>JAREYC010000001.1:6012500-6517500 GCA_030015325.1 Cryptoblepharus egeriae
AAAGACCCCTGGTGCAGGGAGCCAGGTCAGGCTTGCCAGACCTCCGGCTGTAGCTGCACATGCACTGGGGCTGACTGACAGCCTCAGGGCCCAATCCTATGCATGCCTACTCTGAAATAAATCCCATTATAGTCAGGGAGCCTTTACTCCCATGCAAATGTGGATAGAATTGCAGCCTCAGGGCCCAATCCTATGCATGCCTACACTGAAATAAATCCCATTATGTTCAGTGTGTGCATAGAACATACATTTCATTTGTAACAATGAAAATACATCCTGCATATCGGATATTTACATTACGATTCATAATGGTAGCAAAATTAAAGTTATAAAGTAGCAACGAAAATAATTTTATGGTTGGAGGTCCCCACAACATGAGGAACTTATAAAGGAGTCACGGCGTTAGGAAGATTGAGAACCACTGACCTAGAGTCTTTAGATGTCTTGTTTAGTCTTGAGTTGTTTACCAGGCATGCAGAGGTTGTTTAACCCTTTGAGTCTGCACTGTTTTTTCCTACTTGCTATTACTACTGCAGATTTCCTACCACATATTTACATATGATAATTTTAAGAACCAGGTTATAATATGATTGAGTTAATACCATAAGCTACTACAATCTTTTATGTCTGCTTTAAATTAATACAAGGATGCCTATGTGAATTTGAAGGTTTTAATCTTTCTTTTGGGAAGCCAAATCAATCTTACCCCAGAGAAAAAGCAACTACCAGAATACTGTTATTTGCTAAGATTCTGTTCTTTGGCTGATTTTAAAACAAGACAGTGGACTGTGTTGGAGCATTTTACTGAGCAGAGGACCTCAACCCCTGGTCCAGGGCCCAGAGCCAGTCCGCAGAACATTCGCAGCTGGACCAGGCTGGGGCCAGAGGCTAGATCCCTGCTACCTTCAGCCAGGTAAGTCCTGGTGGCCCAGAGCAAACTGGACATGCACACCCTGGTCACTGGGTTGCACATGCACCGTTCGGTCCTGGCCCAGAGAGAAAAAAATTTCTCGTGTGGGTTCAGTTCCAGGATGCTGGTTTTCCCAATAAACAAAATCTATCTATAGTATTTATATACCACTTTTCAACTAACAAGTTCACAAAGCTGTTTACAAAGAAAATGGAAAATTATAATAGCTAATTAAAAGCTATTGGGTCCCTGTCCCAAAAGGGCTCACAATCTAAAAGCAATTAAAAATTAATTAAAGCAATTAAAAGATTAGGCACCCCTTGGCTGAACTTGCATTGCACACCTATGGACCACTGATAGCACCCTAGAGTGCCACGACCCTGTGGTTGAAAATCACTGCTGTTATACATTTCCCTGCATTTTAGTCCTTAATGCTCTGAGGAACTAAATATAAAAAAATCTCTAAATCCCTGACTGCTGAATCAGCTTGCAGCCTTCGCCTATAGAATCACCTATACACTCAGAATGAATGTTCAGTCCTGGATAACTTTCTGGCAAGCCCTGGAGTTCTCTGGATAGGCAGTACTAAAGCAGGCTTGCTGTGAAAGGGTGTCTGGTAACATACAATGGGTTGTGAGGGAGAAAGAAATCTCTCTCTCTCTCTCTCTCTCTCTCTCTCTCTCTCTCTCTCTCTCTTCTTTTATCTGTGCTTATCCAGGGCTATTTGATACCTAGTGCAGAACTAATGAGGGGATGCAGTCATTCTGGAAGATTTATCAATTGATTTCACACAGCTGACATTCGAGTGAATTGCAAATACAGTCTGTGTGTGTTTAAACTGAGCCTTTTTGAGTATCTGCCATGGGATAGTAGCATTTGCAGTCTAAAATTGAATTACTTTTTACTTCTTACTGGACATAAATGTGATTATACATGTTCTTTTGGTCACTTTTTTATTTGAAAGAAGCCATTTTCATCTAGTTTTTTACTGGAACTTTTCTTATTTTTACTTAAAAAATTATTTTTTAATTTAAGTATAAAATTATTTAGGCTGTGCTGGCCTGGGGGGATCACAAAAGTACCACAAGACACTTCTGTGCCACTCCTAGGGGAGGGTTAGGCCAGTGCACAGACATGTGCTTTCCTCCCTACATCACCACAGGAATGGGAAGTCCGATGCATTGTGCCAGCCTAGGTTAGGATTGCACCAGTTGTTTCATCCACTACCTCAATTTTTTAAATAGCATCATGACCACTTACTTACTTACCTACCTACCTACTTATTTATTTATGTACTTACTTACCCCCAATTCCAGAGTAACTATGGGAGCACATAAGAGACTTTATATGTACCCATGGTTAGTGCACCACCTAGTGAAAACCTATGGGAAATTCATATTGGAATCCAGAGTAAGTTGTTCTTACACCACAGCAAAGACTCCCTATAGTTACTCTGGATTTTGCTCTTAGGCTGCAATCCTAAAGACACTTTCCTGCAAGTAAGACTCATTGAACACAGTGGGGCTTATTTTAGAATAGATTTGGTTAGGATTGTGCACTTTGCTTACTTATCTATATATATATAAAACTGAAATGTCACTGACTCACTCTCTCACTCACTGACTCATCAATGCCCAGCCAAAACCACTGGGCCTAGAAGCAAGAAATTTGGGGAGGATGTTCCTTCCATGACGGAGGGAGTCACTAAGAACTGGTTTTTGGAAATTCCAACCGGAACGGTATGAAAAGGGGCACAATGAGTTTTCCTCCCTATATTTTCCGTTGAGGACTCCCTTACTGATCACTACCCTGCCCCAACCCCTGGACCTGGAAGCATGAAAAATGGGAGGGTGTTCCTTCTGTGACATCAACACCCACCAAGAACCAGTGTTGAGCAATGTAACCCTTAAGGGGCTGAAAAGCAGGGTGACCATATGACCGGAAAAACCCGGATTTGTCCAGATTTTTAGCCTCCTGTCCGGGTGTCCAACATTTTGGCTTCATTGTCCCTCATTTTGGCTTCATTTTGAAACTTCGCGATAGTGCACAGTGACCCATCATGCCATATTTCGTTGGATTCGTATTGAAGAGCAGAATCCACTGCAGATTTGAGATATCTCAATTCGATCAAAAGTTATGGTCAAAAAAACAAAATATAAAAACTATAAAAACAAAAAAATTGATTTTTTGCCAGTTTTTTTAAGCGGGTAGGAATTTTGGCCTGGGATTAAGAATTGTGGCCTTGGGTTCAGGAATTTTGTGTTTGGCATCTGGTCACCCTGCTGAAAAGGAATGCAACATGTTTCTGTCCTATACTTAACACTGAAGATTGATGAACATCCAGCAATTTGTTCCAGTGCCTGATGCACTGGGAAGGAGAGTGCACTGGGGGATGATGCACGGGGGTGGATGTGCATGGGGGTTGATAACACATGGGGGGATGTTGCGCATGGGGGTGTTGCACATGTGAGATGATCATGGGTGTTGATGTTCATGTTGGGATGTTGTGCATGGGGGGTTTGTGCATAAGCTGATGATGCTTTGGGGGGTTGTTGCACAAGGGGGGATGGTGTGCATTGGGGGATGTTGCACATTGGGTGGTGGTGCGCATGGGGATGTTTTACAGGGGGTGTTGTGCATGGGGGGATGATGTGCATGAAGGGTTGTTGCACAGTGGGGGAATGGCATACGGTGGAATTTTACTCCCGCAACGCAAGTACATTTTCACTAGTTTACATGTAAGAATGTATTGGAGTGGATTACAAAGCTTGTCCAAGGGCCAAATAGAGGGATCTTGCTATGAGCCACATTAATGCTCACCAAGGGTTGCATCTGGCCCCCAGGCCGGGGTTTGGAGACCCCTTCTCTAGGATAACATTTATCATGTATTTTTTCATTCATTCAGCATATAATTCATCAGGTTATTTCTTTAAAGTATGTACATGGGAAACATTTTCCCATTTTTGTTAAGCAAATGGTTACATTTGTTATAGCAAGAGAGTGCATGAGCTTTAATGTGAGTTGGTCAAGTGGAAAAAGCTTTAATTAAGCTCATGTCAGTATCACAAAAATCAGATTTTATTTGTCTGAGAGTCTTTGCTTCCCTTTGCTCATTATTTTCTCAGATAGCTGAATTTAAAATTGGTTAAAGAATGACCTATCATTAAATAACCACAGCACAGAAAACATATTGGTACTACTGTATGTCTCTTTCTATTTCTTCTGCCTTACCAAATACAGGTGAGGCCTCAGTACCCATGGGAGATCTGTTCTCAGACTATCCACAGATAATGAAATCCATAATTTGCTGCCTTTAAACTCTCTCAAGGTGACCAGAGCAGTGCTCTTGGTGCTTGTGGCCTTTGTGCGTATTCATTCCAGAAATATAATTACATCTCCATATTGTCATCTCCAAATTATTGTCTTCCCAACAACATAGATCAGTGGTCTTCAAACCACTGGACCACTGTGTCTAGAAAATGCCTTTCTGGCACTGTACTGACCACAACCACTAGTGTTTGTTCCTTGATCATTAGACATGTTTTCTTTCGTAAGCCTCAGATCAGATTTATGGATATAATATGAGGCTTATGTGACTCTGGATTTGACTTGGTGTATCTTTGAAGTAGAAAGGAAACCATCTCTTTAATCAACTTCTGTGATCAACTGATGAAAGCCTGGTTGGTATTTGGAAACTAGTAGCATGTGTTCTGCTCTGTTCCTCTGAAATGAGTATTTATTAGAGCTTCAGGCATTAATCAGCTTCCTCAGTACTGAACGCTTAAATAATGGGGGTGCACATTTCTGCCATCATTACTATTCTGCATTGAATAAAACTTCTCCTGTTGAGTCGCTGCCATTGAAAACACAGAAATCATGATAGAAGATGTGGCACTCCTCTCAAAAAAGGGGGGCAATTCAGTTATTCACTGTTCCTCCCATATGGTGATCTGATCCATGTGTTGTAACCACTACACCATCCTGACTCTCATTTCCCACAAGTTGTCTGTTTTGGCTTTCTAACCATGTGCGATACTTTTGCAGGAAACAGTATACTACATTCGGCAGCGGACAGCGTGACCAGCGCAGTACAGAAGGCGAGTCAAGCTTTGAACGAGCGCGGAGAACGATTAGGTCGAGCAGAAGAAAAGACAGAGGACATGAAGAATAGTGCACAGCAGTTTGCAGAAACTGCACACAAGGTATGAAGTAAATAGTGGAGCTTAAAAGCAACAGAAAATCTTTTTTTATATACCAGTGACTTCTGTGACAAGCAGGTGGATAGGAAATTTCTAGAATGATGTCGCATCATTTCCATGTATTGACTTTGCTCCTTTAAGATCTCTCATTGAGCACCAAACTCATATTCCCAAATGCTACAGGAGGTCCAGGTTCTGACTTAATGTACAGTTTTAGAAATTGTAATTTGAGAACAGCTAAGCATAAATTACTGGCCAGAAAGCATCTTTTTGTCTCTGTTCTTTCCCTCTTTTTTAGTCTCTGTCCTTCTATAGGACCATATTCATTATGAGGCTGTGGCTGCAGTCTTAACCAGTTAGGCCAGCCTAAGCCTCAGCATAAGTTCTATGCTGACCTTGACACCAAAGTGCTTTAAGACACTTGACTGCCATTCCTGGGGGAGTGTCAGGCCAGTGCACAAACATGTGCTACAACATCATGGGATCAGGAAGACTGATGAGTTGTGCAAGGCGGTTAGGATTGCACCCTTTGATTCATTATTTTCTATTAAACTATTATTTTTAAAGAAGGAGGGACACTGCCACTTCTGAAGTCATCCAGTATCAACCCGAACTCCAACTTGTCCCCTAAAAGGATCTTTCCCCTAGAGTCCTCTGGGTATCCTGGAAGTTTGTTCTATAAAAATAAATATTGTAATTCTTTCATCACTATGTTGTTTTCAGCACTGTGTACTTATTTTGTATTTGTGTTTAAAAATTTCTGGCAATGACCAAGAGCCAATTTCAATATCTGGTCCTCCTTCTGTTTAGTTGAATGAGAAAACTAATTCTTACTCATCCTCATGTTAAATACTTTGAAACAGGGGCATAACTAGACGCCCCAGCACTCAGGGCAGTGACGTTACAATGTCACTTGTCAACATGATGTCACTTCTGGGTTCTCCCTCCAGGAAGAGGGGCTTCCTTTTGAGGAGCATCCATTGGTGAAGCATGGGAGGACCACCAGCACCTCCTCTTCCAGGGAAAACCTAGAAGTAACTGCCTTACACACTACACCCCTTCATCCCAGATGAAGTTCCAACCTAGTTTCTAGGTTTCCAACCGGGTTATACTAGGTTTCCAACCTAGTTATACATTCACTTTGAAGTGACCTCACAGAGAATATGTATTGTTGTAAAAGTCAGTTGTACATGTTGCCTATTCCTATGCCCGCTATCCGATACTAATTAATGAATTGTCTCTGAATTGTAAAACGAAACCCTTGTAAAATGAAATGCTTCTGGTTAAACCTTAAAGATGATGTCCATTCATAGGGGGAGGTGTTTGTGTGTAGATATAGTAAATACATATATATCTATATCTATAAAACTGAAAAATGACTTACTGACTCACTCATCAACACCCAGCCAAAACTGCCGGACCTAGAAGCATGAAATTTGGGGATGGTGTTCCTTCTGTGGTGGAGGCATGGGGGATGTTGTACAGGTGGATGCTCCACTGGGGGATGCCCAGTAGGAATGTCTGGTGCTCGCTGTTTCCCGCCACTGCTCTGATACCATCCGATGACCAATGTCTTAGTGTCCAGCGATGTCCATTGCTCACCAGTGTCCACTGCCTGGCACCCAGTGCTCAGCTGTGCCCAGGCCTACAAATATTTTTGAAATTTTACTCCCACAAAAATTGTGTGTGTGTGTGTGTGTAGTGAATCTGCTTCAGCAATTACATTTCAGAGGTGCTGGTGCAACAAATCATTTTTAAACAGCGGCTCAAGCGCAGTGAAATTTAATAGTGATATCAGAAGCTGAGAAAAATGTTGTGACTGTTGTGACCTATCATTAAGGATAGCATCCTATCATGTCAGGATGCTTCTCAGTGACAAGTTACATGTCACGTTAACTTACTTATGAAATGGAGAAGATGCAATGAGAGACACTTGCTGGCACAGCCCAAAAATAAGCTCGGCCATGTTTCTCAAAATAGCTGGATGGGAACTTGACAGTGGAAACGACAGCAAATATTCAAAGAACTTAATGTGCAGCTGTTTACTTGCTGGGCATCTCATAACTATTACATTTTTTAAAAAGATGTTAAAACACACAAGTTAGGGAAATGGTGTAGTTGGTGCCCCACTTTCTATCAGCTTAAAAACAGCAGTGTACCTCAAAGTTAAATTTCATTCCATGCACCAGCTTGGCTCGTTCTAAGCACAAAATATTGATTGTGGGTCCACTTTGAATCTAGAAAGAAAAGCACTACATCAGATTATCCACATAAGTGGACTTTCTTTTAGGTCTGTTATCATCTGGCCACAAAGTGTGCATATCCAACAATAATTTTAAATTCAGCAGATGCAAAATGAAATCCTCCCCAGTGTGATCCATATAAACTGTGTATGGGCTCCATGCATTGCAGATGAGTGTCTCTAGATGTCACTGGTTCCTTGGTGCTGTCGCACTGGTGCTGTGCATCCCTTGGTGATGTTCTTGCCAGGGTATGATTGTTCTGGGCAAGCAAAAGATAGTTTCAAGAAGTGTTGTTGTTTTTAATTCCAATTGGCAATCTATAGCTGAGTAGTAGTATTGTGAAATAGTCATAAAGTACCCATATTTATTTGAATATAATGCGCCAATGAATCTAATGCACACCCCATGCTTATAATCAAAATACTGTATTTACTCAATTCTAACTAATATCAAATATAATGTGCACCCTGATTTTGGAGACTAAATTTGGCTGAAAAAGGTGAACATTATATTTGAGTAAATACAGTATTCTAATTTAACGATGGCCGCTGAGTTCAATGTAGTTCTCCACTCCCCCTTCTGACGGTTAAGTAGGTGAAGATCTCAAGATTTCATTGTACTCTGTTCCCCTTTGCAGGGGCTTTTGGAAGCCCAGAGATGCAGTGCGCTTCTCCAGTCGCATTTGGAGGGTTCTGGTGGAGCCATGTCCAGCTCAATGAGGGTCCAAGCAATCCTTGTTGAGCCACATCCATGGATATAAAATAAACAGGCACTACCAGTATCAATATTTAATCTGTTTGTTGAATTTTCATAAATGAATCGATATTTAAAGAAATTTTTAACTTTCTGGTTAAATGTGAGCTTTTTTCCAAGAGAGGGCAAGCAACTAGACATCTTCCTTCCCTACCTACTGACGTAAAGAGCTGTGTTAAGTTCCTGCAAATGTTCTAAGAGAAAGTTTGTTACTATTTCAATCCAGTAAACATATTTTGTATTTTATTTAGAGCACTTTAAAGCCTATTTCATTGGACTACAATATTTGCAAACCTGAGTATCTTAACATCTCTCTTTCTCTTTTCCGCAGCTTGCCATGAAGCACAAGTGTTGAAAATGCCTAACCCAGCAGTCTTTCCAAGAGGAACTGAATAGCTAGGTTCATTAATTTTTACAAGAGATAACAACCTCATGTCTGCTTTTTCCCCCTACAGTCCAATGAAACCCAGTTATTTCAGTTACAATGCAGGGAATAAGTTGCATTCCTACTTTTTTTCTATTGCTAAGCAATTCTACTATATTTTTCAAACTTTTTTATTATTATTTAAAATAAAAAAGTGGTGTTTAACATGGAAATTGGACCAAAGGACCTACTGAACTGCGTTAATCTGCAATATCCCCAGTATTAAGCAAGAGTATTTAAAATTAGGAAGGATTAACCAGTAAAACTATAAAACCCAAGCAATTCTCATAATTATGTTTCAGAACAATTGGGGGGGGGGGGCACAGCTCTTTTTTTCTAACACTTAGCAGAGCAAAATTGTTTGCTATGACAAATAGTTTGGCTTCTGCCACTTGTATTTTGCATAAAATAAATACATTTTGCATGTGCCATCACCAGCATTCCAAAGTGCACATCTGGACATGTTACCTTGCTGTCAAGGCTGCTCTACATTTGTTTTTTAAAAGTCTTTTTTTATAACTGTCTTAATTTATTTGGACTATCTTAATCTAAAATGATGAATGCATACTTGATAAGGCCTAAAACATCTGATGGTTTTAAATCTCTAAATGTCTCTACATAAGTCTGGAATTTAGCAGTCAAAATATAAAATAAAAATTGCACGATGTCAGTAAAATGGCTGTTCCCTTTTATAAAAGCAGTATTCTTAACCCCTTTTACCCAAGTTGTATTATCTAGGACTCTGATACGTCCACATATTTTGCCATGCTTACCAGAGTCTTTACTTACCACGAGGCCCAAATTGAGCATGACATTAAATGTAACTTAAAGTGGCTTCTTTGGAATTGGCCAACTGCATAGACATGTGCCAGACTCCCTTTCCCACTTCAGGAACCAGGGGATTGTACCTTAAGGAAGTTGATTATCTATGCCCAAAGCACATACTTTTGCAGAGATTTCCCCCACTTTAAGTATAGGGATTGAATGTTCAAACAAAACTTTCCCTGGTCATCTCTGTACCTATACAAGACTTCAGTCTGTGTGTCTGGCTAGCAACCTGTTCTCCTAGTAGTACAGCCTGTGTCAACATGATTAGTAGACATGAGTTGTAGACTACAACTTATAGTACACTGGCAAATACTCTGAAGGACATGCAGTGGAATCCTTTGTATGAAGCAAGGTAGGAGCACTTTTCAGAAACATGATCCTATATATATGGAGTTATCTTACAAAAGCAGATCCTACAGGTTGGCACGTGAAGGAGGATATTATTAAATAAATGGAATGCATGAGGTTAAATAAATGGAAAGAAATTATATTCAAAATTATTATATATAATTATATACAAATAGGTGCAGATAAAACTGACTGTACCTGATTACAGGTATGCTGCTAAATTCCAGATGATCTTCACAGCTCAGGCAGAGTCATTATGAAGCCATTATTTATTTTGTCCTGGAGGTGTGTATATATTTTCTTTACAACTCAGTGACAAATTAGGTCTCTTGTCAATACAGGGCTTTTTCAGACTGCCAAACAACCTGCCAACCATTTTACCAACTTGGGCTGCAATCCTAACCACATTTTCCTGGGAGTAAGTTCTGTTGAACACAATGGGACTTACTTCTTCTGAGTAGAAGACATGTTTAGGATTGCGCTGTGCAATCCTAAAAAAAGTGGATTTTAAATTTTATTGCACTCCTGCTATTGATTAAATTTTAGGCAAGTTGTATTTTCTTAGGACAATTAGAAGGAGATTATGCTGACATCCCATATTGAAGATAAGCTTAACAGTGTTAAAAATGTTCTCCTGGAGCCTAGTTGTAGTATAGAACTTTAGTATTAGATATTTGTGTACATAAAGTATACAGTAATTCAGGTTAATGTTTCATATTCAAGAATGTATTTGTAAAACGTAACAAGGTCAACAGTGTCCTTATTACTTTTTTAAAGTTCTGCAAAGAATAAAAAATCATGTGTTGCTGTACTGAGAGGTCAGTACCTATTGCAGTGGCTAAAAAATAATGTTGTGCATTAATGTGAAAATATTAACTGAACTTGCTCTCTAAATAAGTGATCTTAAAGTTTGTTTTGCTTTAATATGCCAAAACTGAAATTCCTGCTGATATGTTTATTTCTCAAATGTCCCAAGTCCCCATTTTTTTATTCTTGCCATCAAATGTTGATCCCCTCTTATTCCAATTTGGAAGCCACATATGTTGTTAAACATTTTAATTTTAATAAAGAGGGTAGAAGTTGGTGACAAAACCCTCTTCTACATTGTTTGAGTTTTCAGGTGTGGTTGGATGTATATGCATATCATAGCTTATAGAATATTTATTCCATCCCTCTCATTTGGAAAAATAAAATACAATCCTAGTGAGCTGTGTGGGAACCAGATGTTGAACTGAGGGACCTATTCATGCATCTGTTTTCGGGAATCCAACAGAGCAGTTTGAGCCTTGCAACAAGTGAGTCAGGTACATGCAACCAGATTGCTTTATAGTCCAACAAGCAAGACTACCTGTAGTTACCTTAAAAACTGGTTAAAGTTGAAGTTTAGCATCTGCAGAGGATCCATTCAGAGGTACCAAAATTAGCAATAGCAAGTAATCATTATTAATTGTTAATTAATCAATATTAATTATTATTAATAAGTAACAATTAATTATTAAATTAATTAATAATTAAATGTATTGATTGCATTTCATTAGAACCTTCTGATGTACCCTGGACCAACCCCCCCTATGCTTCTGGGGGCATTCCTGAGGCCCACAGAGGTGATGCACAGCCTCTACAGACCTCAGAAGGCCCCCAAGGGATGTTTCATAAGCAGGGAAATGCCCTTTCAACATCTTCAAGGGGCTTTCTGAAGGCCATACATGCAATATGCAAACTTCAGAAAGGTTCCTGGATGCAACCGGAGATCATCACCTCTTGAAATGGGGAGCTCAAGTTTTGGCCTTCCACACCGAGTTCAAAATCTGTAAGTTACAAATCCATAGGTTAGGAGGTTGGACCTGTATATAATGCCACTGGCTCTATATACTATCATTCATATTTAAAATATTAATTTACTGGTCTTCAGCAAAAAGTTATTCACATAATCCTGCCCATACTGTCTATCCTTCCTACTTCCCCTTCCCAAAGTTGATCCATGCAAAAAAGGACTATACACATATGAGCCATGCAGCATATATACTGTATGATCTATGTGCAAAGTATGCTTGTTCCATGCAGACAGCATATGTGAACCAGAACAAAGCTGTGCACACACTCCTTGCATATATTCACACCTGTAAACCTTCTTTCTCTTTGTCTTCCTCATCACAAAGGACTTTGCGATCTTAGTTTTTATTTCTTCTTTTGTTGCTGGCAAAAAGTGCCTAATATAACTCGTGCATTGTGGAGAACTGCTCCAAATGAAGGTGTCATGGTTCAAATTTACTGTTTGTCGCCCTTAAGCACATCACCAAGGCAAATGGGGTTGCTTGAAATGTGTGCAGATTCCCCTAGAACAGTAAACTTTGTAGCATCCCAAAGTTTGTAGCAATCCCAAACTTTGTAGCATCAGGACCCATTGGGATTCACCTAGGCTTACATGACTTTTAAAACGAGATTTAGGAAGAAATATTTAAGAGTAATCCTGACAGTAAATTCTCTTCCCCTTTCAGACTTTCTCTACAGAAAAAAATAAAATGAAATATTTTGATGTTTTTAAATTCTAAAGGAGCATTGACTGCAAACTGCATTAGCTGAGATTTTTGCAGAGCAATTAGCAGATATTTGATTTTTTAATTGCCTCAAGTCTGGAGGCAATTAATTACCTGATCTTTCCATCAACTATGATTTTATTGGAGGCTCTGCTCAGCCCTTTAGGACCCAACAAAAATCAGATCACAACCCACCAATGGGTCCTGACCCACAATCTAGGAACCACTGCACTAGTATTATTTGATTAAGGATAGACATATTGAGAACCAATTTTCTTTGCATTGCATCGTTGTGAATTATATGCTTTTTGCACTTCTGTCCTTCAAATATTCATATTACTTTAAAAGGTGTATCTAGCAATGTGCTACATACACATTTTGAAGCACTGCCGAATCATTAAATCCTGTTGAAGGGATGAAGGGACTGTGGCTATAAATGGTCACAATGCTCAATGCCTGAATGTTGTGTACACAAGTAGGTCACTTTGAATACATGGCTATTTTTGCTCCACCTACATCCAGAACTACCTGGACTGGGATGCCAATTATCAACCAACTAGAAAAACCTGGCAAAAACTGAATTTATTGTATGTAATATTTTATTTTGTGTGACAATTCCTATGAAACTGTAAGATTGCAATTTTGTTTTCATAATAAAGATTTTAATAAGTATACGAATATTGAGATTTTCTCTTGTATTTTGTATTCATTGCCAAAAAGGCAGTCGACTTTTACTAGCACTTGTTTCTCTGTGTATCCACACTGTAGCAGTTGTGAGTGCTGGGAACTCACAACTGAACAAACATGGATGATTGCGCAGAAAATATGCACTAAAATTCCTGCTACGTTGTAACTCACTGAAACTCAGGCTATAATCCAGAGTAACTATGGGACCTTTTACACCAACGTAGTTACAGTGCCTCCTATGGGAAACCTATGGGAAATGCATAGAGCAATCCAGAGTAAATGCCTCTTACATCTTCCCATAATTACTCTGGATTGTAGGGCCAGACAAGTTTCAGAGAGAACTTCCTTCTAATAAATAGCCTAGCCCAAATTCCAGAGTAACTACGGGAGCACGTAAGAGACATTATGTGTACCCGTAATTACTGCACCACCTAGTGAAAACCTATGGGAAATTCATATTGCAATCCAGAGCAAATTGTTCTTACACCGAAGCAAGGACTCCCCGTAGTTACTCTGGATTGCACCCTAGATGTACTAAAGCAGGCAATAGATGGGTCCTGTCTCACTTTTGTTCTGTTGGTGATAATGTACATCCCCAAGTTCTTTCCATTTCTAATAATCCTTCCACTCCAAAGTAATATAGGTATTCCCCATATGTTCAAGATCCATACCCATGTTTTCACTTATGAATGGGTCTCAAATCCTCCTCCTTTCCTCATTGTACTTATGACTTGTAAATGGAAGCTACACTTCTAGCGTTCAGCTTTCTACCTCCTTTTCTGAAAAGTTTCCATTTGCGAAGAATGAGCAAGATGGGTGAAGGAATTTGAGAAGAGTTTGCTGTTATTTGTGGTTATCCGCAGCAGGAATATAGTTTTTAAAAATTCACTGTCAGCTTATAAGAGAAATATATCCTTTGAGAGTCAACAATAAGCACATTTTAACTGTGATAACTGTTCATGGCACAAAAATAAGAGATGAAATTGTATGTTCCAGATCTTTTGCATCGTTGGTCTTTGCTGGACACAGTGAGGACTCATCAGATCTAGAATGTTAGATTCCTATCCAACACTGTATAGTCGTCATAATGTTTTGAGCTATTGATATTTTTTTATTTCATATTTTGAGATATTGTAGCAACTGACCCACAAAATGTACAACACCACATTTTGGTGTAATTGCAAAATGCGGTGTTGGAAGGGCAACACTAAGGGCAAAATCCAGAGTAACTATGGGAAGTCCTTGCTCCGGTGTAAGAACAACTTAGCTGGATTGCTATATGAATTTCCCATTGGTTTTCACTAAGTGGTGCAGTAACTACGGGTGCACGTAATGTCTCTTACGTGCTCCCGTAGTTACTCTGGAATTGTGGGTAAGTGTAACCTTTTCCTTAGGCATGTCATCCAGTTATCTGATTCAGCTATGTCTACAATGTTTGGATCACTCTGGAGCTGAGTGGAGAACTGACAGCCTTCTCTATGTAGCTGCTGAACACTGAAGCAAGAACTCTATATATTCATTTAAGTATACATAGTTGATACAAACCCTCCTGATACTTTGGAAAGCACTTGTCTGCATTCTAAACCAAATAAAAGTTTTCTTGCTTTCCAGTTAATTTGAAAGTATTTCAAATCATAATTTATTGTGCTTTCTCACTTTTCTTCTTTGGAATGTCAACTTTTCTGCTATTATACACTTTAAATATCTTAATCCAAATGGCTTCTATTTTTGCATTTATACTGACATTTCCATTTATCCAAGCAGAAACATTTTGTTAAATGGGAACATCTCTGCCACTGCTGAATCTCCTCTTTTGGCTTTCTTTCTATGGAGTGTTTCCAATATTACAGTGTCAGTGTTAGTTATATTGATTCTAAGCTTATGATATGCCCTATGATGTTCTGCGCACTCCAGTGACGTATGATGGGTGGAGTAGGTACAGATCCTCCCCTAAAGTCGTTCGAAAAGCAACTGGGTTCAGAATGTGGTGGGTTCTCCAATGGTGGTGGCACTTTTAGAAGGACTCCTGCAAGGAGACTCTGCCTCCCCACCCAACTGTCATCCTTGGTGCACTTTGACTTTACGAATCGGAGGAAATTGTGCTTCTGGGGCACTGGCTGTGTAAATCTTAAAAGGCTTAAATCTCATTAAAAACACTTATGGTTGTCTGCTTTGATGGCTTTTAAAAAGCCTTTCATGAAATCCTCATTCTCAAACTGTTTAACACACAAACATATATTACTTAAGTAGGTTAGTAAAAGATGAAAGGATTAATAATTTGATGTTGGATCATTGCAAAGCCCAAGAGGAAGTTGCATGCAGGATGGATGTATAGGAAGGGTCCCCCAACCTGGTTGGACTCACTAGACTGAGGACAAAGGGTGCAATCCAGAGTAACTACGGGGAGTCCTTGCTCCGGTGTAAGAACAACTTACACTGGATTGCAATATGAATTTCCCATAGGTTTTCACTAGGTGTTGCAGTCACTACAGGTGCACATAATGTCTCTTACGTGCACCCGTAGTTACTCTGGATTGTAGGAAAAATCTTGTATGAAAACAAAATTTATTCCTTTCCTGACAACTGAGTAGCTTTAATGAAATAACTGATTTACGGAGAGCATGAGAATTATAGGCTTAAGTTGTCAGAAATGAGTGATGGGTGATGCAAAACATTGTTTTACAGTTTCTCATGGTCTACAAGTATCTTTAATGAATAGCAGTTAAATGGAGAGTTATTTTCATCCAATTAAGTCTCAGAGCCAAGTCCTGTGCAGATCTACACAGAAGTAGACCGCATTGAGTCAGTCTATGACCCGAGAATAGTGGGATACAAGTTTTTAAAATAGAAATAAAATAAGTCAGCCCCATTGTAATTGCCAGGACTTACTCCCAGAAAAGTGTATATCAGAGTGCAGTAACTTTGAATCACTTAATATTCAATTTTTCGTGGGTACTTACACCACAAACTCACATTAAGAAGATAAATTGGATTTGCTGAGAACTCAAAACTTGCAGAATCAAATGTTGAATATGGTATAGTACTTATTTGTTTATTCATTATTTAAGGGATTTACTGTATACCACGCCTTTCCCATGCCAATGAACAGGGTGTCTTGCCTAGCTTTTTTTACATAGCCTTTTTGTCCCCACAACAACCCTGTGAGGTAGGTAATAGTTCAACAGGCAGCACCTAGAACTCTTCCAGATGGAATCATTCATGGCATGGGCATCAAAAGTGGCATCAGGGAATGCCTTACTGGCTTCCAGTAGGAGCAGTTTTTCAGGTTACTCAACTACCTGCTGCCATGGATTCAACTCCTTGAATCTATTTTACATCATTGGTAGGTTTCTTTTTCCAATTGATTTTATTTATTTAAAGTATTTCTACCCCACCTTTCTCCACCATGCGGACCATTTTAGTGAGGAACCACACGTTATGAGCAAAGCATAACCCCATATTGTTATTCATGATTTTGACAGCACATACTTCTGAAGCAGTGGCATAGTTTACATCCTTGGTGGACATCCTTCAATACATGAAGACAAATCTTTGCCCCAAGGAGTTTGCTATCTGTAGATATTGACACAATGTACTGAAGCAAAGCTAAATATGGGAAAAGTATGTGATTCCTTCAGTTTCATGTTGAAACTTGATTTCTGCTTTAATTAAATCATAGTGCCTTATAACTTTTTCTTGTTGAAAGCACAAAACCTCAGGCTCCGTTTTGTCTGATTGAGCATCCTAAGTGAGGTGTCACAGTGACCCCAACAGTGGCTTGAACAAATATTAAAAACTATCTCACCATTCTTGCCCCTTCCCATGTATGCAACTATTGGTGGACCTTTGGGCGCCAATGGCTGTAGCCCTAAACCTCCAGTTAGGCTGGCCTAAGCCCTGTTAGGCTGTCCTAATTTAGGATGGTCTAAGGCCAGTTACGCTAGCCCAGTTAGGCTGGCCTAAGCCCAGGCATAAGTCTTAGGCTTAATCGGGAGTGTCACAAAAGTGCTGCAAGACGCTTCTGCACCACTCCTCGGGGAGTGTTAGGCAGTGAACAGACATGCACTTGCCTCCCTACAACAGCACCGGGACAAGAAGACTGGTACAATGTGCCAGTCTAGGTTAGGATTGTAGCCATTGTTTTCTGACTTAAGGCACAATCCTAACCATGTCTACACAAAAGTGAGACCCATTGTGTTCAATGGGTCCTACTCAGTGATGGGCTTCAAAGAAATTAAGAACCGGTTCTCTGTCCATCTGGCAGCCACTTTTAAATGACTATTTTTAAACTTTATATGTACTATCTCTTGTTAAGAACCGGTTCTATAGAGTAGGTGCGAACCTGCTGGTGCCCACCACTGGTCCTACTCCCAGGAAAGATTCTTTTGGATTGTAGCGTTAAAATGCTCTGACTTTTATGGCAACTGGAAACAGTTTTGCAGCCATCCCCTGCTGTTGTATGGAGTTCCACTGACATCCTGACTGACCCTTTCAGTATGAAAACTTTATTTGGGGTCAGATATCCTTCCCTTGAGGGCTGCAGTGGCTCAGTGGTTAAAGACACTGTGCTTGTCAACCTGAAAATTGGCAGGTCAGCAGTTTGAGACCCACGTACTGCATGACAGAGTGAGGTCCCGTCACTTGCTCTTAAGGCAGGGTTCTTGTCCAAAGTGACGCCAATGGAGGTAGAACCTTTTCTCTCTCCAAGCCTTGAGGTTGTCTTTAAAAAAGCAGTGTGAAGAGGAGGAAGAGTCCTACTGGAAGAGACCATGCTCAATCCCCTTCTTATTCTCATCCCTCCATGAATCACTACCCAAAAGGGGGATTAGAAGGATCGGGCTGGAGAAGGGGTGCCATCAGTCAACAATCAATCACCCTTTTCCATAGGAACTGATTGGAAGCTGCTTCTCATGGCATTATTTAAATTAAACCATGTTTGTGTGAAACATGTTCAAATATATGACAATATTGGAAGACTTGTTCATGTCTGTGGCTGCAATCCTAAACACACTTTCCTGAGAGTAAGTCCCATAGAAAACAATGAGACTTACCTCTGAGTATACATGCATAGGATTGCACCCTATGGCCTATATCCTAAAGAGAAATTAAGCCCCTTGTTCCGGAACAGTTAAGATGACACTCCATAAAATAACACTAGAGGGTGACTTAGGGTGCAATCCAGAGTAACTACAGGGAGTCCTTGCTCCGGTGTAAGAACAATTTGCTCTGGATTGCAATATAAATTTCCCATAGGTTTTCACTAGGTGGTGCAGTAATTACGGGTACATGTAATGTCTCTTATGTGCTCCCGTAGTTACTCTGGATTGTAGGGATAATTGCATGGACCCGTAACTGCTATGGATTTTGCCCTATGTCTTGATTTCTGACTTGAAGAACAGTCAGAGCAGTAGATCAAGCTATGATCAAGATCTTATTTAAGAGCAGTAGATCAAAGCTATGGCTACTGGGGGCTTATTGAACGTCTTATTGTTGCAACTTGTATTTATAACCGTTTGTATACATATGCCAATAATACTGATAATGATTTAAAAAACTAGGAGTTTGAAAGCTTTATAATTATAAGTTTGAAATGTGTTTATAATTCAAACAGATCAGTTCTTTATACTGCAAGCTTCTTCTATGTGGAATCTAAGTGTGATTTTCTGCCCCGTCAGCATCTTTTTCAGCTTCTGACATCTCAAATGCGTTCCACTGCAGAAAAATGATCCTTATTGGTTGTTTTAAATGCCACTATATATATGCCACTTTTCCTTTTTGCATGAATTTATATATATATGGAAATACAAACTAGGGATGAACTTGGCCCATTGGGAGGAAAGTCTGTAACAGAAGTTGAGTGGGCTAAAAAAAACCTACAGTCAGATCATAGTGATTCTTAACACTATCAGTCAATGGGGGAAAGTTGCAAGTCTAGTAAAAAGGATGCTGTCCTGATGATAAAAAGGATGCTGTCCTGATGATAAAATACGAAGCTGACGAGGGTAGCGTATCATGGCATGGGAAGCCATAAACCATCTCATCCAATTGCACTGCCACACCAAGAGGGGGAATTAACAAGACATGCGCACTTGTATGCAGACATGTTTCCAGATTAACAAGACATGTGCACTTATATGCAGACATGTTTCCTCGCCATACATATCCAGAGCATGGATTCAGATTATTGCTAAGCCGAATATGGGGTCTTTATAAAAACCAAACACTTACTAATGGTCTTGCAGTAATTAGTAAGGTTTAATATTTCTGTAGCTTTTTCCTTACATGCAAGCCTAGAGTCATAAAAGTGTGGCGAGCAGACAAATGATACCTGCCGGAGCCATCTGTCTAACAAATGATCCTGTATGTACAGCTATTATTTCAGTCAGACAGCGGCAGGTCCGCAATTGTTCACTGCCGCCGTGAAGGATCGTGGCTGTCAGGAGGGTTGAGAACGTGACTGCTTTTAACAGACCTGTTTGCGGCTTGTCTGCAAAGCTGAAGAATGGCAGGTGGGAAGCAAACGAGACCTGAACGCCAGGCTCGAGACGGCATATTTATTACGTTCTGCTTGCTAAGCAACAGTAGCGCAAGAAAGGTTGCTGCGTCCTTTGGAGCGAAAAGATTGTGGAATATATAAGCAGAGAAAGTCATTTACCCATTCCTGGGTTAAGATGATCCTCACCATTCTCTGGCTCACCTTCTGAGACCGAGAGAAACTGGTGGTGTAGCTAGAGGGAGGTGGAGCAGTCAGTCTTGGCTAGGATTGCCATATGTCCTGAAAAACAGGGTCAATCCCAATTTTTGGAGATTGTGTTCACATACTGACAAATGGGACAGAGGGTCTTGTCCTGATTTTGTGGAACAGAATTATGGCAACCCTAGTCTTGGAGCAAGAAGCCTGAAGACTTGAGAAGTATCCCATTTCCGTCCCCATTCAAGCCATTTCCAGAAGCAAACCCCTAAAAAACTGGTTTAAATTTGGCAGTTTTTATATATTGGAAGGTGAATCAACTCAGCGGAGTGATGACCACAGAACATCCCCTTCTGTGGTTCTGAAGCCTTTGCCCTGGCTGTTGGCTTAAACTTGGCATCCATCAGTCTTGAAAGACTATGGTATCGTGCTTGACACTGCATACGAAGCACGAAGGTCTGGGTAGATTAAAATGGAGGAGAGGCTGTTACCCAAGCAGCAAATCCCCCCTCTCCATGCCACTGAAATAGTCCAATGGAATGGCAGAGCCAATATTTGCTTATATTTGCTTAGGCACATGCAAAAGATCAAGACTGAGACCAGAATCGGTGTTGTCTCTTTCCTTCCCAACATTATATCCAGACTTTCAAATTTCTCCGTATAAAGATTTGCCACTATCCAGCTAATAATATCCACGTTGCAATGCCCTCTTTTTGATTATAATTTTTTAAATAATAAATATGTAGTAGTTAAGCAGTGTTTAAATAGATTTGTTTTATCCTTGGAAAACAGGTCACATCACTTCTTATATAGGAACATTTGTAAACGATGACTCCATACTGAAGTTAACTAGTTAGGGAATTAGTTGTTAACAGACTTTTCAATGTGTCCACAAAGTGTTTTGAAATTGTTGTTAAGGTATCTGTATTGCAAATAAGAGGATGCAACTTTATTGAAAAATGTTGAGCTGAATCATATATGGAGAATCAATTGTGTTTACAGTAGGTCCACATGGTATATAAAGTTTTCAATTTATGGTTGCCCATATAGTCAAAGGGGACTATATAGTCAACTGTGCCAATGTGCCAATTCAGATTGGCACAGTTTTTAAAAAAAATTCTGGTCCAAAGCTGGATTTAAAAAATAATAATTCATTTTTCTAATAAAGGTCATTGTAGGAACTTTCTGTAGGGTGGAATAGATGTCTGGATGTAAGATTTCCTACATTTTTTTCTTGTTAAGTATTGCTGGGTAAAATAGTAGTGGCACTGCCTTTATCAGTAGGTAGATCAAGGATATCTTCATAGCTTTCCGTTGGTTAAGTGCCAGCCCTGCTCCCTTGGTAATATTGCTTTTTGGAGGTTTGGCCTTCTTTAGAATATGAACTGTCTCTTCTCATACATTATCTGCTTCAGTTATGGGTAAGACTCTAATGGCTGCCTCTATATTTTATATAATCTTTTGGTATAAATTTGGGGAGTAATTGCAACGTTTTCCCCCTTTTTTAATATAGAAATATGTTCATCAGTTGGTTTATATTCAGACTGATACAAAAACATTGTCCTTCATATCTGGGTCTGGAATTTATATTTTGGTCTTTAAATTCTTAGAATCATAGAATCATAGAGTTGGAAGGGACCTAGTAGGTCATCTAGTCCAACCCCCTGCCTGCAGCAGGAATTCCCCCTAGAGCATCTCCAGAAGGTGCTCATCGAGCCTCTGCTTGAAGATCCCCAGTGAGGGAGAGTCCACCACCTCCCTTGGCAATCTGTTCCACTGCCGAACCGTCCTCACCCTCAGGAATTTTTTCCGGATTTCCAGCCGGAATCTCCTTTCTTGCAGTTTGTACCCATTGGTTCTAGTTCTGCTTTCAGAAGCAGCTATGAACAAATTGGCCCCTTCCTCCATATGACAGCCCTTCAGGTATCTGAAGAGGGCAATCATGTCTCCCCTCAGCTTCCTCTTCTCCAGGCTGAACATCCCAAGTTCCCCCAACCTTTCCTGGTAGGGCTTCCCTTCCATCCCACTGATCATTCTTGTCGCTCTCCTCTGGACTTGCTCCAGTTTGGCGGCATCTTTCTTCAAGTGAGGTGCCCAGAACTGAACACAGGACTCAAGGTGAGGTCTCACCAATGCTGAATTAAGAGGAACTTGAACTTCTCGTGACTTGGAAGCTACAGTCCTCTTAACGTAACCTAAAATGGCATTTGCCTTCTTTGCAGACACATCACATGCTGACTCATGTTCAGCTTGTTATCCACGGCGACTCCAAGATCCCGCTCACATGTTGTGCTGCCAAGCCAAGTATCCCCCATTTTATACCTATGTTTTTGGTTTTTATTGCCTAAGTGCAGAACCTTCCACTTCTCCCTGTTGAAATTCATTCTGTTTGTTACAGCCCAGGATTCCAGTTTATCCAGATCCTCCTGGAGGTTTCTCCTGTCTTCTGATGTGTTTGCTACTCCTCCCAGTTTGGTGTCATCTGCAAATTTGATCAGGCTCCCCCGTATCCCTTCCTCCAAGTCATTGATAAAAATGTTAAAGAGGACTGGGCCCAAGACAGAGCCTTGGGGTACCCCACTAGAAACGGACCTCCAGGTTGACACAGAACCATTTACTAAAACCCTTTGAGTGCGGCCATCGAGCCAGTTGCAGATCCACCTAACAATTGCCCTGTCTAGTCCATATTTTTCCAACTTCCCAATTAAAATGTCATGTGGGACTTTGTCAAATGCTTTGCTGAAGTCAAGATAAATGACATCCACAGCATTGCCATGTCCAGTAAGCTTGTAACCCAATCAAAAAAGGAGATCAGATTTGTCTGGCAAGATTTATTCTTGGTAAATCCATGCTGGGTTCTTTTGATCACCGAGTGCTTGTCTAGATGTGCACAAATTGTGTGTTTTATGATTTGTTCTAATATCTTGCCCGGGATTGAAGTCAAACTGACTGGTCTCTAATTTTTTCTTGTTTAAAATTTTTTTAAATTAATTTTTCTTCATTTAAAATGGTTTAAATCTTTAAATTTCCCAATCTGTCTGGATTTGTTGGTAGTTATTTGTTTTTTCCATTAAATTAGCAGTTAGATTGTCCATCCTGTCCCAATCATGTATATCACACAAAAAACTTAACAGGATAAGTAGATTATATAGATTGGAATAGATTATTGACAACTCATACCTGGCGTGTTGTATCTTATCTCTCAGGGGTGCTCTTTCCAAACAATGTAAAATTCTTGTTTTCCACTTTCTCTGGATTTTTATAAAGTTTGGGATCATCCCTTTGTCCTTATACCTTGAAGGTAATGTAAAGGTCAAATTGATACACATCTTTCCAAAGACACATAGAGCACAATCCTAAACATGTCTACTCAAAAGTAAGCCCCATTGTTTTTAATGGGTCTTACACCCAGGAAAGTGTTTTTAGGATTGCAGCCATAATGTTCTAAATGTTTCCACCCTATAGAGTCCCAGGGGTTTAACTGTAGAGTGTGGCACAGATCTGAGTAGCCCCATTGGGGCTGTTGTGTCTCTCTCTGGGGTAAGGGGAAATGCCTTGCCCCTTGCCACAAACAAATTAGGGTTTGAGACAGATTTTACTGACAACCTATTTATTGTAAGTCTTATTCTATATTGAATTAATTTTGAATTGTTATGTTTTATGCCAATAAAGGACTTCATTCATTCACTCACTGGAAACAATCTACTGATTTTGGTTCCAGCATAAGTTTGGATTGAACTGTTAATTTATTAACTATCCAAGAAATTGTATTACGATTTAAAGGATTTCCTGCACTAAGCTGAAAAAGCAGGGGGGGGGGGGGCTGAACAAAAATGTGACCCATGATTAATGATGTGTGGAAAAGGCAGGGAAGTGGCTGTTTACCCTCCGGAAAATACAAGAACAAGGAGGTGCCTCGGAAAGCGAATAGATACATGAGCTAACATAAGAGGAAGTGTTTCTCATGGACAATTAACTCATGAATATTGTGGGGGCTAAAATTAGATGGGCCCTAAACTGTCACCCAAAGCTGTAAGGGTATATTCCTAATCCTATGGCTCAACCCCAACTGCAAAGTCTTCCATTATGGCAACACATATACCAATGTACATAACAGAGGTTGGAGGCGGTAGAGCTGTCATAACTTTTGAGGAATCCCATAGGAGATCATACAGTGGCTGAAAAGTAAGTAACTTTTTTTTTCCCCAAGTCAGTCTGGTACCCTGCCAGGATACAGCAGATGTTCAGTTGGTGGTTCTAAAATCTGCAGACTCGTGAAGGATAACATTACATTATGAGAATGTTTCCTGATCCTCATAAACTAGGAATAGGATGACAATACAGGTTGAACCTCTGTTTCTGTGGATCCATTCCCACACACCCCATGGATACAGAAATATCTGGATAATTAGATCTTGGGTTGTAGTCCACTAGATCAGTGCTTCTTAAAGTGGGGGTCAGTACTCCCTTGGAGAGTTGTGACTTCATTTTGGGGGGGTCACGAAAAGCTGAGCATCACTGTCTTGGATTCTGGCACTGAGTGCCACCATCTTGGAATGGGGCACTCAGGCTGCAATCTATACTTTCCTAGGAGTAAATTTCATTTGACTCAATGGAATTTATTTCCAAGTAGGCACAGAGGAACTCTGGCATCACGGAGATGTCACTAAATAAGCAGAAGTAATGCATCTGTTTTGCTGCTCCTACCCAAAATGACTCCAAAGGGGAGGGAACACTTGCATGCTACAGTGAGGCTCCCTGTAGAACTTAGGTTGCAATCCTAATCCTCAGTTAGACTGGCCTAACCTCCAATTAGGCCAGCTTAAGCCCTGGCGTAAGTCCTATGCTGACCTGGGGGTGTCACAAAGTGGCATAAGACACTCCTGGGGGAGGGTTAGGCCAATGCACAGACATGCTCTTGCCTCCATATATCAAATGGGAACGAGAAGACTGATTTGTTGTGTCAGCCTAGGTTAGGATTGTATCCTTAGTGTATCGCACCCCCTCTAACTATACCACTTGTCTTACTACTCAAGACATAGGGCGCAATCCAGAGTAACTACGGGGAGTCCTTGCTCCAGTGTAAGAACAATTTTCTCTGGATTGCAATATGAATTTCCCATCGGTTTTCACTAGGTGGTACAGTAACTACGGGTACACGTAATGTCTCTTACGTGCTCCCGTAGTTACTCTGGATTGTAGGGACAATCTCTATCTCAGTAAATTTATGTCAGACCTTTTCTGCATTTTCAAAGTGTGTTGCTTGTGAATGTGACTTAGGCTGCAATCCTAAAGATACTTTCCTGGGAGTAAGAAATATTGAACACAATAGGGCTTACTTTTGAGTAGACATGGTTAGGATTGTGCTGTAAAATGGTCTACTGCTTCTGTATGTCTGTTCCCACCCTATGGTTAGGATTATATTTCTGCTATTAGTACTTAAAGAATTACTATAATTAAGACAAGAAAACAAAATGCTTTTGTAAGCTAACTCAACTACCTAGACCGCGTTAGATATAGATCGCTATTTACCTGCAGGACAAACAAAACAGTTTTGGTTTATAGTGGGCAAGTGCATCTAAGTGTGACCCTTGCTGAAACATACTGTATTTACTCGAATCTAACACTCTCATTTCTCTGCCAAATTCAGTCTCCAAAGTCAGGGTTCGTATTAGAGTCAAGGTTTAATTAGATATGAATAAATACAATATTTTGATTATAAGTATAGTATGCGCATTCGATTCAATGGCACATGAGGTTCGAGTAGATATGGTATTTTTACAATGAGTCCATTAAAAAAAGCAGGCCTCCGTCAGTCTTGAAAGACTATGGTATCGTGCTTGGCGCTGCATACACTGCATGTGAAGCATGAAAGCCTGGGTTGGATTGATATGGAGGATAGGCTGTTACCCAAGCAGCAAATCCCCCCTCTCCACACCACTGAATTAGTCCAATGGAAAGGCAGAGCCAATACGATTGAATCCAGCTGGCGTCGCAGAGCTGGGCTAAGGACAGCAGCTCACCCTGTCTTGTGGGGCCGACCCGGGTCTCGAACCGTGGCCTGCTGGTTAACAGGCACAGTGTCTTAGCCACTTGCGCCACCCACAGCCCTGAGTCCATTAAAAGGAGAGTGAATTAAAAGGAGAGTGAATTTGGATCAGTAGCATAAGTAGAAGAGGTCAAAGCACCACATTTGGCACGGATCCTTTCAATGGCCTCTCAGCTTCAAAGCCTTTCTGGAAGGGAGGAACAAGTGGATATAAAAAGAAGTAGAGCAGTGACATACACATCATGGTAAGGCTTTAGCTCTGTTACTTATTAAAGCACCTCCTTTTGCTATGCCACCAACTTGGATGATGCAGAGAAGAATCCAATAGATACCTGGTAGACATTTGTGAGCTTCAATAGCATTAAATTAGTACAAGATCTCAGGTTTTACTGGGCAATTTCCTTCAGGCCATATGGCTAGCAGTCAATAGAAGCCTAAATTAGAAAGTATGGTCACAAAGCCCCTAGAGATATTGCTGGACTGAGCTCAAAAGGAAGGTTCTGGATATTTTTAAAGACCGTTAAAGCGCACAAATCTTGAACTGCCTTTCTCCCTATATGCCTATTGAGTTTATCCAATGGAAGCCGGAAGCTGTGCTAAAAATAGAGGGTTTCTTTTTGCAAAATTGTTCCCCTCGACGCATATATTTCAGTCTAATAACAAGCACTGGCCGTTTCATTACTTCTTCCTCCAAAGGAGATATTCTGATAACAGCCATTAAAATCAGCTCTTGCAAATGAGCCATATGGGATTTCTTTCCAATGCCGTCTCCATGCGGGCAGGTTGCCAGAACAACTCTGCAAAGCAAGTGATTACCTGTGAATAGAGGATGCCTGCCTTGCTGCAGGCCGTTATTTAAAATGAAGAAACGCAAAAAGAGGGGATGGAAACGAAGCGCATGGAAAATGCTTCATAACCAAAATGTTCAGAGCTGTGCTGTCCTGCTGATTCCCAGGCTTCCTTGAAACTTTCACACAGCAAGGTTCACGGGCAATGTAACTGAAAGTCAATCAGCAAGGTGGATTTCTGTAGCCCTTTGGATGGTCTGTGCAATGTGAGAAAGATGGTGGAGAAAGTGGTTTTCCAAGCTTATGAACTATGGGAAGCAAGGCCAGTGGTGTAGCTACAGGGGGTGCAAAGCACTAAATTTTGCAGGCAGCCATAGAGTGGCATGTAAGCAGCTGTTCGCCCTTGCCACCAGAGCAAACTGGAGCTGTATGGCTCCCAAACTTAGTGCTTTGACCCCCTCTAGCTATGCTACTGATTAGACAACCTTTTAATATGCAGGCCTTACTTACCCTATTACAGCAAGTCCACACTTAGACTTTGTTTTAAGATTGTTGACAGAAGATGGAAAAAACCTTGATTCCCAGCCTGCGTTGATTCCACCGTCTTCGTGAAGTTTGTATCTTCTTCCCATACCTGTGTGGTTTTCTTCAGCTCACAACTAGGTCTTTATTTATTGGGGCCTTTATTTTGAAGTTAGGTGGTGTTTCTGTGACCAGAAATAGGTTGTTGGAAGCCTACGTCAACCATACAAGTAGATCTGGGCTTTGGTCCAGACTTGAAGCCCAGATACACCTGCAAAGTTGGTCTAGGTTCCCAATCCTGGGTTCCCAGGTAAACCTGGGTTCCAGCTGTTGGGCAGTATATGACTGAGTATTATGTGGTTACAGATGTTCACCCTTGCTTGTGAGGAGATATACACTGCATTTATTTTCTGTCCATTATTATTCTTCATTTCATGTGATGACTATTACTATCTCTCACTCTTACCTTCCACCTGGGGCTGCTGTAAGGACAAAGAAAGGGAGAATCTATGCACTCCACCCTGAACTTGGAAAAGAGATATAAAATATTAAAATATTAATATTAAAATATTAATATTTTATTGATTGTATCAATCATTTAATTCAGATAATATTTAATTAAATAATTTCTTGCATGGGGTGTCAAAAAATTTATGGGCCCAATAGATGACCTAGCTATGCCACTGGTCAGAAAATAACTCTTGTTTATGTTTATCAATTAACCAACAGTAAACATTTTATTACAAGTCATATATATATAAACAGTCGTACCTTGGTTTACAAGCATAATTCATTCTGGAAGCAGGCTTGTAATCCAAAATATTTCTATATCAAAGCAATTTTTCCCATAAGCAATAATGGAAACTCAGAAGATTTGTTCCACAACTCAAAAATATTCATATAAATTGATTACAATACTGTAAGATAATAGAAAATAATAAAGAAAATACAAAATGTAAAGAAAAATAAAACAAACTAACCTGCACTTAGTCTTTCAGGTCTCTCTGCAATCTGCCCCCTTATACAGGAATGAGCCCCACTGATTTATAGTAGGGCTTGATTTTGAGTAGACAAGCAAGGCTAGGTGTCTCAGGCTCCTTTCCACTGCCCCCTTAACATGGTAGCAAGCCCCATTGACTTTAACAGCTTTCTTCAGAGTAGACATGCATAGGCTGGTTTCAAGAGAGGCTGAGCTGTATCCCAGAGCAAGGAAACCGGCTGTAACCAGGACAGGACTATTTTTGTTTATCAAAATAAACACAATTTATTGTTTTGCTTATTAATAAACAGAATGTATTGTTTTGCTTATTAAGACTTTATCAAGTCAAAATTTATTAGAAATGTTTGCTTGTCTTGCAAAACATACTCAAATCAAGTTTCAATCCAAAGTTTTACTGTATGGTGCATCAGCAAGTTGAATAGTGTCATGTTATTGTTGGCTTTCCTTGCTTACTTGCCTGCCCAGTTATTGTTGCTGCAGCTCCTCTTGCTGGGAGAAAAGACATCCACAGGCAGGCGCTGCGGAGAGGAGGAAGTGGCACCTCTTCCATCTCAGATGTCCAGCTGTCCAGTGCTTTTTGTCCCTGCAGGCGGTGGTGGCTGCGGAAGCAGCTGGGTGGGCAAGCCAGCAGGGTGGGCCAAAAAGAAGTCATCCACGTAGGATTCTATGATTTATTTGAGACAGCTGTGAACACAAAAAACCAGATCACACTGTGTTCCTAGCCATGATCTTCTCCTTTCAATCATGTCCATTACCAGCCTCGCAAAGGAGACTGTAGCATCACATGTTCTAAAGATGAATCAAAGCAGGAAAAATATAGTGCAAGACATATAGTTCGTGGGTGTCCCTACTGGGAACTGGGCATGCCTACCAAGCACCATAAGGCAGCACCGGGTACCACCGTGCAGCAGGCACCACCATGCAGTGGGCACGACCAGGCACCAGCTTGCACTGGGCACTGGACATCAGCAGGCAGCATTCAGCATCACTGGGCTTCACCAGGCTAATTCATTCAGCTAATTCTGGGGAGATGGTTTGACCCATCTTCCCAGCCCACCTACCTCTGCAACTATCCTTGGATTTAGGGGCTTCCTGCAACATTGTGAGGAGGGCTTACCCAATGTGTATTTCCGTCTGTTTTTGGATTGCGCCGTTTTTAACTTCATCCCCATTTTAACCCCAGCTCAAGGTCAGAAAAGAGTTAAAGAGATTCATACCAGCTGTTAGGTACCAAACCTTACACCCTGTATGGCTCCATTTTGTTCTCCCTGCTTAGAATGCCTCCAAAGGGAGAAGCCCCTTGCACACTCCCTCCAAGACTGACTGCTCCACCCCCTCTAGCTATGCCACTTAGTGAAATCATGCATTAGTACGTTTCTGAACTGTATTGGAGAAGTGTGCATGTATCTAAATTAATAGCATAGGTCCGACCCTGTTATACACTGATGTTTTTTATATACAGATATGACTCAACACAAATTGGCCACTGCAAATCACAGTTTAAAAAACTGCTTTTTCTACTGTTGTAGAGAGGCAGTCTTGCAAGCAGTCCTTCCATTCTTCAGTCCAAGAATCAAACCCCTGCAGATATCTTATTCCATTAGGTGCAATGGAGAAGCAAGACACTTGAAAACTGGTGTCTATATCTATTTTTTCTTTCTTTTTAATCCACTGATTTTTTTATCCACGGGAGGTTCTGGAATGGAACCCTAATGGATAACGAGGAACACCTGCTGAATATTATGAATGAAGTTGGTTTGCTTACCCAACACAGCATTGCTCTTAAAAAATGGGATAAGCAAGTTCATTGCTGTTCTGCGGCCTCCATGGGTTTCCTCCGCAATATGTTTCGAAGCCTTTCCATTTATTTTTGTATGCCCGTAATTACTTTTTAATTGCAGCAGCTGTTTTTGATATGCTTTTGGCATATGAGATCAATCTCTTCCGCAGCCATTTCCTTTCCCTTAAGATTCTTGGATTCTGCCTGCATCTTCTTGTCATTCTGCCCTGATACTCTTGGCTGACATTTGACTGTTGCTTCCAAATGCCCAGATGAACCCAAACAGAAGTGTGTAAAACAAAATTGGAAATCGGTCGGAAGAAATATAGGCTGCAATACTATCCTCCGCTTAGGCTGGCCTGAGCTCTGGCATACGTCCTGTACTGATGTGGGGGTATCACAAAAGTGCAGTAAGACACTTCTGCCCCAGTCCTGGTGTGGTTAGACCAATGCACAGTCATATGCTCCCCACACCATCACAGAAAGATAGGCCAGGTGAGTTAGACTGGCCTAAATTTCTTAGGATTGTGCCCTGAAGATAGTCAAATTTTAAAATCAGACATGCCTGTTTTGTTCGAGCAGGTCCATGAAATTCCTTTTGCCCAATGATTCCCAAACTGTGTGCCACAGCATTCCCAGGCACTGTGCTAACGAATGACCCTGGCTGTCTCGTCATACAAGTCTGTGTGACTTTCTACACTTCTCATTTTTGTTTTAAAAAAAATCTGAAAAATAAAGCAACCCTTTTTATTTGTTTTTTAATTATAGGTGTAATCTATTTATATGCAAATTTACATGTAATTTTGTCTCAAAGTGAGTGAGGTTGGCTCTTTAAATAACGTCTCATTAGCAGTTAATGATCAGAAACAGCCTAATTACCTTAATAAAGTGGCAATAAATCTTCCACTCTAGTCTGCACAAGGATCAGTTTTCAAGCTAGGACAACCTTGACTGAAAGGACCCCTCACTTCCCATGGAGTGATAATCCCCTCCTATTTGCATCTGAATAAAGAACTGCTTGAAATGGAATTGTTTTAAACAAAGGAAAAGGAAACGGATTCATTTTTCTCTCCCGCTAATGAATCCTAACTAATTTATTCATTAGTTATCATGGAACTAACTGCTTTTGTATAATGCGAAAATAGCTATTTGGGGGATTCTCAGAACCAAATGTCACAATTGGGGAGTTTCTACCTGTATTTAGTAGGGGGTGCATGACTAACATCTGCAGCTGCATCTATGAAATCCTCTGCTGCAGATATGTTCACAACCTGTTAGCCAGAGGTTCCCATAGAAATTGCCATAGCTGCAGCTTACTGTGGTCACAGGTCCCTTAGAATCATAGAATCATAGAGTCATAGAATTGGAAGGGACCTAGTAGGTCATCTAGTCCAACCCCCTGCCTGCAGCAGGAAATCCCCCTAGAGCATCCCCGACAGGTGCTCGTCGAGCCTCTGCTCGACCCTTCTTTCGCAGTGGACTCTTCTTTCTACCTTCTTTGGGTACCACCATTTTGGATAATGTAAAATCTCACAAGAATTGTACAGGATCTTGTATGATCGTCACAAGATACAATCCACAATGGTGGTGCCTACAAGAATGGGAAACAAGAAGCCACTAGCAATATCTGCAGTGTTCTGAGTTAGAAAGACACATGGGCACTCTAGAAAGTACTGTTTGTCACCTCCATCTTGGATGGTTCAGAATATCTATCTATCTATCTATCTATCTATCTATCTATCTATCTATCTATCTATCTATCTAGATAGATAGATAGATAGATAGATAGATAGATAGATAGATAGATAGATAGATAGATAGATATAAAAATTGAAAAGTCACTGACTGACTGACTGACTGACTGACTCATCAATGCCCAACCAAAACTGCTATGCCTAGAAGCATGAAATTTGGGGAGGGTGTTCCTTCCACAGAGGCCACAAAGGCAGTACAGGCATGTGGATTTTCTACCTGTAGTTTTAGATCCGCAGAGGCTCCTTTGTCCTTGCTGCAGTCACTAAGGCTGCAAACCTAAGAGCACTTCCCTGGGAGTAAGCCCCATTGAACTCAATGGAACTTGCTTCTGAGTAGACAGAAATAAGATTGCACTGTTAGTGACCATGTACATGAGAACCGGGCCGCACATCCGAAAGGAATCTCAAGATTCCTCGATATCCCCTTCAATGGGTGTGTTGAAGTTCCCCTGCCACTTCTTTCTTAAACTAAATGGGGGGGGGGGGTGTCGTGCCCCTCGCTGTCTCCCCCAATGGACACCTCAATCTCGGACTGGTCATCTCTCCCTTCCGCCATCCTATGGCTAGATTGAGCTTCCCCCAGATTGACTCACACCACACAGGTACGTAGAACTCGTCAACAAGGATTGTTTTATCAGAAACTTCACAGACGAAACATAGGGTGGTGGGAGGACGGACTTGGGTTTTACAGACAGCCTTGGGAAAGAAAGTTACAGGAAAAGGGGGGGTGACTTTACACCTGGTTCGTTTCAGCCTCCCTCTTGCTTAAAGTCCCTTTAACACAGTCTTCTTCTCTCTCTCTCTCTCTCTCACAGGTCTTCGTCTCCAGGGTCACGTCAGGTAAGTATCCTCTTCAACCAAACAGAACCTTGATAACAGGTAAGTTCAACTCGCAAGCAACAAGCTTTTTAACTAACTGCTCTTTCTCTCCTTTTAGGTTAACACTGAGGCCCGCTGCTGGACAGCGCCAGCGCTGGATGACTCTCCTCTCTCCCTTCTCACTCCAGCCAGCCTCTCTCCCTCCTGCCTCCTCTCCTTATATACAGCGCCCGCTCTCCCTCCCTCTCCTACTCTCTTGGGGCCTTCTTAGTGGTCCAACAGAGCGGGAGACACCAGGATTGGGCCTAGCAGATATGGGACATCCTGGGTAAACCCCAGTATGCCCTGCGCAGTAGAGCCGGAGGAGGTCCCACCAGGAGTCCGACCAATAGACTCGATCCGCCTCCGTTGATTCTAGAACCTTGTCCCACGGTGGCCTGGGTTGGATCTGTACTCCTGCCATCCCATCCTCTGGGGTAGGCTCGGCACCACCACAGGGGGGTTCTCAAAATCCCATTCCTCTTTCAGTATTTACCAGCTGGTCGGCTTGCTGCTGTCACATCAGTTAAAGCACAACTAAATAGCAGGCAATCTCACTATTTTGTTCTATTATTAGAATGCAATTACCATCTGGTGTTGTGCTGTTGGGAAGTGCTATTTTTCTGTGTCAGCAAACAAAAAGTGCAGCAATTTGGTGAATGTACCAGGGAGGTTAATGTTCAGAGGCAGAGAAAGTCTTGCAATAATATCATCCCAAGCCAAGAACTGCTTGCATGACTGCAGATTACCTGGCCAGGAAAGATAACTGAGTAGCTGGGGAGATTGTCTCTTTTTTTCCTTCTTTGCTCCTAGCAAGGAAAAATTCAAGAACTTTTGGGCATAAAACATTTGTCTACAAATATTGCCTTGCATTTCCTGCAGCGTTCAATTAGAGCAGTGTTTTTCGAACTGTGGGTTGGGACCCACCAGATGGGTCATGAGCAATTTCAGGTGGATCCCCATTCATTCTGATCCTTTTTAATATATGGGACTAAATGCTATTGCATTTGGGAAACATTACATTTTAACAGGTTAATTTCTTTTAACAATGATAGTAAACTGGGCATAGAGCACAATCCTAACCATGTCTACTCAAAAGTAAGCCGCATTGTGTTCAATGGGTCTCGCTCCCAGGAAAGTGTTGCAAAAGTGCCACTCCTGGGGAGAGGGGGGTTAGGCTGATGCATGGACATGTGCTGGCCTTCCACACCACCATGGAAACAAGGTGACACGTGAGTTGCACTGGCCTAAACTGGTTAGGATTGTGCCTTCAATGTCTATTCTAAGCCTGTTTACTGACCTCCATACCCTCTGCCTCTAGAATGTGAACAAGTCAGTCTCTTTCTAAAATAAAGAATAGAAAAGAAATAAGCTGAATAAATAGAAGAAGGGGGCAAACCTATCCATGTCTACTCAGAAGTAAGCTCCTTTGTGATCAATGGGTCTTATTCCCAGGAAAATGTGTTTAGGATTGCAGCCAAAATCTATCTACAGTATTTTTATACCACTTTTTAACAAAAAAGCAGTTTACAACGTGGCTTACAAAGAAAATGAAAATAAAATGTGTAATTAAAAAATTAAAAAATATTCTGACCATTTTTAAAAAAGGAACCTCTCTTGGGCTCCCACTGCCTTTGTAAGTGAATGTCAAGGTCAACTGACTACCCCCATATCTTTCCAGATGTTGAAACTTTTCCCAGTCATCCTAGCATATTAAAACTGGAGTACCCAGTGCATTGACAGAGGGGAGGGCTTGCACACTCTCCAGTGGCATAGCAAGAGGGGCACAAAGCACCAACTGCATGCCTCAAGCTGCTCACTTGGGACAATGTAAGTTATTTTCCTTCCCTCATGCACATCTGCATCACCCAAAGAGTAGAGGAGGCTGTTATAGGGAGTTGTGATGGCCTCCCAACTCCAATGCAGGTCCCAAAGGCTGGCGACTTGTGATGGCTGATTTGGGGGCAGGGAAGAGTAGGTGGAGGGCATTCCTGGGGTGGGTAGGGGGGCTGGGACTCATCCCTTGTTCTGGATCCAAGCAGTGGGGGGATTAAATTAACAACAGGTTCTATGTCTTAATAACCTAAATTAACAACAGGTTCTATGTCCCATTAGTAACTGGTTCTCAGAACCAAGTGCTCCTTAGCAAAGGGTTCTGTAGCACCTGGGAGAAACCCCTGAAGTCCACCCCTGGCTACAAGCCCATTCCATTCAAATAGTGATAGATAGATAGATAGATAGATAGATAGATAGATAGATAGATAGATAGATAGATAGATAGATAGATAGATAGATAGATAGATAGATAGATAGATAGATAGATAGATTGATTGAATGGGTGAGTGAGTGAGTCCTTCCCAGGAGAGTGCTCAGCTCTGTATTGAAGTAGCACAGATCTGAGTAGACCCATTGGGGCTGCTGCTGCATTACCCAGGGTAAGAGGAAAAGTTTCTGGTCTGCCTGTTCCAACACAAGTTCATATTGAGCTCCAGGTTTTGCAGGGAGCTTCACCACAACATGCAAACACTCCTCTTCCCCCTCTTCAGAGCTATTCACACTTATTTATTTATCAAATCCAGAGTTTTTTCTGATGGTGGAAGGATTTAGCCACTGGTGTAGTATACAGTGATGGGAGCAAAACAGAGGCAAAAGTCAGAAGTTAAAAGAGCAATGGAGAAAGTAAAAACAGAACATAGGCTTTCAGGCATCTTTCAAATATGACATTCAAGTTATTATTGAGTTAATAACTTAATATTATTAAGCTATTATTTTTATATTAACAGTATTCAGATACAACTTTTCAACTCACAAAGTGATTTCGGGAGGGGGGGGGATCAAATAACTAATGGCTTCCTGTCCCAAAAGGTCTCACAGTATGTGATCTTCATACTGTGATACAACTGTATAAGATCCTTCATAGAACACATTTTTAGAGCATCAGACCCTCCATAGTTATTATACAAGCATTTATATATTTATAAGCCACACCATACTTTAGAATATGATAGTATGGGGGACTAACCCCAACCCAAGTAACTGATCCCTAATGACTGCACATCAGTCCCTTTCCATCAGTGCACAACCACTCTAAATGTGCCATAACTTGGAAGTGATACATCATCACATCACCAAAATTACTTCCAGGGACTGAAGCAAAGACCTTCTCTCTCTCTCTCTGTGTGTGTGTGTGTGTGTGAGAGAGAGAGAGAGAGAGAGTAGAGGGGCAACCCCTCTGTCTGCTATAATGTTGACTTTTAGTCTTCATTCCTATGAATAGGTAAGTCAAAAGTAAGTCCTAGTGGGACTTAACTACCCAGAAAGGTGTGTGTCTGAATTGCAATCTGAATTCCTTTTTGCAAAAAAAAAAAAAAAAAAAAATTCTATTAAATAGCATAACTGGAAAGGGTGTGCAATGTGGTCAGAGCCATTCCACAGCACTCCCCCTCACCACTCCAGCCATTCAAGGGGCAGATGCCATTTGGTTCTGTGAGCGTCTGTGCAATGCCATCACTGTCCCAAAAGGCTCTGATGGTGAGTGGGAAGAATTACTTAAATGGTGCATTGCTGCGCCTGTAATATTGATTGATTTTTAATTGATTTTTGATTTGATTTATTTATATCACACTTCCCCCTTCAGGCTACACTACCGTTTAAGTTGTGCTAAAACTAGCTCAACTTGTAATATGTATATTTCCAGGCTCGGGGATAAATATTTTTTCCAAATAATTCCTATATGACTTCAAAATGCTCTTCTCAGCAGCCTCTTCAAAGACCTAGAGTGCAATCCTAACCAGGTCTACTTAAAAGTAAGCCCCATTGTATTCAATAGGTCTTACTCCCAGGAAAGTGTCTTTAGGTTTGCAGCCCTACTTGGTGTTAAAAGCAGAGGTTTTTTCTGTGACTGGCCTGTAAGACCTCTAGTGATGGACTTGACCTCTGCATGGCAAACCAGCATGTCAGATTGCTTTGGAATTAATTCAAGAATGGGGTCGTTGTGGCTCCAGGTGTTTGGCCTGGACCAAGCCAGTTGAAATGGAGTGCCAGTTTCCCGGGCATTGCCGTGTCCTCCTTCTCTCCCTCCTGCTATGGCTTCTAACATACTGGTAATAGGTTTTCTTGTTGAACCTCACTTTTGTGCATCATTGCAAATGATAGCAAAAGCTTCTGCTGGGCTCTGCTTTTCCCTTTTGCAATAAAAGGGCACAAACTCTCCTGGCTGCAGCACATGGTGCAGCTCAAATTTTATGATTTGAAATTTATAATATATTTTTTATTTTTATTTTTAAAGGTAGATGCCAAATGGTGGTCCAAGTGATTCATGATGCAGGAAATCCTGGGATGTACTTCTCAGCATCATTTTCTTTTGCCAGAAGCAATAGTAGTGTCATGTTTTGTGTCATGTTGTATTTTGTGGAAGGGAAGTCTAATGTAAAATTAAAGCAGCTCTACAGAGAAAGGGTGCAATCCTAACTGCACAACTCATTGGTCTTCCCATTCCTCTGGTGACAGAGGGAGGCAAGCGCATGTCTGTGCACCGGCCTAACCTCCCGCAAGAATGACACACAAGTGTCCTATGTCAAGGTCAGCACAGGACTTATGCCAGGGATTAGGCTGGCCTAATTGGAGATAGGATTGCAACCTATATAACATCTACTGCAGAGTAGTAATATCTCAGTGGTGCAAACCCTAGTAACACCATTGCCCAGAGCTTTACCAACTGGGCAGAGAAAGAAATTTCAGTTGGTGCAGCCTGTTAATTCACAGATGACAGATCAAGGTGCCGTATGTCATTTTCTTCTGGGACATGTCCTCTTTTTTTAGCTTTTTGTCCTGGAAAAAAGTCTTCCTTGTCCTCCTTTTGCTGTCCTCCAGACAGCATGTAACCTTGTAATTAATAATTTTTTGTGTAATAACTTCTTGCTGCAATCCTAACTCCCAGTTAGGCTGGCACATGCTGGCTGGTGGGTGTCACAAAAGTGCTATAATGCACTTCTATGCCATTCCTAGGTGGGTTAGGCCAGTGTACAGACATGTGCCAGCCTCCCTACACCACCAAGTAATGTGGAGCAAACCTAAACTGGTTAGGATTGTGCCCTCTATGTCATGATTTAAAATTAAATAATAATATTGTGTTTAAATGAATCATACAAAATCAATTCATATGAGTGTACTTAGCTTTTATTTTGTCATGTCCTCCATTTTTCTTGGGTGTCCTACATATTGGGAAATCTTTGTCTTTTGCAGTTTTTACATCTAGTCACCCTGGACAAGATGCACCAGTTAAATTCCTTCCCCTACACAATAGATAAAGGTCCGGGAGCTCCCATTTTGCACGCATTTTGCACGGTGCATACCCACGAAGGCGCGGCGCATTCACACCCCTGCAAAACTTGATGCCTTGCACTCCCTCTTGTTACACCACTATTGTCATAGGATTGTTCCATGCTTTTCAAGAACGACAACTATCCTGAAAAGGGCAGGCCTCCTGGAGAATGAGTATTTTGGGGCATCAACTAAAAATGGGTCTTGCCTGACAAAGGTTTTGTTCAAGGTGTTGGTTGTAAGTATCAAACCCCATAAATAAATAAATAAATAAATAAATAAATAAATAAATAAATGAATGAATGAATGAATGAATGAATGAATGAATGAATAAATAAATAAATAAATAAATACTCAAAAGTCTGTATTCCATCCGTCCCTCATCTCCTTGGATTCTTTGCTCTGCAAATGGCTGCACTTGATTCAGAAAATCCGATCAGAGCAGATAGGCTCTTCCTTCATTTCCTCAAGGCCATTTTTTTTATGAATTAAACTTGGCACAGCTGTGACTGCTTCTTCATGATCAAACATTCGGAACAAGAACGGCGGTTCATTTACTACCGCTCGAGCAGCCGTGTCGAACTGCATTATGCAGACTGGTGGTGGAGGAGGCGTAGCTACTATCAGTGCTCCACAGGCGCATCTGCACATTCATGAGCTCCTCTTTGAAATTCATGAGCCGCCCACTGCCCTGCCTTTTAAAATTTTGTTTCCTGCAAGGGTAGGTTCCAAGGGACTCCATTGTATTTGCTTTCTTTCTAAGGCATGGTTTGGAACAAATAAAAGTAATGAATCCAACAATGCCCATATTTTATTGCCTTTGGTTTCTGTTATCTATGCTTGTCTTGGAATAAAGTCCATATCCAAAACATACCCGTCAATTTTACCCCATTGGCTATGGCTGTCAGTTTCTTGCATTTAAGGCTACCCTTTGCAAAGGCATCTACATTCAGTAGCGTAGCTACTGGGGGTGGCACAATAAGCATTGCAGGTTTCCCACTGTACACTGTAAGTAGCCCCTTCCACTTGCTTTCAAAACTACTCTAGGCAGCTTGACTCTCACATAGGGTTGCCATATGTCCCCCCAAAACAGGGACAATTCCAATTTTGGAGAATTGTGTTCACATACTGGCAAATGGGACAGAGGAGCCTGTCCTGATTTTGTGGAAGAGTATTATTGCAACCCCACTCTCACAGGATGTAGAAAAGGTTGGTTATATGGCACATTGTAGCACCTGCAATACAAGCATGCCCCACATATAGGATGGGTTGGAGAGCTCCGTCCAAAAGTGGAACCCAATCTTTTTTAGTTTATAAATGTTTTTTTTCCAATGCTTTTCTAGAGAGCAAATTGCAAATGCACCTTTTATGTTGCAGATTCCTACAGCTCAAAGATTTCTGTAAATGGATTCTCATTAGATCCTTCGGGAATGGGATTAGACCAGGGGCCTCTAAACCTTTTGGCAGAAGAGCCACATCATCTCTCTGACACAGGGGGGAGGGAAAACAAATTCACATTTCAAATTTGAATAAATTTACATATAAGAATATATTGGAGTGGATTACAAGTCTTGTATAAGGGAGTTGGACTTGGGGGGTATTGCTCATGGGGGGTATTGCGCATGGGGGGATGAGGAACATGCGGGGATGATACATATGATGGATGTTGCACGTGGGGGGCAGTCCACGTTGGGGGACAATGTGGGTGGGGGACAATGCGCATGGGGGGTTTGTGCATGGGAGATGATGCACATGGGGGATGATGCATGTGGGGTTTTGCACATGGAGAGTGTTGCGCATGAGGGATGGTGTGCATGGGAGGATGATGAGCATGGGGGTGTTGTGCAGGGGGGACAGCGCGCATGGGGGGGACAATGCTCATGGGGAGTGTTGTGCATGAGGGTGTTACGCATGCGGGATGATCCACATGGGGGTATTACGCATGGAGGGTATTGTGCATGGGGGGCAGTGCACATGGGGGGACAATGCACAGTGGGGGGATGGCGTACAGCGGAAATTTTACTCCTGCAACTTGGGTACGTTTTTGCTAGTACTGTATATCATAAAACATCAACACATGCTAACTGGGTGTACAGGCACTTAGTGGTGCTCCTGTTCTATTTAGCAGGGAAAGAACAACCATACCTTTTTGCCCTTGTACAGTTTTCCAAACCAATAAGGGTCACAATTTTCATTTCTTTACTTATCAAATCTGATTTTGTTGTTGTGGGTCGGGGGGGGGGGGCAACAAAATCTTCTTCGACTCCTGATAGCAAATAGGTGCTTTAGCTATCCTACAAGCAAAGCAAATGAGTGGTGAACCGCTGAGGAAGAGGAGGCACTTTTTTCCCCAATTTTCTTTTTAAAAATACCCAGGGAAGACATCATTTTTGGTTGTGGCATCACTTCCGAGGCAATATTTTGAGCTTTGCACCGACTACATGATCATTAGCTGCGCCACTGGGTCCACCCACTCTAGTACTTTTAGGAAACTGGCAACTATTAGAATGCCAATAGGAATGACTGCTTCTTTGTCTAGCTGAACAAGTTAATGTAATTTTGCAGGTAATCAGTGTTCAATTTACTGGCCATTGTGCTTAACTACCTGGAAAATCTAAGAAAAGCACTAGATTATTAAATATTTAAGTCACCTCCATGTGTTCTTTAAATGTCCTTTTCCTGGGATTTTCCAACAGATAAGCTTGATTGCAGTCAAACGGTAGGTGTCCCTTTTCTGGGGTATGGACAACATCTCACAATTTTAAGAAAATAATTATCCTGATGTTTTCCTTCCAGTTTTCACTTTGGCTGCTTTTGCCAACAGCACTAGACTGTTCAGCGCACCCACACAGTGCACCCACATGCACCCCGAGTTTTAGATGAAGTTCTGTACAGGGCAGGAGGAGGAAGAACATTATTGGAAATGCCAAAAATGTGACCAATTGACACATTCAATTCCATCCTGAACTGTGGCTGGTTGGGTGGGACCCACACATGCCCAGTGGCATAACTTGAGGGTGGGCAGAGCAGTCAGGCTCAGAGGGGAGCATGCAAGGGTCCTTCTCCTTTGAAATATATATTCCTGTTAGCAGAGAGCAAAACTGGTTTTGTTAGTGCTTTGTTAGTGCTCCAAATCCCCTTGCATGCCGTGGTGAGGCTCCCTGCAAAGCCTAATGGGTGATGTGGACAGAGTCAGCTGGATTTCCAACAGCTATGGAGCTAGCTGGTGACTTCTTTGAGGGCAACTTCCACCCTTCAAAGGATTAATTTACCTTGGAGAAATTATTAATTCACTGTGATCTGTGCCAGAGGACTGGTTTGTTCTTGAGGACAGAGGGGGGTATATTGAGGGAGTAAATTGTATCTGGCGAAAAGGAGGAGTGCAAAATTTCCAAAGGGAATCATTTTCTGATGAGGGTTCAGGGGCATAGGATCCTTGGTGGATCCCTGGAGCACCTATTCTCTGATAGGATCTTGGGTCAACGTATGTTTTGATGGGATGTCAGTTATCCTATAGATTGACAGGTCTCGGCACAAAGTAGATAAGGTCCTGAGTAGAAGAGAGGGACATGGGTGGAGTGGTTATTGCCAGCAGTGGGTTTCAGGGGGTTCTCACAGATTCTATAGAACCCTTTGCTAATGAGTACCTGGTTCTGAGAACCAGTTACTAATGGGACGTAGAACCTGTTGTTAATTCAGGTTATTAGGACATAGAACCTCTTGTTAATTTATTTGAATCCCACCACTGGTTATCGCCCATCAATCCACTGTCCATTCATAGATCACACTATTTCAGAGTACTGGTATTCACATCCTCCTGTGATGCTGATATTTTCTTGGCCAGTCAATGATTTGGCTAAACTCTAAGTTAGTTTCCCAGTTGACCAGTTTGTGCAGGTTATGGGAAGAAATAGGAATTTGACAGTCATTCAAGTCAGCAGAAGTCAGTAGGTATGCCGGCATTGATGTATGGTGCCAGCATTGAAGGACCATAGCTTTGAATTGGAGAGGGAATGTTCAAAAGGGTATATGGCTTACTACCGCCTCTACGGAGATACTAAAAATAAAACTAAACTAAAAAGATGGGAGTTGTGAAACTCTTTGCTACAGGGTGGCTCATGGCATTGACTTTCAATACACGTAGCCCACTTTGTACTTCATAAGGGGAGGGAGTACAGACAATATTTACCATGAATGTTCCACCAACAACGTAATTGCAATTATAGGGCTTTGTCTGCAAGTTGGGTTAATCACACAGCGGCTGTCATGTTGTCAAACACTGAAAATATTTCAGCAGAGTTTTGACATTATGTTGCATTTGATTTCCTGACAACTGTGTGAAAATTACTTCTTTCTGTATCACGGAGAGAAGGAAGCCTCACTCCAGGACTTTTGGAAAGTCTGTGATGGCTTCCCAAAGGTGACCTTGAAGTCGAAAAGCCACTGGATGCTGCTGAGTCGTTGCCATTATTAAATATTGGCTGCAGTTTGCAGCAGTGTTCGGCTGCTGTCTTTGCTGGCAGAATTCGCACTTTCCTTTGAGCCTGGGGCGCTGGATACAAAAGTTGTTGTGTAAAGAAGATGAAGAAGTATGGAAACCAAGGAAAACATGTTCTTAATTTGCTCGGTTCCCTGGACTCATTAAATTGGCTGAAGGATTGGATTTCAAATGTTTGGGCTGATGTAATCAGTGTGGGAAAGCTTGTGCCGGCAGCCCCCATGACGATTTATATAAATCACGGCCAGCCTGGTTTTTCTCCTGTGAAATACTGCCCTCTTGCGCATTCATTACACTGTGCTGGAGATGGAATAAGAAAGCAATCAACAGTCATTAAAATCTAAATCAATTATTGTATAAGATCAGAGCGAAAGAAACCAAGGGAAAAAAAGAGAGAGATCGGAAAATCCAAGATAAGAATAAATCTTATTTATACTGCTAGTCTAATATTCTCTGTGCCATTAAAGACACAAAGGGATCTGTAAGCACAGTGATCCTCAAACATTTTAGCACTGGGACCCACTTTTTAGAGTAATCATCTGTTGGGACCCAAAGCAACATCATCAAGCAGGAAAATTTTTCACATCTCCACCCAACAAAATGAAATCAATTATATAAGGGCGCAATATTGACTGTGCGCTGGGCCAACACAAGTCCCTTATGCCAGCTCAGTTATGCCGTAAAGCACATTTATATCTTTTGGGAGCACCTTTTGGGAGTAAGATGTGCTGGCGCATGGTGATCTAGCCAGATCCAGCCTATGCAGTGGCAGAAGGAAGGAGTTCAGCTGATGCAGAGGTTTATGGAGGTGGGATGGAGGCATTTCAGGGTAGGAGAGGGTGTGAGGAGGGCATTGCTGGGGGCCTGAGGGCAGGGAATCAGGATTGGTACCCAGCAGATATGCCAAACCCCAACCCTGTTCCCCATGGGAACAAACCCAACAAGTGAAATAAAAATTATCTTGCCTTTCCTGACTTGCTTGTTTTCACAGTCAAACAGTACACACAAAAAGTAGCCTCAGACTGGTTGCACTCATGCCTATGAAAAAAGCACAGTGCCTGCATAAGAAATCACTGGGGAGGCAGCAGGCAGAATTGCCTCTTACTGTTGCTTCAGGGAGGGGAAAACATGGAATCCTCAACAGAAAGAGCTCTGACTGGCTGAAAGAATCATAACTTGAATTTATTTATTTCCCATACACCTTGAATTTATTTCCTTTCCTTTGGCAATGGACTTGCATTTTTAAAAGACACACAAAAGACTTCATTAAACTGGTAAATCATTTATTTTCCCCTGTCCTTACAAGGGTGCTGTTGAGAAAAGAAGGATTCCAGTGGGGAGGCTCTGCCTCTCCTGCCTCCCCACGCCTCACATGTCCCTAATTTTCAGATGATCATTCAACCAGATTCCAGCCGACATAGGACAACATGTTCATAAACACATCCAGGAAGGACATCAAAGTTCTGGGCTGCCAACTCTTTGCCCTATACTCCATCTGAGGTCAAATGAAGCATGTGCTGAGCATCTAAAATTTACGTTTGGGTAACAGCGCAAGAAACAGATCAACCCCAAACATGTTTTGTCCTACCTCTGCATAAGAAGCATCCTATCAAAATAAGCCTTGATTTATGGTTTAATTACTTCCATTTCTTGCAGAAGACGGCACCAGGCTGAACTTCAGTAAACATGAATAATTATCCTATATCTCAAACCTCGTCATACCTTGTTGCCTAATTAATGCTGAATTATGAAGTTTTTACCAAGGTGTCATAAATAAAACCACACGCTCCATATTAAAACACTATTTCTATTGTTTAGAGCAATAAGTCTGGATTTGATTAAAGTTATGGAAGTATTACTCAGAAAATTAAAAGCTTGGGGGTCTGACATCAGTTTTCAAAGGAAGAGCTGTTTCCACAAAGTAAAGCTGGGGCAGTTGATCCCACCAGTCAACACCAATAATGTCACCTAAAAATCCAGAAACATTTGTACACACCATACTGGAAATTAGGGTTCTTGACCAGTTTCACTTTCACAACTTCCAGGGAGTTCAAGACAGTCCTAAGCCTTACAGCAGTGGTTCTCAATCTTCCTAACGCCGTGACCCCTTTATAAGTTCCTCATGTTGTGGGGACCCCCAACCATAAAATTATTTTCGTTGCTACTGTATAACTGTAATTTTGCTACTGTTATGAATCGTAATATCCGATATCTATCTATCTACAGTATTTATATACCGCTTTTTAACTAACAAGTTCACAAAGGGGTTTACAAAGAAAATGGAAAGATGCAGGATGCAGGATGTATTTTCATGGTTACAAATGAAATGTGTGTTCTATGTACACATTGAACACAATGGGATTTATTTCAGAGTAGGCATGCATAGGATTGGGCCCTTAGGCTGCAATCCTATCCACATTTACATGGGAGTAAAGGCCCCCCTGACTAAAATGGGAATTATTTCAGAGTAGGCATGCATAGGATTGGGCCCTGAGGCTGCAATCCTATCCACATTTACATGGGAGTAAAGGCCCCCCTGACTAGAATGGGATTTATTTCAGAGTAGGCATGCATAGGATTGGGCCCTGAGGCTGTCAGTCAGCCCCAGTGCGCGTGCAGCTACAGCCGGAGGTCTGGCAAGCCTGACCTGGCCCCCTGCACCAGGGGTCTTTAGGCGACCCCCAGGAAACCTCTAGGTGACCCCCCAAGGGGTCCCAACCCCCACTTTGAGAAATGCTGCCTTACAGCAAGCTTAAGATGTATGTTATATTTATGATGCATTATTTTTCACATTTTAATTCCATTTTATTTTTATTTATTTTCACATTGGAGCTCCTTTTTCCAAGGAGCTCAGGATGGTACCTACTTTTTTCTCTTCTTGGGTCCTCACAATAACCTTGTAACCAGTGGTGGGCACAGGCAGGTTCGCACCTACTCTATAGAACCGGTTCTTAACAAGAGATAGGATATATAAAGTTTAAAAATAGCCATTTAAAAGTGGCTGCCAGATGGGCAGAGAACCGGTTCTTAAATTTTTTGAAGCCCATCACTGCTTGTAACCTCCTTCCTTTTCCCACTGATCTTAATTTCTATGAATTCAGATATTTAAAACTATGTGGGCTTACACAAAATGTGAATGCTCATCTTCACGCAATATGTGCAAACATCTTCTGCGATCTTAGGAAATTTCTGACAACCCTCCTTTGGCTCCCTGTCCTCCTTTTGGATCCTGAGCCTAGGTGTGATGCACTTCCTGTCATGGGACCTAGTGAGATTAGAAGATCCTAGAAAATTTTCACCCCCTTCCTTTGGATCCTGACCCCCCTTATAACCCTAGCCCAAGATTCAGTTTGCTCTCCGCACACACACCCAGCTCATTTGCCACTCAGGTCTATCCCCCGGCTGTCCCCCAATTTCAGGGCATCATCCCAACCCTGTTCCGTGGCACTCAGGATCCCTGACCCCCATTCCACGACACTACTGCATGCTACTCCTCTCTTGAGCCCCATACCGTGCTTATTCTCTAACTTCTAATGATGCACAGCTCTTTCTGGAACAGAAGAAGTGTTTGCAGCTTGGGAGGTGCAAGGTTCAAGTAAAAACATTTTTATGGTTTGTCTGTAGAATCTTAGATGTATGCATAAAATCTTTTAAAGACTAAATCTTTATGGTAGGCTTAAGCTGTATTTACATATTTGTCTTTTTAACCTTTTTAGAAAAATCAATTTATAAAAGAAATAATTTTTATACAGTTCCATAATTAACACATAGTATAATTCAACTATAGCACAAAATATTTCAAAATATAAATGTATAAATTATATATAAATGTATTTGTGTATAAAGTGTATAAATCGTGTATAAACTGTAAGAATTTGGAAGCAAAATTTAAATTGTTGTTGTAATGTTGTGGTATGTGTCCATTGCAATGTGTTGCTGTATTTGCCCAAATGTACCCCCGCTCTTAATCTTAACCAGTAGCATAACTTAAGGAGTGGTGTGGTAAGTACCAGTGTGTGGTAAGTGCTAGTGGTGTGCCAAGCATCACAACATGCTGTGTAAGTAGCCCCTCTTTTTCACTTTGGAGCCATTCTCAGCAGTGACATCACTGCCCGGTATGGTCCAACAACCAATGAGAGAGGGCCGCTTACATGACACACTGCAGCACCTGTAATGTGTGCCCGCTATGGATATACTGTGTCCCCAAGACTGAGTGATCATATATCCTTTTTTTCCAGGACATGTACTTTTAGCTTTGTGTCCTGGAAAAATTCCCATTGTGCTCCTTTTCCTTGTGAAAAATTGCATGTAGCCTTCTTCTAATTCATAAATTATTTGTAATAAGTCATATATAACAGTTATTAAATTTAATAATCAGTAACATGGTGTTCAAATTAACCACATGAAGGCAATATTTGTGTGTGGCTTTTATTTGGTCATGTCCTACATTTTTCTTCACTGCCCTACATTTTTCTTCACTGGGGGAGGGGTCCTTGTCCTCTTTTTCAGTTATGACACACGGTCAACCTGCCCCAAGGTCTTAACACTTAGCAAAAAAATCTGAATTGAAGTGCCTCTTAGAGAATGGGTGCATCTAGCCCAGCTTTCATTTCATCATAGGGATTTGGTTCCTCTGCAACTCAAGTCATCACATGTAGTATGATCAGTGTTTGAAAAAGTTACTTTTTCCCAGCTTTGCATTAAAAACAATATCAGTGTTAAAAGTCCTGTTGCCGAATCCCCAATGTCAAATCAGAGTGGTCAGGAGTCATCCAGAGGCAAGATGAAAAATTGGCTGGAAAGAGTGTGCTTACACATATTCTAATGAGCATAGAGTATTTTCCTGAAATTAAAGTCTTAATGTTTCCATTAATTGACACTGATCTAGCACATGTACATACCAAAACACTCTGTAGTGCATCGTTCCCTTGCACCGCTTTCCCACCATGTCTTTGCTTGTCTTGGGGAGAATGTCTCTCTGTGAATCTGGAACTCTGGGCACCCCATAATCAAAATCACAGGACTGATCTCTCCCCAGGTACAGAACAATCTTGTAACACAAGATTCCTCACTGAAATTGTTGATCCACCACATCTTACATCTTAGGTTGAACTAAATCCCACCCTGATGTTGTAGGGAATGCATACTTTATCCTGAATGTAAGAAGCATTACTCCCCACCCAGAAGCTCCGGTTTATCTCTCTACCTGCCCCGTTACATCCATCTGTACCTCTGCTTCCAGCTTACCTTTGATGCAAGGTGCAGCCAGCCACGAGAACTGAAGTTTTCTGGATAGCTCAAGAACTATATAGTTCTTGGACAAGCAAGGCTGGGCTTTCCTTTACTGCCACTGCTGCTTTGTAGCTATGAACCAGCAAGCAGAGGATGGAGCCCTGTATACGGTGACCATACAGAATGGAGGACAGAGTGCCTCTCTACCTTTAAGCACTGCATAGAAGAGGGAAGTCAGGCAGGTGCTGCTTTTTAAACCCTTCTATGATGAGCTAAAATTGACTCAATTCCCTCTTCTATGCAAGGATTATAGAGGCGCACTGTCCTCCATTCTATAGGGTCACCCTAGCCCTATAATGCACAATCACAAGCATGCCATCAGCCACAGATTTCTTCATGGATTCCTGAGTAGAGGGCATGTAAGAGCAGCAGGTGTGAGCCAAAAAGGTTTGGGCACTCCAGAAGTCGAGCACCCAGGGGCTTCACTAGGGTTGGCGTCACCTGGTGTGGGAGGCCAGTGTGTCACCCCCTTACCTTGGGCATGGCAACAATATGAATGGTAGGTGTGGTGATGTGCCATTGCCCCATCTCCACTGGTTATTTTAGTCATAAATTTTAATAGAATAAAGAAATTTCAAAGTTGTTGGTTTCACTGCATTCAGCTGTAAATTATACATTCAAAGGTGTATAACATGATGGGATTATTTCTACAGTCCATGATTTTAGCCATTTAGGTCACAAGGGGTGCCACCCATTCAAGGCTGCCCCCTTTCTAATGCCCTAGTAAAGTCCCTGATCGAGACCATTTTGAAAGTCTTATACTCTCATGGACTGACCTTCTACTCCAGCCAAGGCATGCTTGATTACTCACCAGTAAACACAGCTGTGCAGTTCACATCCATTTTCAATGCCATCATCAGGGACCTTCTTCTGGAGTGATTTGTGGGGGCTGCGTTCGCTGGATCAGGGCAGTTCTGGTTGATATTTCTTTCAACATTTATAACAAGCCCTTTGTTCTCTTCTGCAAGTTCTTTAAAGTCCTTCTTAGATTCCTCTCAGCATGTCCTTTCCATTGAACAATGACACATTTGCCTACTCACAAGTAAAGCTGTGATATGGGTCACTTTCACTTTCCATAGAATTCAATGCATATTTTAGTTTTTGGGCCATAACTTATAATAGGAAGATGCCATTTCAAAATGGATTTTTGCATTGGATTCCGCTCTTCAATACGAACCCAACGGTATATGAACTGATGGGATTTGACACTCCATCACAAAGTTGTAAGTTTTTGATTCCCCCCAGTGTGCGTCACTCCCTTGGGCGCATCACTTGGTGTGGACCATACCACCCACACCACCCGAGTGATGCCACTGCATAAGGGGGTCTCTAACAGGGATGTATGGTGCATAGGAAGGCCTGGCAGATCTTGGCAGGAAGAAATTTATTACACAACATGTACTGATGCGGTAAGGGGGACAAATGTGTGGTGCCAGGCTATAAGGGCACTGTCATGGCACCATAGATCTCCACAACACAGCAACCCCACGTGCCACCCCAGCACTTTCACCCAGCAAGGTTCTGAGGGTTGGGCCTGCCAAAGACCTTGTCAAATACTCAGCAAAACAAAATTCCCCTTTAAGGAAGAAATGGTGACATTCCTGACAGAAAAGCCTTTGGGAGAAGGAAAGTCACAGGCTCTGAAAAGGTCACATCCTGTTTTCTCCGGGGAAAAAGGGGTCATATAGTGACTGCTGCTGGACCCCAACTTGGACAAGGACTCCGCCAAGCCCTGCCTAGACGTGACAGAAAATAACAGAATTATTTTGCCCTTTATTTTTAACATGAAAACAAAGCACTTCAGCTACACCTCAAAGAAAAACAGAAGAACTGGCAAGAAATTGAGAAATGTCAATTACTGAAACAAGAGATTTAACTTTTGATGCTTTAAGATCCAAAACACAATTTTAAAATTTCTAAGCTCTAAAGGTTTTCTCCCGAGTGAGATTTCTGGTGCATAAGAAGAGTAGTATTGTGACTGAAGGCCTTTCCACACTCCTGGCACTTATAGGGTTTCTCCCCAGTGTGGGTCCTTCTGTGACGAATAAGACTTCCTGTCTGATTGAAGGCCTTTCCACACTCCTGGCATTTATAGGGTTTCTCCCCTGTGTGGGCTCTCTGGTGGATCTTAACTGCACTACTATAACTGAAGGCCTTTCCACACTCCTGGCATTTATAGGGTTTCTCCCCAGTGTGGGTTCTCTGGTGGCTACTAAGATGTCCTCTCTGATTGAATGACATTCCACACTCCTGGCATTTATAGGGTTTCTCCCTTGTGTGGGTTCTCTGGTGGTTACTAAGCTGTCCTCTCTCATTGAATGACATTTCACACTCCTGGCATTTATAGGGTTTCCCCCCTGTGTGGGTTCTCTGGTGGCTACTAAGCTGTCCTCTCTGACTGAATGACATTCCACACTCCTGGCACTTATAGGGTTTCTCCCCTGTGTGGGTCCTTCTGTGACTAATAAGACTACCTCTCTGCCTGAAGGATATTCCACACTCCTGACACTTAAGGCGTTTCTCCCCTGTGTGGGTTCTATGATGGATATTAAGGGCGCAATCCAGAGTAACTACGGGGAGTCCTTGCTCCGGTGTAAGAACAATTTGCTCTGGATTGCAATATGAATTTCCCATAGGTTTTCACTAGGTAGTGCAGTAACTACGGGTACACGTAATGTCTCTTACGTGCTCCCGTAGTTACTCTGGATTGTAGGGTATGACTTCCTCTCTGAAGGACTTTCCACACTCCTGGCACTTATAGGGTTTCTCCCCTGTTTGGCTTCTGTGGCGGCTTGTAAAACTACCACTCCACTTAAAGGACATTGTGTGCTGCTGGCTCTTCTGTGCTTTCTTCTTTGTGTGGCCTCTGAGGTGGATGTCAAGGACCCTCCTCTGAATGAGAGTCTTTCTGCACATGTGGAACTTAGAGCGTGTCTTTCCCTTCCGTAGAGCTGTTTCCTGGGAAGGCTGCGTCTTCTTCCTTCTTCCAATCTGGTTCAATGCTATTGAAAGCAGAAAAAAGTGAGGGATCAAAAGAAAGAGCTGCAGCTAGTTGGGGAACTAGTTGTACGTGACTCCCATTGCCCTTGAGTCAGGGAGGAGTTGAATGTCTAATTGGGATCTCTGTCGTCTGGCTGCTCCTTTCCAAGTTCCCCCTTAGCCAAGTATCCAGATCACACAGCAGAAGGCTATGAAGACCTTCCCTCAGCCATGCCTCCTGCCACTTGTGGGCACAATCCTGAAGGGCAGCGGTATGTGCTCAAGGTCTTCTGCCATGAAGACAGAGAAAATAACTCATTTAATTTCTCTGCTATCGCTCCCTTTAAGTCTTGTATTTACTCAGAGCCTCCCTCAGTGTCCAGTGGGCCAACCACTTCTCCAGCAGCCTTCCTGCCTCTAACATACAGTATCTGAAGAAACTTTTATTATGTCCCTTAATATTACTGGCCATATGTTTCTAAAAGTATCATCATCTTACTTTTTCCATACATTTAATGTTCCTTTTCATTCTTCTTATCAGGACAAGACTGAAGTCCCCCAGGATTACAATCCACTTTTGAATTGGATTTTGAATTGATGCCTTCCTGACCTGCTTTTTCATTGCAAGGTCCCCGTCAGGTTTTTGGTCTGGAGGGTGAAAGCGTGCTAGGAGAAGTACATTGCTCCATAAGCCTGGTACTTTCCTCTCAGTGATTCTATGGTGGAGTCGGACCTATCTATTTCACAGGGGAAAGTGCCCTCCAATCAGGGATGCCAGACATCCAGTATTCCCAAAAGGTCTCCTGCAAAACGCTCCTCTCTCTGTGGCGGGCTAGATCCCCTCTGGAGTCCGGGATTTGGGCTTTAAGTTTGCTGGACCTTTAAATTTTTAAAGCTGGCCCTTTAAATCTTTTTTAAAAAACTGTTGCGCACGCAGCTGGAGCTGCACTTGAGCTAATTCCCCAGGGATTCCGGCCACAGCCTAACCAGGCAGGGGCTTGCCGGGTGGCGCGTGCGCTGTTCCGCTGTTCCGTGTTCTCATGGCTGTTCCGCTGCAGCCCAACCAGGCAGGGGCTTGTCGGGTGGTGCACACACCTCTCGCGGTTCTCCCGCCACAGCCCAACCAGGCAGGAGACTGCCAGGCAACGTGCACACCTCTCGCGGAGATTCTTGAGCTTGTGTGTGTGTGTGTGTGTGTGTGTGGGAATGCATGGGTGTGTGTGTGTGTTTTCAATTTTAAAAGTGTTGAAATTAAGTACAGGAAAGCAATACAAGTGTTTTTGCTTCATTTTAACATGTCTTACATTTTGTCTTTTTTGGTTTGACCTACAAATTTTTTAAGTGGGTAGGAATTTTGTTAGGAATTTTGGCTTGGATAGGGAGGAATTTTGGCCTTCTGGCAGGAATTTTGGAGTTGCTGTTCAGAAATTTTGTATTTGGCACCTGGTTGCCCTGGCTCCAATGTATGTCCACATGTTCCAAAGGGCAGCCAAAGCACCTCCAACTCATTTGAGGCACCATGCCCTCTAATTGGGGCTATCCCCCCTCATCAGGGCTGTATAGTAGAGGAGGAAGTGGATCTTCAGACACAGCATTATCCAAGCCAAGCTGGTGCCTGTTCCTACCTGTGACTTCAGTCAAAATATGATGGAAAGATCTTCCTTACCTACAAACATGACATTTTCATGGTTCTCCAGCATGACCGTCTCATACAGGAGCCTTTGGCGTGGACTCAGCAGAGCCCACTCTTCACTGCTGATATGCACTGCTATGTCTGAGAATGAAACCGGACCCTGAAAGCAAAAGGAGAAGAGTCCTATTGGCAACCTGGGCCATGCAACCTCCCTCTGTCTAATGCTTTTGGCTGGGCCTCATGACCGTCATGTTTAGAAAAGCTTATGATTGGTTTGACGGCAGGTGTGCTATAGGAATCTTAACTGTTTTCTTACACTGTGAAGTTTTTCATAAGTTTTTGATTCCTTTTAATGTTTCAGTTGTTTTCAATGCTTAACTGTTTCATATGAACTTGTTTTAATTTTGTTGCATTTATGTGCTTGCAAGCCACCTTTCGTCCCCCGTTGGGAAAGAAAGGTGGGACCAGGGTGACCATACAGAATGGAGGACAGAGCGCCTCTACCTTCAAGCATTGCACAGAAGAGAGAAGTCAGGCAGGTGCTGCTTTTTAAACCCTTCTATGATGAGCTAAATCTGCCCCAATTCCCTCTTCTATGCAATGGTTAAAGGTAGAGGTGCTCTGTCCTCCATTCTATATGGTCACCCTGGATGGGACATAATTTTAATTAATAATAATGCCTGCAATACAAAGGATGAGTTGTATTCATGAAAGGAAAAAACATTTCTACATTTGAAAACACATTTTTCACACACATTCCCTCTCAACTTTGCATTCCCATCTTTGGGGTCTCCAGTTCCAATGAAAATTCCCAATGAAAATTTCAGAAAGGAGGCTCTAAGGATCCTTTTCTTCCATTCCAGCTTCCAAACTTCCTAGCCCCAAATGGTTACTCCCCCACACAGCACAACCAGGACTGAGAACCCGATATGTTTTGTGGTTGCTTTCACATTTTCTAATCCCCATCCAATGTTCCCACTGGGAAGGTTAGAGGATGAGAAGCCCAAGCTGCAAATCCCCCTTACCTGGCCTGAATCAGCACCAGCCATTTCTGCTCCCAACAAGTTTGCTTTGCTCCTAGTCTGTTTCTGTCTGTCAGAAAGAGAGACTTGGAAGAGTTCTTTAGCCTTCAATACCTATATACAGTGGCACATTCACATAACAAGTTCCTCATGTAAAGTATGTTCCATGTAACAACCAAAAAGTTATCTCAGATTCTACTTCACATAACAAACTGTGCTTCACGTAACAAACACACTCGTCAGCAGTGGGTGCAGGTGCGCTGGCCGGCAGCCTTTTTAAAAAGCATCAGGGCTGCCTAGCGCCTGCCCATAGCAAAAGCAACACTTCCGCGCTGTTCCTCCTGTGGCCGGGCGTTTGCTGGGCAGAGGGAGAGAAGAGCAGTGGAGAAGAGGGAAGCAGCTCAGGGCCAGCCAGAAGGGAGCAGGGGAGAGAGAGGCTCAGGATGGAGAGAAGGAGAAAGTGGGGAGACACTTTGATGGTGTTTTGGATTGCAGCCTCCTAACCATGTCTACCCAGAAGTAAGCCCCATTGTGTTAAATGGGTCTTATTCCGAGGAAAGTGTCTTTAGGACTGCAGCCTATGTAGACTTCATAGGATCATGCACACTGAATGCATGTTTTGAATTCAGTTCCGGTATTTTGTCATCATTTTTACATCCAGTTAATATCTATATATATAAAAGAGAAAAGTCACTCACTGACTGACTCACTGACTGACTGACTCACTGACTGACTCACTCACTCACTCATCACCGCCCTGCCAAAACCGGTGGGCCTAAAAGCATGAAATTTGGGGTGGGTGTTCCTTCCGTGACTGAGGGGCGCACTGAGAACCGGTTTTTGGAAATTCCAACCAGAAGGGGGTGAAAAGGGGCGCAACACGTTTTCCTCCCTATACTTTGCATTGAGAATTGCTGACTCAGCAACATTCCGCCCCAACTGCTGGGTCTGAAGCATGGAATTCTGGGAGTTCCTTCTGTCACCTGAACACCCACCAAGAACCATCTGGAGACATTTAACCCTTCAGGGGCTGGAAAGGGGGCAACGTGTTTCTGTCCTATACTTAACATGGGAGACTGAACAACCTCCAGCCAGTTTGGTGCTCAGACCCTGGTGCACTGGGGGATGTTGTTCGGAGGAAGAGATTGCGCTGGCGAGGATGCTGCGCATGAGGGGAAGTAGCGCATGAGGGAAAATTGTGCATGGGGGAAGTTGCGCATGTAGGAAAGTTGCGCATGGGGAAAATTGCGCACAGGGAAAGTTGCACATGGGGAAAGTTGCGCATGGGAGGAAGTTGAGCATGGGGGAAAGTTGCGCATGGGAGTAAGTTGCGCCTGGGAGTAAGTTGCGCACGGGGGAAGTTGCGCACGGGGGAAAGTTGCGCACGGGGGAAAGTTGCACATATGGGAAAGTTGCACATATGGAAAGTTGTGCATGGGGGAAGTTGCGCATGGGGGGATGATGCACATGGAGGAAATTTGCGCATGGGGGAAAGTTGCGCACGGAGGAAGTTGCGCACTGAGGAAGTTGCGCATGGGGGAAGTTGCGCATGGGGAAAATTGCATGAGAGGAAAGTTGCGTATGGGGGAAGTTGCGCATGGGGGATGATGCGCACGGAGGAAAGTTGCGCATGGGGAAAATTGCGCATGGAGGAAGTTGCGAATGGGGGAAGTTGCGCATGGGGGAAGTTGCGTATGGGAGGAAAGTTGTGCATATGGGAAGTTGCGCATGGGGGAAGTTGCACATGGGGATGATGCACATGGAAGAAAGTTGTGCATGGGGGAAGTTGCGCATGGGGGAAGTTGCGCATGGGGGAAGTTGCGTATGGGGGGAAGTTGTGTATTGGGAGAAGTTGTACACGGGGGAAGTTGCACATGGGGGAAGTTGCGCATGGGAAAAGTTGAGCATGGAGAAAGTTGTGCATGGGGTTTGATGCATATGGGGGAAGTTGCGCATGGGGGGTTGATGCGCATGGGGGAAGTAGTGCATGGGGGGTTGATGTGCATGGGTGTAAGTTGCACATGGAGTAACTTGTGCATGCTGGGTTGATGCGCATGGGTGAAGTTGCGCTTGGGGGGGTTGATGTGTATGGGGGAAGTTGCACATTGGGGGTTGTTACGCCTGGGGGAAAGTTATCCATGGGGGGTTGATGCATATGGGGGATGGCATACTGGGAAATTTTACTCCCGCAATGCGGGTACGCCTTTCGCTAGTTTTTATATAAATATTTTTGGGTTGTGGAACCAATCGTCTCAGTTTCCGTTATTTCCTATGGAAAAATCTGCTTCACATAAAGAGCGTTTGACATAACAAGCATGCTTCTGGAATGAATTAAACTTGTTATGTGTGGCTGTAGTACGCCACAGTACAGTACTACAGTACAACTAATAAGGATCCAGGCCAGATCTCAATCCAGCAAAACACACAATTTTAAGAGTTGCACATGAGTAGGCCTCAATCCACCAAAACACACATTTTTAAACCTTGCACATGAAAAAGCACCCAGGCCAGGCCTCAATCCATCAAAACACATACTTTTAAATCTTGCACATGAGTAGGTATCCAGGCAAGGCCTCAATCCACCAAAACACATACTTTTAGAGCTTGCAGAGGAGTGCAAGACCCTGGGGCTGGAGGCGAAGGGAGAGGGGAAAGAGGGGTTTCCTTCTGACCTGCTAGCTGGAGAGGTAGGGATGATGGTGGTGGTTGGGGGGCACTGAGATGGATGGCTGCAGCAGCCTGCCCCTTGGTGCTCCTCCTGCAGGGGTCGGCTCTGGGGAGGCTCCACAGGTGGAGGCGGCCGGAGAGCTCTGCCTGCCTTGCTGGTGCTGCCTTGCTGGGAGGCAAGGTGGTGCAGCAGAGCTCCTAGATACGCCACTGCCTACAGGAATACAGATACATCAAAGTTTTTAAAAGCTATTTTTATTCTTTCCCTTTTTCTTTTACATTTCCCTTTGGTCCTGTTGTTTCTGTTATTGTTGTTATCTCTATTCACAATAAAGGGGAAAGAAGCAACTTTCATAAGAGATGTTTCTATCTGTGATATAGATTTATGGTGACCTCTCAACAAATATCCTACTAATTTTACATTTTCTTGCACAATCCTGCAGATGGAGCTAATGGAACATCTGAACAGCTGTGAACAGAACTGTACACTTTTTTTCCAAAACAGAAAAATCAGTTTAAATATAGGAAAAGGCATTCCAAAACCGCATATTTATTCTCTACTTACTGGGGCTACCTGATTCATAGACATGATGAACTCCATATAATGTTTAAAAATGTATTGAAACTTCCCAATGGAACCCCCACTATATCCTTCTGATGTTTATTAAATATCGATATAATAATGTGTTGCTGGTATTGATCACCAAAATGATTGAGTAGTACAGGTCCAACTTTGTTAGACACTGATTTTTTATACACGGATTTGATTCACGAATGACCACTGCAAATCAGTTCTAAAAACTGCTTTTCTACTGTTGTAGTCATGCACATGATCATTCCATTCTTCAGTCCCAAAATCAAACCCCTGCAGTTATAGAGGCACTACCTTATTCAGTTAGACTCAATAGAGGAGCAAGAAACCTGGACGTGGGTTTTTAAACCTATTTTTCCATTTTTTTTCTTCATACACCAATTTTTTTTATCCACGGAAGTTCCAGAAAAGAACCCCTAGTGGATAATGTGGTCCCACCTGTGGTCACAATGCAGTCATCAACCCAAAATTGCTGGAACAAATACCTTGAAATGTATACAACTGGTGGAAATGATTGGGTTTCTTATGGTTTCCAGAACTTTCCAACTGAATTGGAGGAACAGTCCAACAACGGTCAGTTAGAGAAAAAAATCCTTAGGGAATCTTTCTGATTTATTGTACAGTGGTACCTCGCTCAACAAGCATTTCACATTACAAGCAAAAATTTACAAGAATTCTTTCTTCACATAACAAATTCCGCTTCACTTAACAAGCAAGCGTGCTATGGGCACATGTGTTATGCAGCCCTGACGCTCTGCATGGAGGCTCTTTAAAAGGGCTGCCAGCCAGCGCTGCTGCCCCTAACTGCCCCCAACGTGCCCCCACCGACCACCTTGAACCTCCAGCAGCAGCCCAGGTAAGCCTCCCAGGAAAGTGTCTTTGATTGCAGTCTCCTAACTATGTCTACTCAGAAGTAAACCCCATTGTATTAAATGGGGCTTACTCTCAGGAAAATGTCTTTAGGATTGCAGCATAAGTAGTCTTCATAGGATCATGCACATTGAATGCATGTTTTGAACTCAGTTTCTGTGTTTTGTCATCATTTTTACATCCCGTTAATATTTTTATATGACTGTTTTGGGGGTTGTGGAACCAACTGCCTTCCATTGTTTCCTCTGGGAAAATCTGCTTCACTTAAAGAGCGTTTCACTTAAAGAGCAGGCCTCCGGAACGAATTAAGCTCTTTAGGTGAGGCACCACTGTAATCCTAAAGACACTTTCCTGGGAATAAGACGCATGGAATACAATGGGGCTTACTTTTGAGTAGACATGGCTAACCATGTGCTCTTAGTAATACAGTTACCAGAAATACTTGCCTATAAAATTCCTGCCAGTAAATCAAGTTTAAATTACCTCCTAAATTATCTGTGGGATCATTCACAGGTCAGGGCTGTTCAGGCAGCAAACAATGCAGAGATATTTAGAGGGCTATTAATTTATATGGTTAAGAGGCTTCAAAGCTGCAGCAAAAGTTAACCTTTTCACTCCTGAGAAAATAAAAAACAAACCAGGGCTTCCGTCTGAAACAGCACCCCAGGCTACAATTCAGTGCACCACTACTTAAGAATAATATCCCTGGAAAGCAATAGTTCTACTTCTGAGTAAATCATACCTCCCCAATGTTTCAAAACACCTGTGGAAGTTGTCTAAGATGCACTCCAGAGATTTTCCAGACTGTTTCTGGGGGGAAGTGTACAGGTTGGTCCACCTTGTGGTTCCCATTATGTGTGGATTTCATCCTTTGTGGGGGTTTTGGCAACAAAACCCTCCACTAATGCCAAGGTTGGATGATAGTATTTAAAGATGAGGAGCCACGCATGATTTTATTACTTATTTTATTATTTGCAGCAATAGGAGAAAAGCAGACTTGTGCACTTATCACGTTCTAATAAGCACATGAATGTGGGGCTAGATGATGAATATCACCCAAATTGGTGCACTATGATATATGGTAAGAGTAGCCACAATTTTGGGGTTGTCAAATGCTAATTAAAGGGCTCCAAATTTCATTGCTGATATGTCCATGTGTGTGATGTGTGTGTGTGTGTGTACAATAGCTACTCACAATGTTTGTTTGTCGGATTGTTTTATACCCCACATTTCTACCTAAAAAGGATACCCAACACAGCCAAATCATCCATTTATTTGTCTTCCTGAGCCAACTGGTAGCCTAATTTGGAGAATGCATGGATTTGCCGCATGTAATCATGCGTTTGCATTGATCTTAAGATGTCTTTGTCGCACTTATTGTAGTAACTGGTATTTTTTGAAGATTAATTATGCTTCTGTCAGTGTTTAATACTGTATTCTTCAAATACTCTCTTTGGGATGAATATTTATAGAGCTTGGCGAAAGAATTTGGACCGTGCTTTGATGCCTCGTGGAAGCCCAGCGGTGCACAAGCCCTGCAAAACGGAAAATGTTTGCAATTCCTAAATGAAAGAAATGAGTGGGTTTGTAATTTATGTGAGGGTCCTTAGGGAGCTCTTGAAGGCATCGGATCGTATCCTGGGCTAATGGGCTGCAAAATTTCAGAGTAATGGCAGAATTTTGCTTCCTGGCGGTTTGACAGAATTTAGCTATTTTGGGGACAGCTTCAGGGGGACCCTCAGCAGAAAACGAAGGTCAAGTCCAGTCAGATCATTTTTAGTAACGGAGAAGTCATGATGGTTGCTGAGCAACTATATCTGCTCGACGCTGATGCTCGCAGGTGGCATAGAGGCTTCTCACGAAGCCTTTCTGGGGTGGGGGGAACCCTTTTCCGAGGAAACCGGCATTTCTGATAACTCACCTCAATTCTGTTCAAACTAGTGACCGTGGTAGGCTTGGAATGCAGTCTCTATCTGCGCCATTTCCGAGCGTTCTACCCGATCGCCACACAAAGTTCCCCTTGTTTGGAAGACAGGGATGCTCTCAGCATCCCAAAAGGCCCTACAGTGAATCACCCGTAAGCATGATTCCCTATAGCGTCTGCATCCCCCAATCGAGGGGACTTCGTATGGTACCCGGGCAGAACCAGCAGGTCCCGAGAGGCCTGAAGACCAGATTCAGCCCCTAAGACATGGTTTGAGTTAGGGTTGCCATAATTCTCTTTCACAAAATCAGGACAGGACCCTCTGTCTCATTTGCCAGTATGTGAACACAATCCCCCCAAATTGGGATTGCCCTGTTTGGGGGAACATGTGGCAACCCTAGTTTGAGTGGCTCTGGCCAAGCAGCATAAGTCAGGGCTTGGATACAACAATGCAAGGTTGGGCAGTGAGGTTCTGGCATTAGATAAGAACTCAGGCTGGAACCTCATACCAGTCAACGTCATAGCCCCAATCCCAACAAAAGTGCATTTAGAAGCCATCCCTACGACTGTTGTATCAACTGCCACATGTGTGTTGTATGTTTGCCATCAATCAATCAATCAACTGTATTTATATACCAATTTTCAGCAAAAAGTTCACACTAACCTGGATTTGGTCAAAATATATCTATGTTAGCAATTCCAACGCTTTGATTTCATGAGTATTTATTACTAATGATGAGTAATTCTTCCAACCTGTAAATTGTCCTTGAGCGTTCTGTCTCTCAAAAGGATTCTGTGCTATAGAAACAAGGACACATTTACAGTTCCAGCTATTGTTTTCTTGAGCAACTAGAAAATAAAGGTTCAATTAATAAGGTTGATTAAGGAATATAAGTAGTTAACTTGTTTCATATCAAAGTAAAAGTTTGAACAACCAGAGAGCAATCTTAACCAGTTTAGACCACGACAACTAGCATGTGGAGGATGGTACTGGCCAAATTCTCCCCCGGGAGTAGCAAAGAAGTGACATCTCCAGGCCAGCATAGAACTTGCACCAGGGTGACCATATAGAATGGACAACATAGTGCCTGTACTTTTAACCATCGCATAGAAGAGGGAATTGAGGCAGGTTTAGCTCAACGTAGTAAAGTAGCATCTGCCTAAATACCCTCTTTTATGCAATGGCTAAGCTACAGACACTGTTCTCCATTCTGTATGATCACCCTGACTTGTGCGGGCCTAACCAGGGATTAGGATTGCACTGTCAATCTCATTAGCTGTGGGTACAGGTGGTGAAAACGGTGAAAATAAGATAAAATCATGGAGCACTGTTTTCTCATTGTTACAACATAAAAAAGTCTGAAAAAACCATTTTATGTGCTTTTATTTATTACTAGCTCAAAAGCCACACTCCGTGCGGACTTTTAAGCCAGCTCCTCTGGAGGACATTTTGGACCTTCGGCCCAAAACTAAAGGGACATCTGGTCCATCTTAGAAAACAGCAATTTTGAAGAAATAACTTTGAAGTCCTCGATTCAGTCCATGGAACTTCAAAACCTCAGTGTAGGTTTTGTGAGTTATTTCCACATTTGAATATTTAACTGTTCCCTCCTTATCCAGACACAAATCCCAATGCTGGATGTTATATTATGTCTATGTAGAGCAGGTGTGGGCAGAGCTAGAGGGGTTTAGAATGTGTGTGGGACTGTGTTTTGTGTGTGTGTGTGTGTGTGTGTGGTGTGGGGTTGGTTTGTGTGGGGGGGTTAATCCCGGGATCATCCTGATTCCAAAAAGGTATATGTCTATGTAGAGCAGGTGTGGGTAGAGCTAAAAATTTTATTCCATCTCAAGCCATGGTGGTTGTTGCACCACTAAGGCTGCAATCATAAACACACTTTCCTGGGAGTAAGACCCATTGAACACAATGGGACTTACTTCTGAGTAGACATGGTTAGGATTGTGCCCTAAAGCAGCCAAATGTTGTATCCAGAATAGCCTTTATAGTCAAGGGCTGTTCAAGGGACTTTTAGGATTGCAGTGATAATGAGCCCCACCATGCACATGTGCAAGTCATCAGCGCCAGTTCCACATTCATGTATAAGCTAAACAAGCTATAGCATAGGGCCTGGCATACATCCTGGACCACCCCCGATATAAATGATGGCCCGTTGTCACTGGAAATATTCCTAGGAAGACCCCCAAAAAATTTAAAGGAAAAAAAACTGGATGTAGAAATAATTTTGTTATGCACAAATGGCTTGAGGTCCATAAATTACCATATAGCATATATTCAACAGAAAAAAACAGTGACAGTTTGTTGTTGACAAAGGACAGCTGGACATATAAAAGGCCCCATTACCTTCAATAGCTTAGGGCCTCATCCAACCTAAATCTGGCCCTGATCAGCACCAAAGAAAGTTGATCTACTTAGACATACACCTCCAGTTAATACATCAGCACTAGGAGAGGATATGACAAGACGAAAGAACACGCTTGTCTTAAGAATTATATGTTCTTTCTTTTCAAGACTGTTTTAAAAGAAAAATTAAATGCGGCACCATCCAATGCCATGGTCAGCACCTCCTTCTGCTTACAGGAACCACTTGTTCTGGGAGCAGAACAATTTCTCTGTTGACAGAGTGTTTAGAAGCCGTAGTTGGACTACCACTCAAAGGGTTTTTAGGAAAAATAATCACTTAATTGTTTAGTATATTCAATATTTTTCCTCCTTGGAGGACATTCATTATTATTGATGTACCATTATTATTGATTGCACCACGGTGGTTATATTTTAGTTCCCACGAAAGAGCCTTTGCACAAGTTACATTTTTTTACACTTGTACCTAAGACTAGTGGTTCCCAAACGTACCATGGTTAAAGTATCACTCTTTGTCATCAACCTGTCTGTCCAGTATCACCAGGAGCCACTGGCTTTAATCGAGCACGTTCTCATGATTCAAGATGGAGATCCCCTGAGAGCAGGATCAGGGGTATCTCCAGGGTGATGCAGCTGGTGGTGCAAGGTGTGAGCCGCACCAGGGGGTGACGTGCCAGAGGAGACTGACACTCCTTCAACAGCCATAGTGCTCTCTGAATCATCCCTTTCATTGTTGCAAAAGTTATGTGCACCAGCCCAATAGTTAAAAATAATTTTTTTCTCCAGTTTCCCCAAATAATTTTTTCCCCAAAATTCTCCAAATCAGGCAAAGAAGTCCTTTGTTACCTGAACCAGAAATCTTCACACACAGCATATCAAAAAATGAAGCTTGCTTTCACATGATCAAGGTATTTTTAAGGTTTTCACCGAATTTTACTATTCTGTTTATTTTGAAGCACATCCAAGATCCATTATGTAGTTGTCATAATGTGGAACGGTGCTTATAAAATATTTATCACCTCTGCCCAGGGTATTTTCCCATACCTAATACAGTCCTTTATTGCATTTTCAGTGGATCACTGAAAAAATGAGGGACAACATTTTTATAACCAATTTCTTCTGATAGTTTTTGGGTTTATTTTGATAATTTTGCAACCATTCTGTCCTCCTTATTGGTGTAGCTAGAGGGGGTGTAAAACACTAAGTTTTATGGAAGTCTCTGTTTTAATCCCCCAACTTGAATCAGTCTGAAGTGGAGGGAAGAGGCCACTTGCAAGCTGCGTTGCGGTCCTGAGCAAAACGTAGTGTTTTGCACCCCCTCCAGCTATGCCACTGCTCCCTTTCAATGAATTTGCAAGTGCATGTTTTTAAGTATTTCAAAGCACTGGTTCATCTAGCCATTCGCCCAACACAACCATCGCACGTCACAGGAACATAACATTGCACGTCACAGGAACATCGCACGTCTGTGAACATGCTGTTCACAGACTCTCAAAGCCATGAGTATCCACAGGTTAACACACCATTGATGGGGAAAATGTGCGAATCTTGCAATTCAATGGTATTGCTGTGTTGCAAATATCAGGTCATGCACTTGTTTCTGCATATGAAATATCTCCATGTTCAACTTAAGGCATGTTTTTTTTTTCCACTTTCAGAACAGTGGCTTGCGGCTTTCAGATTGTCATGAGAAACTATGAGTGGGTAGCCAGAGGTTTGAAGTTAACACAAAATGACGGGTCTATGCTAAATAAGATAAGGTCAATGTTTTTAAGTAAACTCTACTATTTATAGATCATCTTGGGTTAAAATTAAACACATTCACAGAGAAGGAGTTAATTCATCCTGTATTGTCCCTTGCTATTTTTGTTGCTACTTCATAACTGTAATTTTGCTACAGTTATGAATAGTAATGCAAATATCTGATATGCAGGGTGTATTTTCATTGTTATAAACTGAACATAATTAAAGCATAGCGATTAATCATAAAAACAATATGTAATGATAGATAGATGTGGCATAGCTAAGAGGGAGTGACTGGGAAGGAAGGAAGGAAGGAAGGAAGGAAGGAAGGAAGAAAGAAAGAAAGAAAGAAAGAAAGAAAGAAAGAAAGAAAGAAAGAAAGAAAGAAAGAAAGAAAGAAGGGAAGGTAAGTACCTGGGTGAGAGGAGATCTCCACAGGATTGGGATTTCAGGCAGCAGAGCCAGCCACTGTTTCCTGGGAGTAAGTCTCATTCACTATCATGGGACTGACTTCTGAGTAGACATGCATAGAACTGAGCTCTAAGGCTGCAATCCTCCCTGCCCACAGTCTCCACATTGTCTCACAGCTGCTCAGAGGCTCCTTCTGAGCTGCTTTTCAGCAGCTTCTTCCAGCCGCAGCGGCTCCAGCATTTCTGCCAGGTCTTTCCACCTGGCCCCCTGCACCAGGAGTCTTTAGGCGACCCCCAGGAAAGCTCCAGGCGACCCCAAAAGGGGTCCCAACTCCCACTTTGAGAAACGCTGACCTAGTGAAAACCTATGGGAAATTCATATTGCAATCCCGAGTAAATTGTTCTTACATTGGAGCAAGGACTCCCCGTAGTTACTCTGGATTGTGCCCATAGTGCTTTGCACCCCCTCTAGCTATGCCACTGAGCCTTTGTCGCTTTGGTTACATTGAAATTCAACAGGGGAAAATACAAGGAAACATACAATTCATAAGAATACAATAACATCAAATATAGGTGTCGACTCAAAATAAGGAGAGTTGCAAGATTATTCATGGGGTATTACAAGAAACACTTTACATACGTCAGCAAATCTATTTCAGTACATTACACTAGACAATATTTCCTCTAGACACCGATACGGACAGACTAATTTCCATGCATGTAGAGAACAGCATAACAGGGTTGAGAATGTGAAAAGTGAGCATATGATATCCTCCCACATTCTTCGTCTGCTTCTTTAATGTACAATCAGAAGAGAAAACAATAGTTTAGAAAGAAAGGCACTGCATTGTACAGGATTTTACAAGCCAGCATTGTGCCCTGTATGGACAAGTCTGGTTGCTTATATTTGGCATAGGCCAGTTTAGAGATAAATCTCTTTGCTGTTTTGTAAGGCAGGTGTGCTTTCATTTTCTATTTAACTGGCCATATACTTTTTATAGAATACAGATACTCCAATGAAGTTTGTTTCATTGCATTCTGTATTAAATCTTTCCAATGGTCTATAACTAAGATGGCTAACCTTTTTGGCATCAAGTGTCGTCTGATGGCAACAGTACCAGGGGCGTGTGCCCAGAGCTCCAGGCATGAACATTGGACCAGGTGCCCATGCCTGTGTGCATGCCCAGAACTCTTTGGAGCAGACCCAATTGAGTACCCTGGTGCCCAGCACACATGCCCAGCACTTGAGGCATGCTCACTGGGTGTGCCAGCAGAGAGGTGTCTGAGTGTCTGCTCTGGCATGCATGCCATAGGTTCACCACCGCTGGTCTGTAATATGATGATATTCTTCGTATGTACCAAGGTTTTCAGAGTTTGGGCCACTAGTGCCACTAGGATTGCAGCCTTCTTCTGTGTGCTGTGCGCAATCCTGTGTGCAATCCTCTGTGCAATCAAGTGTACAATCCTGTGTATAGGATTGCAACCGATGATTCCGAATTTCTTTGCAATTCCAGACCATCCATGTAAATTTTATAAACTGCTTAAACAGCTAGGAGATGGAGCAAATTCTAAAGTCCGCATTCATTAATAAATCTCAGGCCATCATCTCCAAGCTTGCCTTGTCTTCTCCATTCTCCGCAATTTAGTCAATGGTGAGCCTGCTTGTTAATTAACTTTGAAGAGTTGTTCATGTCTATGAACTTGAGCTTTATTTGAAATGAGTTGCCAAAGGAATTGTGTGAACATATTTTCGCTTACAGATCGCTTGCAATTTATTCATGACAAAGTTCGTTGGAGTCCTCGAGATTCCCAGGCAAAATAATTATGACACATTTTGTACTTACAGTTACTACCTAATATTTATTTCAGATTCTGATTCATTTTACTGTATCCAAATTTATATCTTGCCTTAGGGTAAGTACTGATGGCTCAGCTGCTTTGATGTCACAATCTCTGCTTTACTGATGTCACCATAAACAGGTTACCCTATGTGGCTTCAGAAGAAGGCTGAGCGAGGTGGAGGCCTTAACCCCATGGAGGAAGGCCCGCTTGCATCCCATGTGTACAACATGCCACATGGCTGGATTTCCACATTTTTCCATCTTACGTCTTCCCTTTCTGATTGCAGTCCATTATATCTATTGCCTATAAGTATCATGAACCTGGCATGACACCATGTCTACATTCATCCAATGGTGTAGCTAAAAGGGGTGCAGAGTGCTATGTTTTTCAGCGAGTCTCGCCATCCTTTGGAGCCATTCCATTCCAGAATAGCCTCTGTTTTGCTCCCCGCAACCAGAATGGCTCTAAAGGGGAAGGGGGACCAGATGCATGTTGTGGGGAGGCTTCCCATGAAACATATTGCTTTGCACCCCTCTCATTGCATGCATCATTTGGAGAAATTAATGTATAGTTTTGTGATAGTTGAAACTTGATTGTCCCTCCCAACTAGTGTTGTTTGGTTTGTATTCCTTCCAGCCAGTGTTGTTTTTATACATTTTTGTTTCACAAAGTGTATGTGGAAGATACTCAGCAGATCAACCACTATAAGAGGTTATTTTCAGCAAGAGACCTGGACATGTCATATTTGTTTCGTTCTTGAGACAGCTTCAGATCTAGGCAAGAGATTTTTTAATAGAAAAAATCCAAAAATGTTCCCCTCCAAATAGACTTTATCCATTCATTTAATTATATTCAGGAATTTATTTATGTACTCGCAGAATGAACCCGCCATTGCAGGAGTAAAATTTTGTGACATTTGTGGGCTCTGGGCAATGCTGGGCACTGGTGGACACCTGGCACTGGCACTGGGCAGTGGGGATAGAGATCTCTACTAGACACCACTGTGCAGGCACCAGTAAGCAGTGGACACAGGGCATCCTTTCCTAGCACCACTGGGCATTGGGGACCACCAGGCACAACTGTGCAATGGGCAGTGGGCACCACCAGACAATGGGCATCCCTACTAAGCACCAGGGATCCCTACTGGGCACCACTGTTCACTGGGCACAACCGAGCACCATCATGCAGTGGGCACCACTGGCATCCCTACTAGGCAGCTGTGAGCAGCATATAGCAGTGGGCAATGGGTACCAGCAGGCAGTGGACACAACAGAACACCATCAGGCACCACCTACCACCCTTACTGAGCACCGTGCATCTCTGCCAGGCTCCAGGCACTGGGCACCTCAGGGCACAACCAGGGACCAAATTGGTGCTTAGTGGGTCCTTACATCACAGAAGGAATAAACACCCCAAATTTCATACTTCTAGGTCGAGGGGTTGGGGCTAGGTGTTGATCAGTCAGTCTTCAATGTTAAGTATAGGGGCCAAAATTGTCTGAATTTCGAAAAATTGGTTATTAATGAGTGCCTACATTACGGAAGGAAGATCCGCACCAAATTACATGCTTCAAGATCTGGCAATTTGGCTGGGTGTTGATGAGTCAGCCAGTGAATTTTAAATTTTGTTTATATATTATATTATACACACACACATACGAACATGGGACAGACAGACAGACAGACAGACAGACAGACAGACAGACAGACAGACAGATAGATAGATAGATAGATAGATAGATAGATAGATAGATAGATAGATAGATAGATAGATAGATAGATAGATAGATAGAAATCCAGCTGTATTTATACGTGTGCGTATATTGGTATGAACAAACTTTTAAACATTCAAAAATGCTTTCAAAATGTCTAGTCCTGAGTCTTAACATACAGTCAAGAATGCAGTGTTCATAATAATCTCTTACATTCAAAACCTGTATTTAATAGTTTCTCCAGTTCTCAAATTCTATAATAACTGTCTCTAGGATCAATAATTCTCATTAAATACTATAAAACTGGCAAATGTTGACCTTGCATTTTTCCCCAGTAGCTCAATTTGTTTGGAACTTGGCCAGAAGAAATCACTGGAGCACATGAAATCTGACACATGATATGATTTTATAATACTGTATGTCTGCAGTCTAATTTTCCGAGAACACGGAAATGATTGAACCGCCTTATTTCTGAAGGTTGCATTTTGTTCAGTACAGAAAAGTTTGCAATTTCTTGCTCCTATTCCTCTTATTCTTGTGCCTTGAAAACACAGCAGCGCAGGGAAGGAGTCAACGCTAGGATTTTCTGTTCTGGTATCTTTGGAGAATTGTCGTGTCCGTGCCACTGGATTAATTATCATTCTCCTTTGAGGGCAACAGCAGGGAACTCGTGGTGACATTTTGCTCATGCTCTATAACCGAGTGTCAGCCTGGATTCTTGTGATTTGTACAAAACAATCCGCAGGAATTAAGAATGTTTAAAAAAGTACTGGGGGTGGCTCTGCTGTCAGAATAGCTGAGAGATGTTCAGGAGGTAATCTGATGTGTTTTATAATTAGATCCATGAATCCGAGAGGCAGAGTATAAGAGACACATCAAGAGAAAATGATATTTAAGTTTCGCGCATGATGTTCACAATAAGAGAAAAATATTGACAGTGTTTGCAGCTCAGGGGCTTTGCATCTCACCCGTCTCATCTGGGGTTGTCAATGATAGTGACCCAGCCTTGCTGTTGTAGGAAGGAGGAGGTGTGCAGAGTAAGCTTTAACCTAAACTGGGTGATTTCACCAAAAATCCTACAGTTTTTATCTGAAATCCTAAAGTTTTCCTTACCTGGTCTGCTTGCTGCCACTTGTTGTGAGCTTGGGGGGCACAAGTACCATGCAGAACTGGGAACCTGGCACATCTTAAGACCAGCCTTGGAGTGTGATATTGGACAGTGTGGGTAGAAGAAGGATGGGGGGGGGGTCTGCACATAGTTACAACACCTTTAAGTTCAATGGGCTATTCAAAATATGTAGGGTGGACTTGATGTGGCCATAGGACTGCAGTTTGGGGATTTCTAAACCTTCCATACCCAGCTTTTCAGTGCCTCCAAAGCAGGGTGATTAGATAAAATAACCAAGAAAGAGAGCAAGGCTTGCCCAAAATGTAGGACACCCAAGAAAAATGTAGGGCATGACAAAAGAAAGTTAAAATAAAGATAAAAATAAAAGATTAAAAAAAACAATGTACTGTATATTGCTTTCATAAGGTTAATTTAAACACTCTATTACTTATTTAAAACTTACATATGTGTTATATCAATTAATTAATTAATAATATTAATAATAATTAATAATAATATTAATTATATTGTGTTATATTAATTAATTGCAAGAAGGCTACATGCTGCCTGATCACAAGGAAAAGAAGGACAATTGAGTTTTTTTAGGACACCAATTTTGCTCATTATATTTTGCTGATTTTCCCACTTGTTCTTTGCTTTGTTTCACTTCGGGTACAATCCTACGCATGTCTACTCTGAGTAAGTCCCATTGTGTTCTATAGGACTTAGAGCACAATCCTAACCATCTCTACTCAGAAGTAAGCCCAATGGGTCTTACTGCCAGGAAAGTGTCTTTAGGATTGCAATCTTACTGGCAGGAAAGTGTGTATAAGATTGCAGGTAAAATATTTTTATGGGGATGTCATTTTTAAGGCTCCGTCTCTCTGCAAGAAATCTGGATGCTTATTGAAGACCTTTGTCAAGCACTCCTCTACAACCTGGTTCTTCTATTTCAGGTAATAAGAAATACAGTGTCCTTGAAGGGCCAGGAGTTCTTGGCTTGTATCCAAAATTGCTTTCTATTTCCTATGGAAGACACCCAGGTGGGGAAGCCTGCTGAGTCTTGTAAGACCGCTTCCTGCAGCTCACTTAACAGCCTTCTCAGAATCCTTGTAATCTTATTCCCAACACTAAACACCCCATGAAAGCACCAGCAAATCCTCCTCTAGACATATCCTAGAAGAATATATGCTACTATGAAGGATAGACATAGGTCACAAACAGCCCTATCAACCCAATCCAACCTAACTGGAAAGGCAGAATACAGGCGTCCTCCACTTTCTGATGGTTTGTTTTCTGACAGCTCCTCTCTTTCAACACCTTTCAATTATACCTAAGACGCATTCATTCAACACACGCTTCACCCTTCCAACCTCTCTTTGCTGGTCTAAAGGCTAACATTGTCTTCCCTGATGTTGGTTTGCATGTGACATGGTGATCAGACTGTTTTGGGCATTTCCTTATGACTTTCTTCAATAAATAACTATAATTCAAATACATAAGATGTTCATTGCCCACACATGCCTTTGTTCATTTCACTGTAATTTGTTGTGTATTTTGGCTTCATGTTAATAAATATGTGTTATTTGGACTTTCGAAAGTGATATTTGTGTCCCTTTTGGTGGCCATTTTGCATTTGCCCCTCAAATGTAGGACATCTAAGTCTAAGAAACATGAAGGACATCTAGGAATAATAAATCTAATAACTCTTATAGATTGATTTCATAGGGTTATTTGAACACTATCTCTGCAATCCTAAGAGCAGACCTCTGTGACCTATGTAAACTCAATGCAACTTTCTTCTGAGTAGACCTGAATAGGAGTGCACTGTATATAACTTATTACTAAACTTAAACACCATATGATGATGAGTATAACTTACAGAAGGCTATGAGATGCCTGAGCAGCTGCTCACCAGGAAAATGAAACTTATCAGTTCTTTTCCAGGCTAGAAAGTAGGACATGTCCTGGAAAAAGAAAACAACTGGTCACCCTGAGGAGGAACTGCAAGCTGCTGGCACAAGTGCATGTGCTCTGGGTATATGCCACAGCGGCAGCTCTCCAGAATTGCTGCCATGCTTGGAATTCAATAACAAACTGTGATATCCATCATTGTACTCCACCCATAAGATTGGTCGGTTAACATGTTACAGCATCAAGGATTTTGTAATGACTAGCTTAAGACTGCAATCCTAAAGACACTTTCCTGGGAGTAAGACCCACTGAACACAATGGGGCATTCTTTTGAGTAGTCATGTTAGGATTGTGCCCTTATTGTGTACAATGAATGAAAGACAAGCAAATTTCCTTTACCAAGAGATTGGTTTTAAAAGAAAGTTATTGATAATGCACCAATTTACATGAGAGGTTTATACTGCCAGGAATCTACCAGGAAACCCAAAATCATGTTTGCCTCCAGTTCCTTTCCTATCATGAAAGCTCAAAGCAGATGGTTATTTTTCTCCAATTTTTCAAGTTAGGAAATTTTGCCTGCACTTTGGATGCTACTGCACTGGTTCCCAAACTGTGAGCTTATGATCGAGTAAGTAATGTGTATAGCACAATCCTAACAATGTTTACTCCAAAAGAAATCCCCATTGTGTTCAGTGGGTCTGACCCCCAGGAAAGTGTCTTTAGGATTGCACCTTGGGAGTTGAACAAGAAACCTAAGAGACTGAGTTTGGGCTCCCTACTATTTCGGGTCTTTGGTATGAAGCTAAAGATGGATCAAAGTGAGCTTTTTGACTTCTTGGGATTGCTGAGCCTCAATAAAAAGGTACTGATGGTGCTGAGTCTGCCCAGGACAGTGACTTTCAACCTTTTTCATCTTGTTGCACACTGACAATGTGCTAAAACTGTCATGGCACACCATCAGTTTTTTGAACATTGACAAGAAGCTGCAGCAAGAGGGCTCCAATCATCAAATTGCCCTTTAATGACCCTTTCCAAAAATCTCATGGCACACCTGTAGACCATCCCTAGCACACCTGTGTGCCATGGCACAGTGGTTGAAAATCACTGGCCTAGTGTCACAAACATGTCAAATGCATATTTCCAAATGCAAATGCAAGATGCATTCATTTCAAATGCAAATGACATTGCATGTCAAATGCTCATGTCCACAAATGCATATTTGTGGCATCCAGTGAGTAGCATGTACTGGTGGCTGGTACTACTACTGGGCAGCACATGGGTAGGGGTAACTGGGCAGGTACTATTACTGGGCAGCACATGGGTACGGGTAACTGGGCAGGTACTGTTACTGGGCAGCACATGGGTAGGGGTAACTGGGCAGGTACTATTACTGGGCAGCACATGGGTAGGGGAAATCTGGCACATGGTGCCAGGAATGGGGTGGAATTGGGTGGATGAGGGCTTGATCAGGCCTGGGAGAGGATCAGATTGGTGGGACTTTCAGGCTTAATCACCTACCTGGAAAATACAATAAAATGGATAGAATGTGGAGAGCTTTCTACTGGTGTGCTAATTTCCCAGCATTTGTTGAGAGCTTTTGGGTAATTGAGCAAACAATACCCTTGACAGTTCGCTTCCCTCCATCAAGAGTTAGGAAGAAGGTAATTAATTAGAGGCCAGAAGGGGGTTGTTAAGTGCTGGTAATGAACCACCAATGAAGAATTTCCTGCTACAGGACTAATGCCATTAGATGTGCACCAGAGTGAGTTAATGGATGATTTAAAATTGAAAGGTTTCTGGTGCATCATATGAAAGAGGAAAAGCTCGGCCAGAAAGAGGAAACAATATGATTATTCTTGATTACATTTTCTAATTACGCACATGACAAAGATTGTTTAATGTCTAGAAAACAGTTTGCTTGATAATTGAGATATTCATATCTGAGCTGCAGGTAGTATTCCTCCACATATTTCATGTACAAACTGGGGCTGCAATCCTAACCAATTTAAGCCAGCATAAGTCACCCGTCTTCCTATTCTTATGGTGGTGTAGTGTGGCTAGCACATGTCTATGCCCTGGCTTAAACCCATCCATCCCAAACCCCAGCACTTAAGCAGGCCTCCGTCAGTCTTGAAAGACTATGGTATCGTGCTCGGCACTGCATACGCTGCATGCGAAGCATGAAAGCCTGGGTTGGATTGTTATGGAGGATAGGCTGTTACCCAAGCAGCAAATCCCACCTCTCCATGCCCCTGAATTAGTCCAATGGAAACACAGATCCAATACAATTGGATCCAGCTGGCATCACAGAGCTGGGCTAAGGACAGCAGCTCACCCTGTCTTGTGGGGCCGACCCGGGTCTCAAACTCTGGCCTGCTGGTTAACAGGCACAGTGTCTTAACTGCTTGTGCCACCCACAGCCTGGCACAGCACTATTGCATCAATGCAAGACCAGCATGGAATTTTGTGTCAGAACTTGTGCTGGGACTTGTTCAGGCCTAACTGGGATTTAGGATTAGTCTGTGTCCCTTGCAAGCTCTGCCCTCATTGAAATGGTTTGATCATAAGCCATGTGTTTATTGTGTCTTCGTATATTTATATTTAAAATTATCTAAATATACGTATTTAGATATTCTTAAAGTTATCTAAATATATTAAAATTTCTATATTTGAAATTATCTAAATATATTTAAATATAAATATAAAATCATCTAAATATATTTAAATATAAATATGAAATTATCTAACAGCACAATCCAGAGTAACTATGGGAGCGCTTACGTCAACGTAAGAAAAATTTACTCTGGATTGCTCTATGAATTTCCCATAGGTTTCCACTAAGTGGCACCATAACTACATTGATGTAAATGTCTCTTATGTTGACATAAGAGCTTCCGTAGTTAATCTGGTTTGTGCTGAAAACATATTATCTAATATATTTAAAATTCATCTATTTGTATTTTTGTACATGCTCTAGTTATCCAGACAGAATAGCATTAGCTGAGTGTGACCAGATGACCGGAAAAACCTGGATTTGTCTGGATTTTTAGCCTCCTGTCCGGGGGTTCTACATTTTGGCATCATTATTCTACATTTTGGCTTCATTTTGAAATTTTGTGATAGTGCACAGTACCCCATCATGCCATATGTTGTTGGATTTGTATTGAAGAGCAGAATCCAATGCAAAAGATATCAGTTTGGAGATATTTCCTTCCTATCAAAAGTTATGGTCAAAAAACCGAAAAACAAAAACAAAAAAAATACATTTTTTGGCAATTTTTTTTTAGCTGGTAGGAATTTTGGCCTGGGATTAGGAATTTTGGCCTTCGGGTTCAGGAATTTTGGGTTTGGCATCTGGTCACCCTGATTAGCTCTGCCAAGCCAGTACAGTTCCAACCTTGTTACACATGGATTTTTTAATACGCGGATTTGATTCAACACAAATGGCCACTGCAAATCACAGTTTAAAAAACTGCTTTTCTGCTATTGTAGGTAGGTAGTCATGCAAGCAATCATTCCATTTTGCAGTCCCAGAATCAAACTCCTGAAGGTGTTAAGGTACAACCTTTTTCAATTTGGCACAATAGATGAGCAGGAAACCTGGACGTGGGTCTTTAAACCTATTTTTCCATTTTTTAAAATACAACCTTGGGCGCAATCCAGAGTAACTACGGGGAGTCCTTGCTCCGGTGTAAGAACAATTTGCTCTGGATTGCAATATGAATTTCCCATAGGTTTTCACTAGGTGGTGCAGTAACTACAGGGACATGTAATGTTTCTTACATGCTTCCATAGTTACTCTGGATTGTAGGGCTAATGGATAATAAGAGACATCTGTAGTTGTCCAAGAAGGAACAGTGGCCATTATCCAAGGAATTCAGTATCCACCAGGCATGTGTGTAAGTGTGGAATAGATCATCAAGCGCGCACCATGCGCTGAAATCACAATGAGGGAAACTGCCTTTCCATGCATCTCCTCTTCCCCACATTCACATACTGTAATGTTTTTAACTGCTGTCTTTTCATTTCCCCTTTTGATCTGATGTGGCTTAAACGCTGTTCGCTCTTGGTATGGAATGAAAAGGGGCCCAGACGTGCCATTGCCTCCTACTGTGTCATTACGCCATGAGCCTCAATTCACCTTTTCATCCCCCATAAAAGCGAGGTCCTTCAAAGTTCATCTCCCTCCGCGCTGTCTCAGATCACCAGCTTAATTTGTCACCTGCTGGTGGTATCGTCTCCCCCAGACACGCAACCAATGGTTGAATTTGCCAGCTTACTAATTTTGCTCTAGAGAAGCAAGGTGGAATTTTACTATGACTAGATAATTACAGCAAATTCTACCAGTACTTATTGTGAATTCTGATATGGTTGAAGTTAGGATATATGGTAGTTATTGTTATTTCAGAAATGGGCAGCCGAAACCTAACAAAAGTCATGAACTGCAATCTAGTGAGGATTGCGCAGCCTTCATTGCATCTAGGTGGACCAGAGGCTGATGGAGATCTTAGGTAACTGGACATTCATCTCCTTAAAGTATGGTTGCCATATGTCCTGGAAAACAGATACAGTCCTGATTTTCAGGGATTGTGTTCACATACTGGTAAGTTTAGCAAGGGGTCTTGTCCTGGTTTTGTGTAGAGAATTATGGCAATCCTACCTTAAAGTACCTTAAAGAGGTCTCTTTGGGTTTTATCAGATCCACACCAATGCTGGAACAAATCCATATTGCCCAGTGTCACGAGAAAAGTTCAGGGCCGGGAATATATACTGTATAGTGGGGGCCTCCTTCACCATTCCCACCCCCTCCTGGACCTGAACATCCTCTTCTTCCTCTCCCACACTGTTTACCCTCCACTGCTCCCCAACGGCAAGTGGAGACCCTACAGGCTTTTCCAAATGCTGGTTTCTAACCAGCTGTGATAGGTTTATTGTACTGCCACAATGTGCCTTATGGCATATTTGTGACAATGTTCATGCCCATCCCAATGGCAGATACCAGAATAGGATTGAATCGTAACAGGAAATCTTTGGCAGTAAGGTGCACTAAACACAGTAGGATTTGAAAGTAGACATATAGAATATGTTAAGTGAACCAGGGATATCACTGGGGTCTTCGACTTCCAGCTGCAGGGAGACAGCAGAAAAGTATAAAGTATTGGTTTAAAGTACCAGGTGCATCTGGACAGCTACAAAAGTAAGAAACATAAGAGGATATGGGCAAAAATTGGGGAACTAACGGAAGTGGGTAGGCAGAGAAAAGAAAGCCCTTTTAAAGTTTCAGCTTCAGTGTGACAGTCCAGACCACATCATACCAAAAATGGATTTAACTTAGGGTTGCCATATGTCCCAAAAAAAAGAGACAATCCTGATTTTGGGAGAATTGTGTTCACATACTGACAAATGGGACAGAGTGTCTTGTCCCAATTTTGTGGAAGAGAATTATGGCAACTCTAGCTTAATTTGGGAAATCAGCTTTCATCAGACAATCGGCATACTGTTTAAGCAGCACATGCTTCATAACCTCAGCAGAAACAACAAATCTTGGATTAGCCCTATTTGAAATCTTTACCTGAAAGTGATCTTAAAAGGTCATACTCCTGTTTAATGCTTTCCTCCCATTTAACAGGAAAGTAAAAACGGGTACAATTTATATTTGCGAGATAGCAAGTCCAGTTTGATAGTCAAGGCCTCATTATCATCATCAACAACAACTGTATTTATGTACCGCTTTCCAAAAAAAGTTTACACAGCTGTACACAGAGAAAATTAGAGGAGCACCCATTTGAAATAGTGCTTCTTGCCCAGTAAGCAGGCATTAGCATTGGATAAAATCCTGTAGAGACAAGATCAGTGTCAAATGTGGCAAATGTGTTTGTTTGTTTGTTTGTTCACTTTTGCATGCAAAATCTCAGTAGCATAACTGGAAGGGTTGTAGAGCAGGATGTAGAGCAGGATGAAGAGCAGGATGTTATACCAACGTAGTTACGGTTCCACCTGTGGGAAACCTATGGGAAATGCAAAGCAAAATCCAGAGCAGTTCTGGGTCCACACAGTTATGTCACCCTGTAGTGTTATTTTATGGAAAGTCACCTTAACTGCTCCGGAGCAAAGGACTTAATTTGACTTTAGGATATGGGCCTCAGTGCATCTTTCATCTTCCCATCGTTACTCTGGATTGTAGGTTAATCATCCTTCATCGGCCCCTCATCCTTCCCTTCAAAGCCAAACGTATGCCTCCATTTTGCCCTCATAGCCTACAATGGCTCTGAAGCAGAGGGGCTCCTGGCACATTGTGGTGAGGCTCCCTGCAAAATGTAGTGCTCTACACCCACTCTAGCTATGCCACTTCTGTATATCTGCAGCTTGATAAATTCTATACTGTATGCAACATGCATCATATGCCTCTGCTAACAAGTCAACAATATACTTTTAATGTTGAGTTTTCTTCATGTTAGCCATGGGAGGGCAACTTCCCCTTATCATTCCATATAGAGAGTATTTATTTTAAAAGAGTGATTGGTTTCATAGATTAAAACTGAAGCCTTTTGGGGTCAATTACAAAACAAACATGTCATTATTTAATGTAGATGGATGGATTCCCAATAAGCTGCTGTAGCTGCCGCTGGATTTCATGCCTCATTTACAACTCGCTTCCATTCTTTGCAATTGGTGGTGATGTTTTAAGCCTCATCAGTGGTCAGTCGCTGGTTCTTTAGGTCCTCCTCAACCAGTTTGAGCCATGTCTTTTTTGGTGCTGCTTGTTGAACTTCCAGTTCATATTTTCTAGAACAGGGATCTCTAAACGTTTAACTTCAGGGCTCCTGGACAAAGTGAAGAAGAGGGAATTTCAGTTTGTGATCTGTGAGATGAGAAGCTGCACCTGCTGAAATTCCCTCCTTTAAAGGTCCAGGAGCCAGAGGTTAGAAGTTTAGAAACTCCTGTTCTAGAGGATAATGAGAGAAAGAAGACACCAATTTTTCTTGGGTGTCCTACATTTTAGGGATCCTATCTTATTTTTTTAGTTATGATATATGATCACTCTGAACATCTAAGTCCTTATGGAGGTAAGTTCGTTTGAGACTGTAAAAATGTATGTCAACCAGTCATTATAATAGTCTGTGTGGTCCAGGCAATGAAACTCCAGATAAAGGATGATTCCCCATCAGGGATGATCCTGCTATAAGGAAAAGGTTGACTCCATCACTCAGAAAAGGTTGCACACGGAAGTGGGTGCCTTGCAACTTGTGTTCGTCTGCTTGTCCCCCTTCCCACTCTTTCCCTTATACAGTGGTGCCTCACATAAAGAATGCCTCATGTAAAGTATGTTTCACGTAACAAACAAAAATTTCTCCAGGATTCTGCTTCACGTAAAGAAAGTGCTTCACGTAAAGAAAACATTTGTTGGCAGTTGGGGCAGACACGCTGGCCAGCAGCCTGTTTAAAAAGCATCAGGGCTGCCTAGCGCACCTGCACATAGTGAAAGCAACACTTCCATGCTGTTCCTCCTGTGGCCGGGTGTGTGCTGGGCAGAGGGAGAGAAGAGCAGTGGAGAAGAGGGAAGCAGCTCAGGGCCTGCCAGAAGGGAGCAGGGCAGAGAGAGGCTCAGGATGACGAGAAGGAGAAAGTGGGGAGACACTTTGAAGGTGTCTTGGATTGCAGCCTCCTAACCATGTCTACCTAGAAGTAAGCCCCATTGTGTTAAATGGTTCTTACTCCCAGGAAAGTGTCTTTAGGACTGCAGCCTAAGTAGACTTCATAAGATCATGCACATTGAATGCATGTTTTGAATTCAATTCCAGTGTTTTGTCATCATTTTTACATCTAGTTAATATTTTTATATGAATATTTTTTGGGGTTGTGGAACCAATCATCTGAGTTTCCATTATTTCCAATGGGAAAATCCGCTACACGTAAAGGAAGTTTCACGTAAAGAAACTGCCTCCGGAACGAATTAATTCTGTTACGTGAGGCGCCACTGTATTTGATTGGACTTAATTTTGTAATATTTTGCAATATTGTAACACTTCAGGAAAGAAGTCCTAATGTTGCGAGTTTCTGCAAGCATGAAATTTGAACCTCCTGAACGACTGTGCCAGTTCTCATGACTAAGTTCAACTGATGCCAAGGCAGTGGAAGAAAGGAGAACTAGTTTTTGCTGAATAAACCATTCCTCATGAATAAAAAGTAGCCTCTCTTCTGCCATACATTACTCTGGCCAAAAATAAAGGCAATATTCCAGTCTGATTTGCATTTTCAAATAGACAGAAAATTTACATGTTGGTACATAAATTGCAAAAAGGACTCCTTAACGTTTGGGAGAGTCTTATTTGTTTGTTTGTTTGTTTGTTTGTTTGACTACCGTTCCCATTTGCTTTCTGCTGTTGCACTCCCACCCATTAGGTTGCACTGCCATCCATCCCAACATGAAAGTTAACACTAATCTGCCGACTCATTCTGATTGGATTGCTTTGGAAGTCACTCCAAAGTCACAGTGGCTAAATGGGATGAAGCTGTAAGACAGAAATGCATTTCGGTTAATACCTCTACTGAAGCTAAGCTGGTGCCGGTCCTAATTCCCAAAAGAAAACAAATCCACAGTAATCCATCTTTTAATTCTGCACAGGGTGGCTCCGGGCCAAATAATATTGAATGTGTAGAACTTGCACAAATGCTGCACCAATTTCTCCATCGTCTCCTCTGTCTTGATCTTTTTATTCAGTCCCTTCGAGGTCAGTGAGCAGCATAAATGTAAAGGTGTGATCTCCTCTAAGAGTATTGTGATATTTCCCAAAATAGGTGCTTTGGGAAAGATTCATAGAAATGTGTTTGATACTGTTAAAAACACTGATTCAGTTGAAAGGGCACCACATTAAAAAAAATGAATATTAAGAAATATTCTAGTATTCCCAAGTTTTAGTAATTGTACATCATCTTGAACCCAATTAAAAAAATAAACTATATAAAAACAGAACTCAGTGTGACCTGATTCTATAAGGCCACCAAGGGGAGGGTCTCAGAATTGGCACAAAAATTTTGACCCGTGGTCAGGGGTGTTGCCAGACTGGTGAGACTGGTGCAGAGGTGACGCGCTGAGGGTGTTTGACATTGCCTCAGACTGGCGCATCATCCCGGCGCTCCTCTGAGAGAGGAGTGGGTTGCCTCTCCTTCTGAGGACCATGCCCTGGCATCAGGAATGCCAGCATGCATGCACAGTCTTCGCACATGCACATTGAACTGCACATGCATCAACTGGCACAGGCGCAGATGCGCGACAGGGGTGACAGGCTCATCCCTTGCACCAGGTGACACGCAGGGTTGTGTCGCCACTACCCATGGTGAATGACACCAGTCTTCAGACAATCACTTTCTGCCCTTGTGATGATACAGCTGTATCCAGAACTGTGTGTGGAATTTCTGAAGGAAGCAGAAAGGGGAGGTTTTCATACTAGATTTGCATATTAGTAGTAGTAGTAGTAGTAGTAGTAGTAGTAGTAGTAGTAGTAGTAGTAGTAGTAGTAGTAGTAGTATCCCTAAATACACAGCGAACAATTTCATGCTGGTTTCATTCATATCACCAGTCAGACCCTTCCCAAGAGTCTAGGACTATGTGATGTAGCGGCGTATAATTCGTGCTGATCCCAGAAGAGCGGCTTTCTGCAGTTGGCAGAGTGATATTTTGTCAGTGCCAATAGTTTTCAGGTACCTGCCACGGTCTTTGGGCACTGCACCCAGTGTGCCAGTTACCACTGGAACCTCCTGCACTGGCTTACACCAGATACGCTGTCATTCGATTCTTAGGTCTTGGTAGCGGGAGATCTTTTCCAGTTGTTTCGCCTCAATTCTGTTTTCAGAATAATAATAATAATAATAATAATAATAATAATTATTATTATTATTATTATTATTATTATTATTATTATTATTATTATTATTATTATTATTATTATTATTAAAAACCAATAGTAATACTCAGTGAATAATTTCTCCATGCTGGTTTCTGTAACATCACATGTCGGACCCTTCCCAAGTGTGTAGGACTATGTGATGTAGCAGCACATAATGCGTGCAGAGCCTAGTAGAGCAGCCTTTTGCAGTTGACTGTTATTTCATCAGTGACAATTGTTTTCAAGTGCTTACTAAGGTCTTTCCACACTGCACCTAGCATGCCAATTACCACTGGAACCACCTGTACTGGCTTATACCAGAGTCGCTGCAATTCAATTTTTAGATCTTGGTATCAGGAAATCTTTTCCTGTTGTTATTATTATTGTTATTATTATTATTACTCGAGTCTTTCTGGTACATAGGAGCCATAGAGATTATCACAATCTTATACTAAGCAGAAGGAGGAAGTAAGAGAGAAGTTTGGGTTTCCATCTAGGGATGATCCTACCTCAGATCACACCCAGGCACTAACACTAACCTGGTGTTCGGCATTTCAGAAGTTTGGAGGTGGTATCATAACATAATCATATTATCCCCAACTTCCAGGGCTCCTGCAATGTGAAACCCCATTTCTTTGTCCTGATGGCCATACTCAACGGACAATAATGGGGTGGTGATGATGCACCCTCTCAACTCTCTTTCCCTGGGTGATGCACCCATCTTCCATCCTGCTCTCATAACATCGCTATGCATTTCCAAAAACCACATGGTGATGTGCCAGCAGAAATTAACATGCATCTCAATTTCCGTGTTGATGCTTCGGAGATGCATCATGTTCTGTCCAAGATGGCATGAATGCTGTACCAATGAACAGCACACAAATGACGTACATCTGGAGACTGTACCACATCATAAATACACACAAAAGGGCTCTTGATTATATGAAATCAGTGGATAGGAATGCTAACACTTCAAGGGTGAGTAACAGATGCAGCACAAAGAATAGTCTACATATTGGATTAGTGCTGCCCAAGTGATTTGGAACCTGCCTTCTCTGATAGTGGCTGTCATTTTCAAGACAGGTGCAGCCTTGATTAGCCAAGAACCTGATGTCTGCTTTGAAAGCAAATATCTTCACGTTACTGAACATCAGTCAAAGGGTGGGAGGGAGGTGCCTATGATGTGGTAAGTTCACCCAAAAATGTTTTGTCACACAAAAATGAATGAAAAAAGCAAGAATGTCATGATTGTACATTATTTGCATTAAGACCAAGATTTAAAGAAAAATTATTGCTACCACTAGACATACAGTAAATTATCAAAAAAGCTTCACTGGATCAGACCAAAGACCTATCTAGTCCAGCTTCCTGTGTGCCAGTCCTTTACACTTACCATTCTCAGGCAGGCTTCTTCTAGAGCAGCGTTGCTCAAAGTGGGGGTCGGGTTTGGGGGTCGCCTAGAGCTTTCCTGGAGGTTGCCAAAAGACCCCTGGTGCAGGGGGCCAGACCTCCGGCTGTCGCTGTGCACTTACTGGGGCTGAATGTCAGCCTCAGGGCCCAATCCTATGCATGCCTATTCTGAAAAAATCCCATTATAGTCGGGGGGCCTTTACTCCCATGTAAATGTGAATAGGATTGCAGCCTCTGGGCCCAATCCTATGCATGCCTATTCTGAAAAAATCCCATTATAGTCAAGGGGGCCTTTACTCCCATATAAATGTGGATAGAATTGCAGCTTCAGGGCCCAATCCTATGCATGCCTACTCTGAAATAAATCCCATTGTGTTCAATGTCTACATAGAACACACATTTCTTTTGTAACAATGAAAATAATCCTGCATATTGGATATTTACATTACAATTCATGACAGTAGCAAAATTACAGTTATAAAGTAGCAACGAAAATAATGGTTGGGGGCAGTGGTGGGCTCCAGCAGGTTCGCACCTACTCTATAGAACCGGTTCTTAACAAGAGATAGGACATATAAAGTTTAAAAATAGCCATTTAAAAGTGGCTGCCAGATGGACAGAGAACCGGTTCTTAATTTCTTTGAAGCTCATCACTGCACCTCATGTTCCACAACATGAGGAACTTATAAAGGGGTCATGGCGTTAGGAAGATTGAGAACCACTGTTCTAGAGGATGCACATATCCATCATGTTTACTCACTATGAACTTTAAACTTGTGTTTTGATCCAGCTGACTCTCAGTTTCTACCCAGTATAGAATAAAGAAGCTAAACAATTTCTTATTTACTTTTGTATTAATTGCAATAGTGACGTAGCTAGAGGAGGTGCAAAGGACTGAGCCCCACTGCAGCATTCAAGGATCCCCCAGTCATCAGAGGAATAGCAGCTGCACTTATGGTAGAAGGATGTATGACAACTGTGATCTGTCCCACATGATACTCCACATTTGTTTCTCAAGGCACACACTAGCAGAAGTAGCTGTTGATAATATTCCAATATTGACAATATTCCAATAACAATATTCCATGGATACAGTGGAACCGCCTGAGTTTCACATATATAAAGTGATGTGTGAAGACAGTTGTCTCTCCGACCAAAGGAATAGAGAAGGTCTTGCAATTGAGAATATGTGTGTCCATAGTTTTAAATAGTGGGATAAATAGTGGAATAACTGCACAATCCAAAGTAATGACAGAAGCTCTCACGTCGACGAAAGAAAAGTTTACTCTGGATTGCTCTGTGAATTTCCCATTGGTTTCCACTAAGTGGTGCCATAACTATGTCAACATAAATGTTTCTTAAGAGCTCCCGTAGTTACTCTGGATTGTGCAGTACGTAATCACAAGAATAAATAATAGGAACAGTTGGAATAAATCATAAGGTGCCTTTCACACTTCTGTGCATTGCAGATTTGGGGAGTTGGGGAAATAATTGACAGTTGAAAATGTCTTCCTTGGTTCTTTTTCAGTTAGAAATAGTGGGATTACTAACAGCCCAATCCTAAGCTTCCCAGCACCCACAGAAGCAACAGTGCCAAACCAGCTACCACTTAATCCAATGGACATTGTGAAGCCAATGAAACTCCTTGGGGGGAACCCCAAGCCCCGTAATGGAGCTTCTCAATTCTGCAATGTTTTCAGGATACAATGGATCAGCATTCAACCAGTCCTGCCCAGTTCCTCTCTTGCCCCCGTTCCCGCCCTCTCTGTCCCCATCCCCGCCCACATTGGCCGCACCACTGCCCAGTGGTTTCACTTACCCCTGACATCAGCACATCGTCCTCTTGCCAATGCTGGGCCTGGTACCTGACTGGCACAGGCCCAGTGCCAGTGCTCCCTGCTATCCTAGTGCCGTAAACAGGATTTATAACATGTTTATGGAATCCAGTGCCAACATAAGGGCTCAGCACCAGCACTGGCCGGGTTCAGGAGTGGTCCCTAAATCATCACTAAAATGTAATGCATAAGTTAAATTTCAAATAATACCACGTATAACAAAAATTATGCAACATAAATTATGTCTTATAGCTACAGCATCAAATCAAGAGATGCAAGATGCATTTGAAGGTCTAAGAGTATATTGCAGTATTGCTTCTTACCCCTGCTAACTGGACAAGAGACACTCTTTCAAGTGGGTGTTCCTCATTTATTTAGCAGGGGGAGAGTAACTGGCCCTACACACCCCAGCAATGTCTGTTCTAGTGGCTTCTGCTGGTGTTATTTTGCATTTTAGATTGTGAGCCCTTTTGGGACAGGGACCCATTAGCTATTAATTAGCTATTAATTTTTTCATTTTCTTGTAAACCGCTTTGTGAACTTTTCAGTTGAAAAGCGGTATATAAATACCGCTTTTAAAAACTGAAATGTCAATGGTGCCCCAGAGCATTATGTCCATACGTTTCCAAAGGAGTGTAAAGGACTTGAAATAATAGCAAATTCTATTTTGGGGGATTCATTCTGCTGCACAAAAGAGGCAGGAGATAATTACTGCTTTGTCATGTTCCAAAAATTCTTCCCTTCTCTGAAGTTATATAACAGCCTGTGACTGTTATAAGGTGGACTGTTATAAGGTGGAGGACTCACAGCACATGAGAGTCACCATCGCTGAGTATTCCCATTCATAGAAGAAGCTCATATCAACACCCAGAAATACTCTATCTTCGTGTAACTGCCAATCACCCCTTAACTTTCTGACAAAGGCTGCTATCCTAAACACACTTTCCTGGGAGTAAGACCCATTGAATACAATGGAGCTTACTTTTGAGTAGACATGGTTAGGATTGTGCTCAATGATCAGAAGTGTATTGGAAAGCCAAATCATACGTAGCTGCTTCATCACAAATGTATTTAAAAATATATAAAGCAAATGCCCAAACATTTTCATTCTTTGGTCCTCACAACAATCCTGTGGGGCAGGCAAGACTGAGTGTGAATGACTAGCCCAAGGAAGCTTCATGGCTGAAAGGGCGATGGCTGACCCTGGATCTTCTAGGTCTCAGTTCAATTCCCTATAGAATCCACAATATGGCAGCTATTAGTGTATGGCAAATACACGGACTTGTGGTAAACCAGATCTTAATGATCCATTGCCATGTATCTTGAGAGTCAGGAATTCCACATTGATGTCTGTCTGCCAACTGTCGCCAACTGCCAATCTTTAATGCAGTCTGGCTGCCAATTATTGCTAGCTGTTTAATTCACACTTTAATGCATATAGATGAGGAGATTGGAGACAGTCTGCTCAGAGCTGCAAAATATGGGCAAAATCCAGAGTAACTACGGGGAGTCCTTGCTCCAGTGTAAGAACAACTTACTCTGGATTCCAATATGAATTTCCCATAGGTTTTCACTAGGTGCTGCAGAACCTACATGTACACCTAAAGTCTCTTACATGCTCCTGTAGTTATTCTAGATTTGGGGGTATGACTGATGGTTTTGCAGGGACCCAAATGCACAAGTGCAAGCGGCCGTTTCCCACTTACACCCCTAGGGCCCCAACCAGGTCCAGTGGACCAGATTGGAAGTTTGTGTTGTGTTTTTTTTTACTGGAATTTATTATTTTTACTTGACAAGACTTTCTGACTTTTTTACTGCTAATGAAACAGTTACAGATCCAAAAGCATAAGTTTTTGAGTTTACAGTTTTTCTGTAAATTCCAATTTATAAATATCATCCTAGGCCAGGTCCATTAGACCCATATTGCCATTTACATACATTATCCCAGGCCGGGTCCATTAGACCCATATTGCCTTTTACTGGTATCTTCAGTTTCTTCTCTTTCTCATGTGAAAACTTCAGGGCAATAAACCCCATGCTGAGACCATCCTTTTGTTTGTTGTGGGAAATCTTCAGGGCAATAAAACCCATGCTGAGAACCTCTAGATCTTTTTTGTTTGTTGTGGAAAAACCAGTCATTCCAACCGGGTCTAATGGACCCATGCGGTTTTACGTGTTTAAAAAAAAACATGGGATCCTATTATTAGGAGCCATTCCAAGCAGTGGAAGAAAAACAGAAACCTATACCTGGCACCTATGGGAAGGGGTTCCTTGCATCATGCATTCAGGCACCTTCAGAACATAGTGCTATGCATCCTTTCTAGCTACACCACTGATAACAAGAGTATCTTCACTTTCATTTCGCTTTCATTTAGGCAGAGTGTCATTTAAAAGCAAAGACTGGATGACGTGCTAAATCTATATTTTCATGACAAGGATGCAAAGTTTCCAAGGTAGCTTTACAGTGCCATAATTTTTTGTTAAATCCAAGATGGAATTAATTGATCTGATTTTTGTTATCCACTTTCAACAAATCTGAAACCAAATCTGAAATATTCTGACTGAGTCAGGGTAGAGGCACCTCTGTGTTAATCACTGTGTTAATCATATTAACACCCAGGGCTGTGGGTGGTGCAAGTGGCTAAGACACTGTGCTTGTTAACCAGCAGGCCAGGGTTCGAGACCCGGGTCGGCCCCACAAGACAGGGTGAGCTCCTGTCCTTAGCCCAGCTCTGCGACGCCAGCTGGATCCAATCGTATTGGCTCTGCCTTTCCATTGGACTAATTCAGTGGCGTGGAGAGGGGGGATTTGCAGCTTGGGTAAGAGCCTCTCCTCCATAACAATCCAACCCAGGCTTTCGTGCTTCGCATGCAGCGTATGCAGTGCAGAGCACGATACCATAGTCTTCCAAGTCTGACGGAGGCCTGCTTTTTTTAAAAATCATATTAGAATTTTCTAAAATATAATTGGAATCACTCTATTTTTAAGGGGTGGCCAGTCAAAGGAATTTATAATAGTACTTAGGTCCTAGCTTAACAATTCCTTAACAATTCAAATTCAAAACAAAATAGAAAAAAACTAAAGGCACAATCCAGAGTTACAACAGGGAATCCTTGCTCCAACGTAAGAACAATTTACTCTGGATTCCAATATGAATTGCCCATAGGTTTTCACTAGCTGGTGCCATAACTACGTTGACGTAAATGTCTCTTACATGCTCCCATAGTTACTCTGGATTGTAGGGTTAGACAAGATCAAACAACAAACTAAAAGTCCAGTCAACAAAATACTGAAGGTAATACAAATCTGCTCCAGGGTAGCCATTCAGTTCCAAAAATACACTGGAACAACCCAAAGGAATGGCTACTATTCCTCATTTTACTTGTTGAGCTGCCCTGCTAACAACGAAGGAAGACGTACTTTTTGAGACTGGGGGCATTTCTTACTGGTTGAGTCAACAGTGTTTGCTAACTGATGCTGACAGCATGAACGCTTTACCATCCGACACACATGATGGATTGTCGTGATGACAAGTGATTTTTCAATGTGGTTTATTTACCTGCAGTTTTTATTCCACATTTGCAGATGCCATTTTGTTATAACCGATATGGCTCATAATCAATATGTTACAACCGATATAACTGGTATGGCTCAGAGCAACAAGTTAAAGAAGAGGGCTGTTGGCAAGTATTCTGGAAAAGAGGTTTAAGGTGAACTGGTTGCGTTTGCGTTTGTGAAACTGCAAGCCAAAAAAAAAAGCTGCAAGCCAAAAAAAAAAGCTTCCCTCCTTGCTCATCACACCACACTCAACTTCAATTTTGCTTCCTAGCAGACTAGCTGATATCAGCTAAATGGGAAGTTTGGAGGCCGCTGCATGAATTTTTCCTGAGCAAGAAGAAACTGCAACAACATGCATTTTTTAAAAAACATACCATATTTCCTTCAATCTAATGCTCACTTTTTTCAGTTGAATTTTATTTCCAAAATCAGGGTGTGCATTAGATTGGAGTAAAATACAGTATTTTGATTATAAGTATAGGTTGTATACTATAGATCAGTGGTTCTCAATCTTCCTAACGCCGTGACCCCTTTATAAGTTCCTCATGTTGTGGGCACCCCCAACCATAAAATTATTTTCCTTGCTACTTTATAACTGTAATTTTGCTACTGTTATGAATCGTAATGTAAATATCCGATATGCAGGATGTATTTTCATTGTTACAAATGAAATGTGTGTTCTATGCACACATTGAACACAATGGGATTTATTTCAGAGTAGGCATGCATAGGATTGGGCCCTGAGGCTGTCAGTCAGCCCCAGTGCATGCGCAGCTACAGCCGGAGGTCTGGCAAGTCTGACCTGGCCCCCTGCACCAGGGGTCTTTAGGCGACCCCCAGGAAACCTCTAGGCGACCCCCAAAGGGGTCCCGACCCCCACTTTGAGATACACTGCTATAGATTATATAGTATAGGTTGTATAGTATAGATTATCCCTACAATCCAGAGTAACTACAGGAGCACGTAAGAGACATTACATGCACACGTAGATACGTCACCACCTAGTTAAAACCTATGGGAAATTCATATTGCAATCCAGAGAAACCCTACAATCCATAGTAACACGTAAGAGACATTCCCTACAATCCAGAGTAACTACGGGAGCACGTAAGAGACTTTACGTGCACCCGTAGTTACTGCACCACCTAATGAAAACCTATGGGAAATTCATATTGCAATCCACAGCAAATTGTTCTTACACCGGAGCAAGGACTCCCCGTAGTTACTCTGGATTGCGCCCATTATGTGTACCCATAGTTACTGCACAACCTAGTGAAAACCTATGAGAAATTCAGATTGCAATCCAGAGCAAATTGTTCTTACACCAGAGCAAGGACTCCATGTAGTTACTCTGGATTGCACCCTAAGTTGTTCTTACACCGGAGCAAGGACTCCCTGTCGTTACTCTGGATTGCACCCTATAGGTATATTTTGATTATAAGTATAGTTTAGTATATTACTATATATTACTATCCCTACAATCCAGAGTAACTACAGGAGCATGTAAGAGACTTTATGTGTAGTCGTAGTTGCTGCACTACCTAGTGAAAACGTATGGGAAATTCATATTGCAATCCAGAGCAAATTGTTCTTACACCGGAGCAAGGACTCCACGTAGTTACTCTGGATTGCGCCCTATATTGTATTACTATATAATATTGTAATTTGCAATATTACTATGTAATATTGTATATTTTATTACTATATTGTAATAAAAATGTAAAATAAACTAATTGTTGTGTGAAGTACTGCAATTAGGTAAAAATCATAACCAAATCATTGTCTTTGCTAGGATGAGAACACAATTCCCAAAATTTGGCATTGTCCCTGTTTTTTGGGACATATGGTAATCCTACTCAGGATGCAACTGGAAGTGCCTTCTGATCACACCTGGAGGTTTTCTGAGGCATGGGTCCCAATATACAGCCTCTCTACATTATAGATGGCCTCTGAGAAGTACCTTAGCTAACATAAGTGCCTCTCAGAGGCATGTTGGTGTTATATGGGGCTTCCCCGCACCTCATAACCTCTCCTGACATTAACTGGAATTCACTTGTGGTTGCATCCAGAGGTTCTCTATGGCCTCCCATGGATCTCAATATCAACAGCTTCAGTTCCACAAAGAGTCTAGGAATTGATCTCCTATAGACAATGATATCCAACCTATATCCTTTCTGCCAATATTACTCTGTGAACAACTTGACAGCGGAATTAATTTCCTATTTATCACATTTCTAAATGGCTGTTCTGTATAGTACTTCTAATTTACACGATTATGCATTTTAGCTGCATTCCCTGGGGTTGCTCTTTGGCAAAACTGAATGGCTTGTGTTGTCTCTGTGATTGGCGTGGGTTGAATGTATTTAAACTCTCCAACATCTCCGCATGTGGTGCTGGTTGACAACGACTGGTCTTCTCTGCTCGCTCGATTTATAAAGTTCACGGAGTGAAACCTCTCCCATGAAATGTTGGGCTACATTAAACTCAGAACAAAATTGTACTGATTCCCTCAACAGATTGAGGTCATAGCTAAAGGGGAAAACCATTCTTAGTGGAGATTTAAACAGTGTGATAGCTGTTCACCAAGATAGAGCATCTAATCATGAAACTCCGAACTCTACTTGGGTCTGTGGTTAAAGGTTTGAACACATTGGAGTTGACAGACCTATGGAGATTTGTTGGTCCAAGTGAGAAAAAAGTGCTTTCTACACAATTCCACAACTATTGTATTCACAAATTGATTTTGGAAGTAAAAATTGGACTAGGTATATATAAATTATTTTATGGCACATGCAATTATCCTAAAGGTTATAGATTGCAAAGCTCAGCTTTGCTCATGAGGAGTACTTAAGCTTATGAAACTAAAATAAATGTGGACTTATTTTTAAAGGAATAATATAACCAAAGTCAGCTGTATAGAAGAAAGTAGGAAGTAAAAAGTAACTCTGAATGTTTTGAAAGTTTCTCTATGATGGGGTGACCAAACCCTGGTTCATGAGCCACATGTGGCCAGGCTGACCATATAGAATGGAGGACCACCAGGTGCATAAACCCCTTTATACTGAGACAAACCTGCCTAAATTCCCTCTTTTATGCACTTTGTTTTCCATTCTATATGGTCACCCTGCGTGTGGCTCATCAACATGTAATGCTCACAAAAATATGTTGGCTGACCTCCTTTTATCACCACAATTTATTAACAGAAAATAAAACATCCAAGATAATTTTCTGGAGTAAAGTGTAAGTTCTTGCTGAGTATATATAGTTAAGAATTTAAATGCTTCCTAAATATTGTGGTGCTCAAACATCTGAGGTTTATTGTACATAGCTGTTATGTGGTGTAGGATGGCCCACCTTGAATCAGTGGCATAGCTAGAGGGGGTGCAAAGAACTAAGGGCACAATATTGAGGTACCCTTGAGCCAGCACAAGTCCGAAAGGAACATTTACAGCACCCAGAGGAGAGGGGAGGCTATCACAAAGACTGCCAAGGCCCCTGGAAAGTCCGTTCGACTGTGGGTCCCCGGATTAAGTGAATTGCGCTGGCCAACCATGACAAGCATGGGGTCTGGGGGGCATGGGAGGGTGGGGAGAAGGTGGCAGAGAAGGTACTGCAGGGGGTGGGGAAAGCAGGTGAGTTTTTGGCCAGGACAGGGAGCAGCAAGGGCAAGGAGCAGTAAGCAAGGAAAGGTCAGTAAGAATTCAAACAGTTGCATAGGTTAGAATAAAATCTGGAATAAAAGCAAAAAATATTTTAAATTATAAGGACATCTAGACTAGTTTTATTATTCAAATCAGTACTAGATGGGGCGCAAAGCAAGTGCCTGAACATGCCGTGCAAGTGTCACCTTCTCCCAGAGGTGTACCGACTGCAATTTGCGCCCATGGCATTCCATGATGTCATGACATCCTGCGATGCCGTTATGTCATGATGCCCATCTGCCATGGAAGCACATGCCCACTGCAGCAACTCCCCCTCACTGGCAATCTGTTGCTCCCAGCAGGCTGTGGACAGCACATGCACCCTCCACAGTTGGCCAGGTAGCAGAACCTAACTGGCTTCAGAGGATACCTGAGTTCTCCTTTGACTTCCCCAGGTGGGGATGTCGTGGATGTGGTGGCACCCATTCTCACTGTGGTGCCCATGGCTCCAGCCATGGTAGCCTGCACGGAACATATACCACTGCCTCCCCCCTTTTGGAACCAGGCATATGCCTCTGTTTTGGTCCCACCACCTGGAATGGCTTCAAAGGGAAAGAGAAGAGGCTGTTTACATGTCAAAGTGAAGCTCCCTGAAAAAAATGTGCTTTGTCCCCCCTCTAACTTACACTACTGATAATGAGAATTCCATATACTGTATCTGCAATGAAGACAAGAAACTTATTTGAAAAATTTGGAAAAAAATTATATTGCAAAACTAGAAACTTATTTGAATAAGGCTGCAATCCTAATCTCCAATTAGGCCAGCCTAAACCCCAGCACAAGTGGTGTGCTGACCCCAGGAGTGTCACCAAAATGCTGTAAGACATTTCTGCACCACTCCTTGGGGAGGGCTAGGTCAGTGCACAAGCATGCGCTTGCCTCCCTACATCACCACTGGAACAGAAAGGCGGATTAATTGTGCTAATCCAGGTATTGCTTGAACCTTTCTATTTCTGCAATAGAATTTTTGCAAAATTCTGCAATTTTTTTCACTTGAAAATGGTATTTCTATAGACCATTTCAAAATACTTCAAAACAATAATGATCACTTACATGTGACCAGTTTTTTTTGTTGTAGGCCAGCATGTTCCAGAATTCATGATATAATACCTGGCCAGCCATAATCTGCTTTCTTGCACAATTCAAAGGAAAGGAATTCACCACCAGCATAAACAAACGGCTTGGAGCCTGTCAGTCCGTATTAATATCACTGCATTAGAAGCCACAGAGGAAATAAGTGGTGAGTGGGGGGACCAAATGGTTACTTTATTTAGAAACAGAATCTGCAGGGCGGGGAAGGAGCGGTTCTGAAGCCCTGGAAACATTGCGTTCCTCCACGTCACTGGTGGAAGAAATACCATAGTTACTTGTTCCAATTTACAAAACAGAAAATTGGGTACCAGTGGCATAGCCAGTGGGAGGCAGTGTGGCATGTTGCAGAACATGACATGTAAAGGAACAATTGAGGCAGACTCTATGACTGCCTCCCCCATCACATGACTCCCCCATGACTGCCTCCCGCATCAATCCTTACATTGAGGAAGGCTCCATGGTTGCCTTCCCCATCACAGAATGCAGTGCACACCTGGTTGGCCTGGCTATATCACTGCAGGAAGTTTGGATAGGATTGGGTCCAGTCCTTCTTAAAGGGCATCCATCAGATTGTAAGGTCCATCAGATCAAAAGGTCATCTGTTCTGATTATAGTTAGGCTGCAATCCTAACCACGCGTTCCTGGGAGTAAGTACTACTGAACACAATGGGACATACTTTTGAGTAGATATGCTTAGGATTGCACTGATAACGTGATTAAATCTTGGGTCAAGTCTTGTTATGATGCAGCAGGAAACCAAAAAGCTGTTATATGAAACTGATTTGTTGGGTGATCTTTGCTGTTACATATTTTAATGAATGATGACTGAACAAATGAACCAAATATAGTGATACCACTGAATTTAGGCTGTGAGTATGATATTGTAAATTTTTTAAAATGGTTTGGAAGATCTATAATGAGGATGTGGCTCTTGCACTGGGTATCACAAACCCAAAGATTCCTCTGCCATCAGTGATTCACCTCAAGTGCTCCAATTATTCCTGTTTGATTTAGCGGCTTCTGAGAGTATTATTTAAATATGAGGCATTGCAGACCTTTTTTTGAATATCTCTTTTGCACGCTCTTTGATTTTTTAAATGGCTACAATTCAGTATCAAGTTGTACCTTGTGCCTACTAACAGAACCTAAAATATTTACACGATTTATGCTCACCAATGAATTGCCCTAAATTAGACAATCCTCGGTCCCTTCTGGCTTTCCACAGCAAGGCCGTTTAAAAGCCACACTCTTCATTTTTTTTTTTTACATTAAGCATCAGCAGCTTGATTCTACTGTGGATCAAGGGGAAATTGTCTTTTTAAATACAGATCTATATATGTATTTTTTCCCCTGGCCATTTTGCCTTTGCAACCTCAAAAAGGATTGGTTTCAACCGTTTTCACTTTTGGAAGGTGCGCTGGTCCCTAACCTGTCCAAACAGTGGGGGATGCCTGTATCACTGCTTGTGTCCTGTATGAGAATTGGTTTCTCCCACGTCTTGAAAATATGGTCAGGATTGGTATATTTTCTCTCCTGACATTTGTCAATTGCATTGTATAGTGGAAAAAGTACCTATTTCATTAAGTGCTGTTTGTGTTATTTCATGATGTCACTTTCCGCTTAAGGCAGCGTCTCTCAAAGTGGGGGTTGGGACCCCATTGGGGGTCGCCTAGAGCTTTCCTGGGGGTCGCCTAAAGACCCCTGATGCAGGGGGCCAAGTCAGGCTTGCCAGACCTCTGGCTGTACCTGCATGAGCAGTGGGGCTGACTGACCAATCCTATGCATGCCTCCTCTGAAATAAATCCCATTATAGTCAGGGGGGTCTTTACTCCCATGCAAATGTGGATAGGATTGCAGCCTCAGTGCCCAATCCTATGCATGCCTATTCTGAAATAAATCCAAGTATAGTCAGGGGGGCCTTTATTCCCATGCAAATGTGGATAGGATTGCAGCCTCAGGGCCCAATCCTATGCATGCCTATTCTGAAATAAATCCAAATATAGTCAGGGGGGCCTTTACTCCCATGCAAATGTGGATAGGATTGCAGCCTCAGTGCCCAATCCTATGCATGCCTACTCTGAAATAAATCCCATTGTGTTCAATGTGTGCATAGAACACACATTTCATTTGTAACAATGAAAATACATCCTGCATATCGGATATTTACATTATGATTCATAACAGTAGCAAAATTACAGATATAAAGTAGCAGTGAAAATAATTTTATGGTTGGGGGTCCCCACAACATGAGGAACTTATAAAGGGGTCACGGCATTAGGAAGATTGAGAACCACTGGCTTAAGGAATCACCTCTGGTCCTCTGTAGGCTATTTCAACCTACTGTGTGAAATCAGTTTGACACCCCTGCAAGAGATACTGCTTTCTACTACCTACTGCTAAGAGGATACTTTGAATATCCTTCCTTTAAGATGAAAGGCAGGATATAAATCCTCACTCTTAACCTTCCGGCGGGACCTAAAGACTTTTTTTATTTAAGAGAAACTTTGAGACTCCATAATGGCTGTCTTTGTTGGATACCATTTTATGACTGACTGCATCCTATCTTATTTTATATTTTAATATTGATATTTAACTGTAATACAGTGGTACCTCGCTTAATAAGCACCTCGCTTAACAAGCGTTTCACATAAGCAAAAATTTCCAAGAAATCTTGCTTCACATAACAAGTTAACAAGCAAGCGCACTATGGGCACGTGTGCTATGCAGCCCTGATGCTCCACATGGAGGCTCTTCAAAAGGGCTGCTGGCCAACGCTGCTGCCTCCAACTGCCCCCAACTTGGGGGCAGTTGCCTGGGGGTGCCAGTGGCAGCTGCCCCTAACTGCCCCCAAGTGCTCCCACCAAGCACCTTGAACCTCCAGCAGCACCCCAGGTAAGCCTACCAGGGAAGTGTCTTTGATTGCAGCCTCCTAACCATGTCCACCCAGAAGTAAGCCCCATTGCATTCAATGGGGGTTACTCCCAGGAAAGTGTCTTTACGATTGCAACCTAAGTAGACTTCATAGGATCATGCACATTGAATGCATGTTTTGAATTCAATTGAATTTGAATGCACATTGAATGCATGTTTGAATGCAAGTTTTGTCATCATTTTTACATCCAGTTAATATTTTTATATAAATATTTTGGGGGTTGTGGAACCAATCATCTGAGTTTCCATTATTCTCTATGGAAAAATCTGCTTCATTTAAAGAGCGTTTCACTTAAAGAGAATGCCTCCAGAACAAATCAAGTGCTCTTTATGTGAGGCGCCACTGTATTTTAATTGTATTTTATGTAATGATTGTTAGCCACCTTGTGTGCCCTTTGGGAAGAAAGGTGGAGCACAAAGGAAGGAAGGAAGGAAGGAAGGAAGGAAGGAAGGAAGGAAAGAAAGAAAGAAAGAAAGAAAGAAAGAAAGAAAGAAAGAAAGAAAGAAAGAAAGAAAGAAAGAAACTTTGATAAGGCTGAGATGGTCTGGGGTGTAGATGAAAGGGTTAAGTGTCCCTCTCTGAACCCCATGGTCCTGACCACAGACCCCCCGCTGCAAAAATTAAGAAAAAAATGGAAAATAGAAATTATACTTTTAGCATGCTTCTGGTTTGATCCACAGTGGCACAAAGAGGGGCATTAAAAAGAACGGTTCAAGCTGTTTGTTGAGATGAGTGACTACGAAGTGCATCACCAGTCTTGTTATCTCAAAACCAGAATCCTAAAGGGTTTCTCTTGCAACTCTCTCTCTCTAAATGCCCCCGGTTGGCAGCGTACATCTGCAATTGTCTCTTTACATTGCATTCAAGTGACACCCAAAAGTCCGTGCTGGCCTCTTGTTCGTAGCGTCGAGACAACCTTGCCCGTTCTGCTTGTCTGCTGTTGCTGGATTCTGCAGAACTGCCTGAGGGAAAGTGCCTGAGGCAAATCCTAGTGTGAAGTCTTAGAGACATCTTCAGTTCCTATTGTTTCATCCTCCACCAGCAGTTCTTTCCCCTCCGCCTCGCGGTCCAACACTCTTTTTCTCTACCGGCGTGCTCACACATTACTATTTCTGAGCCATATTCCCTTGAAGGTTGTCCTGTTCCCAGCATATTTTGCTTTGAGCTGAAGACCTGAACTGCTGGCAACAGCAGTTCTATTATTGGTTTGGGGTAAGGAAATTCTGCTGGTTCACCGTTATTGGCTTCCTACTCACACGCGCGCTGAAGTCAAAGTTTTGACAGGTTGAAACATTCAAACTCAAAACTGACTTCTGTCAAGACGATCCATATGCTTATTTCCCCTCATCCTCAAGCTTGCTGTGAAGTGATAAGAGTGTTTGCTCCTTACTAAAACTCAGCTTTTTAATCAAATTATTAAATCTCTATTCTGACCCATGGCTTAGCATCTGGTACCAGGAGGGACAAAATTTTTTAACATCCCCCATCAAGATTTTATTGTATTTTAATTGTTTTTAATTATGTTTTAATTTATATTTATAATTTGATTTTAATGGTGTTTTACCCTGTTGTTAGCCGCCTTGGGCTCCCTCTAGTAGGAGAGGAAAGGCGGGATATAAATATTTAAAATAAAATTAATAAATTAATTAAAATAAAAAATTTTAACATCCTCCGTATGATATTTGAGAGGACACCAAAAGGCACTTCCAATTTTCACCAAAAACCAGAAATGCCTTTCAAAAGTGCATAAGACACCCCCTGAAGGTGTGGTACCCAAGTAATGTACCCAGTGATGGGCCCAGCCTCCCTGAAGATCCGGTTTGCCGGAAGTTAAGGGGCTGGGCCGGGGTCGGGGGGCGGGGCTGGGGTCAGGGGCGGGGCAGGGGCAGGCTCTGACCAGGCCGCACTGCGAATGCGCAGGCGCACTGAGCGTCCTGGGCAGTGATGGGCTTCAAAAAATTTAAGAACCGGTTCTCTGCCCATCTGGCAGCCACTTTTAAATGGCTATTTTTAAACTTTATATGTCCTATCTCTTGTTAAGAACCGGTTCTATAGCGTAGGTGCGAACCTGCTAGAGCCCACCACTGGTCCTGGGGCTCGGCACAAGGACGCTTAGTGCGCTTGCGTCCAACTGGACGCAGGCGCACTGAGCGTCCTGGGGCTTGGCCCCTTACCCCCTTAGCCACATCACTCAGGGTGCAATCCTAACTAATTTAGGTCAACACAACTCACCTGATCCCCATTCCCATGGTTGGGAGGTCAACACATGTCTATGCACTGGCCTAACCCTTGTTGGGTAGTGCAGAATACACTTTTGCGACACCCAAAGGCCAGCATAGGACTTGTTCTGGGACATACCCCCAAATCCAGAGTAACTATAGGAGCATGTAAGAGACTTTATGTGCACCCGTAGTTACTGCACCACCTAATCAAAACCTATGGGAAATTCATACTGGAATCCAGAGTAAGTTGTTCTTACACCAGAGCAAGGATTCCCCAGAGTTGCTCTGGATTTTACCCTTATTCTAGCCTAACTGGGGCTTAGGATTGCAGCCTGATTTTAATAAAACTGAACCACAACTAATCGACATTTGGATGCTTTGTGTTCGTACAGTATTAGATTTTTATAGTGTTACTAATACTGTAATAATTAATATACAAATCAACATTTTGACACTTCACACATTTTGTTATATCCAGGTTTGGAAACTGAATGTCTATATCTGAGTTCATTTTTGCAAATTTATATGTACACTAGACACAATTTATAAATGCATTGAACAATGCATTGACAAAGTCAGGATGACCACATGTTGTAACCAGAAAAGAGGACAGGGCTCCCTGAAATGTAGGACACCCAAGAAAAATGTAGGACATGACAAAATAAAACCTAAAAACACTCATGTATATTGATTTGGAATAGTTAATTTAAACACTATATTACTTACTAATAAATTTAAAATGATTACCTATAATTTATTAATCACAAGAAGGCTACATTCTTCCTGCTCACAAGCAAAAGGAGAGATTTTTTACCAGGACACAAGGCTAAGAAAGAGGACATAACCTGGAAAAAGAAGACATGGTCACCCTGGACTAACCTAGGATCTAGAGTACCTAACAACTGTACTTAAGAATACAGATGCAGAAACAAATACACAATTGAAGGTACAAAAAAGAGGTTATTATCGGGCCTCTCGAGGAATATCTGGAGCCGCAGGAGAGAAGTTGTTCACAGGGCTTAACAGCCTAGCCAGTCGTCCTTCTTCTTGACTGATCTGACCTTGTGAAATAACATGATGCAGTAACTTCAGCAGATTCCAGAAAGAAGATGCCATTTCCTTCCGCCAGCCTTCTTCTTTCCATGCCCTTAATCAACTGAGCAGGGTCGATATATCTATCGGACATTTTGCTTCGGGTTTGAAAAAGTCTGGGGTTGGAGCCGGACCTTCAAGTCACATTCAGCATCCTCTTTGCTGGGCACTACAAAGCCCACAGAGATTTGTCAATTACGGCTTCCTCGGGCCTGATGTGTCAGCCAAGGACACCACCAGGATCCCATTCCCTGATCTGCCCTCCTCCTATTTGGTAGAACAGCGTGGCAAGAGAGGAAAGGGATTTATGGACAAGGGCCTTGGAGAGATGTATCCTCCAGTAATAATCTTCAGGAATTACCTTCCTTCTTCCCTTGCCCCTCAAGAGTTCAAGACATTTCTAGAGCCAATTCTCAGGAGTTCCTCCAATAAATGCAGAACAATGTGGCTTGCTAGGTTTTTTTCTTTATTATTATTATTTGCAGTTTTTGCCATTGGTGTTTAGTGTTTTATTGTATTTTATTGAAATGCATTTTAACCTTTGTTGTCAACTTCTGTGAATGTCCCTTTTTATGGAAGGAAATGCAAGATATAAATATTATAGAATAAATAAAAGTGACAATGAGGGATGTGGCCACTTTTCATCCTTCCTGGGGGAAACTGCAACCACAGGGACCCCAAATTTTGTCTTGGAATAGACAAAGGTTTGTTACTACTCTAGACTCTCCTTCTCAAACACTGAACCTACAATCCAGAGTAACAATGGGAGCACTTAAGAGACATTTCCGTCAACGTAGTTACAGCATTACCTAGTGAAAACCTATGAGAAATTCATATTGCAATCCAGAATAAATTGTTCTTACGTTGGACCAAGGGCTCCCCATAGTTACTTAACCTTAAGGAGCAATCCAGAGTAACTTACTCTGGTGAAGAACAATTTACTCTGGATTGCAATATGAATTTCCCATAGGTTTTCACTAGGTGGTACAGTAACTATAGGTGCACGTGATGTCTCTTACATATTCCCGTAGTTACTGTAGTTACTGTACTGCTTCCTGTAGTTACTACTTCCAGTACTACAGTACTAGTACTCCCGTACTCCCGTACTACCGTACTACTGTACTACTATTACTTCCCATAGTACAGTACCACTGTACTGTTCCTGTAGTTACTGTACTGCTGTTCCCCTACTGTTATTGTAGGGGTACAGCACAATCCTTAGCATGTCAACTCAAAAGTAAGCCCCATTGTGTTCAATGGCTCTTACTCCCAGGAAAGTATCTTTAGAATTGCAGCCTTACTTCCTAAGTAAGGATACAAGCCCCACAATGTTTTGTTGTTTTTCCAGCTGTTTTCCATCATTCCAAGGTCCAAGCTCCTTTGGGTCCTCAGAAATCATCACAAGAGCCTCGTCTCCTCTGCAACCTTTATCCAAAATCATCCCAAACTTTTTCTGACAGCCCCTATTTGGGATTATACATCAGGGTCACAGTCAGGGCACATTGCACCACTGATTTTGCAGACGATATGGAAGTGTCCCATCCTGTAAGAACTTGTCAACTATCATAATATTAAACTGTCCAAGAGCACAGCAGGCTCGTTTCCCAAGAGCCATAAAGGAAGCTAAATAACAGCGCCGTGAGTGATGTTTAATAGACAACGCGATGCTGAAAGCAAAATAATAACCTAGAATCAGAAGGAGAGCAGAATCGGGCAGCGCATCTTTCGCACAGTCCCGCTGCAAAAACAAGAGCAGAAAACTTTACCGTTATTTGAAAGTTTCTCTGAATAGATGGATGGTAACTTGGAACAATCCTACAGCAAGTCAAATCAGTTAATTCACTGGATAGTCCAGCTGATATCTTAAAGAAAAATTAAATTTCACAAAAAAAGGAAAAGTCAGTAAAAACTTTTATGGACAGTCGGAAACCGTTCATGGACTTTCTGTTTGAGAAAGGAAATGTGAGTCAAATGAGTTACAGATTTGATGAACAGATAATAGTTATATAACATTTATTTCCTTTTCTCTATTGGCTGGATTTTTAACAATAATACTAAAGATTGTGGCTGAAATCTTAACCACACTTTCCTGGGAGTAAGTACTACTGAACACAATAGGACTTACTTTTGAGAAGACATGCTTAGGATTGCACTGTAAGATACTTAAAATTTTTAAGATTGTTTAAGATATATTACTAGGTTGTATGAGTTTTTATTTGTTTGTTTGTTTGTTTATTCCCCGTCTTTCTCCCACAAAGCCATCTTGCTAACAACAAAATCAATACAAGAAAAGTTAAAAACACATCAGAATTAATGACAGTTAAAAACATTTAAAAATAATTTAAAAAAATGCTGCTCCCTAAATTACTTAAATTCCAATCCTAACTATATCTACTCAATGGGTCTTATTTCCAGGAAAGTGTCTTTGGGATTGCAGCCATAAAAACAATTTTAATGTCATTTCTGATGAGAGTAAAGAAATGGTATGTGAATTTGGTAAGAGGAAAAAATGTAAAGAAATGTAAATTTAGCATTGTACACTTGCCACATAACTTTCAATGCTGCTTTTATTATTTTACTAGCAAAAACATACCTGCGTTGCGGGATTAAAATTCCCCTGTATGCCATCCCCCCACTGTGCAACTCCCTATGCGCATCAACCCCCCATGCGCATCAACACTCCCCCATGGTGAATATTCCCCTGTATGCCATCCCTCCACTGTGCAACTCCCCATGCGCGTCAACCGCCATGTGCACCAACCCCCTATGCACACTACCCCCATGAGCACCACTCTCATTCACACCATTCCCCCATATGCACCCACCCCATGTGCACCAAACCCCCATGCGCAATACCATCCCATGCACACCAACCCCCTATGCACACCATTCCCCATGCACACCACCACCTGATGTACACCAACCCCCCATGCACAAGACGCCCCATGTGCAACCCCCCATGTGCGGCATCATCTTCTGTGCACCTTCCCTCCCATTGCATCAGCTGAATGTTGATCAGTCAGTCTTCAATGGTAAGTATAGGCTGAAAATGCGTTGCACCCCTTTTCAGACCCTCAGGTCTGAATTTCTAGAAATCACTTTCTAGAATTTCTAGAAATCAGTTCATGGTTGGTGTTCCCATCACAGAAGGCAAACCCTCCCCAAATTTCATGCGTCTAGGTCTGGGGGTTGGGGCAGAGCATCCTCCAGTCACTGATTCTTCAATGCAAAGTATAGGAAGGAAAATGCGTTGCATCCCATTAATCCCCCTTCCCGTTGGAATTTCTGAAAACTGGTTCTTAGTGACTCCCTCCCCACACACAAACCTTCCCCAAATTTCATTCTTCTAGGCTGGGCAGTTTTGGCTGGGCATTGATGAGTGAGTGAGTGAGTGAGTGAGTCAGTCAGTCAGTCAGTCAGTCAGTGACTTTTCAGTTTTATATCTATATATCTATATCTATATCTATCTATCTATCTATCTATATCCATATCTATCTATCTATCTATCTATCTATCTATATCTATATCTATATCTATCTATCTATCTATCTATCTAGCTAGATAGATAGATATAGATATAGATAGATAGATAGATAGATAGATAGATAGATAGATAGATAGATAGATAGATAGATAGATAGATAGATAGATAGATAAAGGGCTGTGGGTGGCGCAAGTGGCTAAGACACTGTGCCTGTTAACCAGCAGGCTAGGGTTCGAGACCCGGGTCGGCCCCACAAGACAGGGTGAGCTCCTGTCCTTAGCCCAGCTCTGCGATGCCAGCTGGATCCAATCGTATTGGCTCTGCCTTTCCATTGGACTAATTCAGTGGTGTGGAGAAGGGGGATCTGCTGCTTGGGTAACAACCTATCCTCCATAACAATCCAACCCAGGCTTTCATGCTTCGCATGCAGCGTATGCAGCGCTGAGCACGATACCATAGTCTTTCAAGACTGACGGAGGCCTGCTTTTATTTATATATATATATATATATACACACACACACACACACACACACACACGAGTTACACACACACACACACACAGACAGATAGATAGATAGATAGATAGATAGATAGATAGATAGATAGATTCTTTATTCTCTCTTCTTTTTTGTTATACTTTGTTTTCTGTTTCCTTCTTGATAAAATCAATAAAAATTATTTTAAAAAAGAAAAAAATTAACTTCTCCATCATTTAATCATTAAGAAAACCTTTCTAAATAAATATTTCTATACATCTCATTGCTTTCTCCTTCCAAATATGCCAACTCCTGGTATAATTTTGACTCTGTTGTTTTACAGATCTGGAAATCTGCCACATGGCATGGATGTTGAAGGGTGGCCCAGCCAGCTGGATTAAACATCTGTATGAGTAGCTGATTCCAATGGTCTGGAGGTGGAGCTGTCACCTTGCCGGATAAAAGCTGAGCAGAATTAGCTAGGGTTGGAAGACTGGAACCAGCTGGCTAGATGTAGACTGACAACAAATGGATCACAACCTGCTTCCATAACCAACACAGAGTAGCCAGAGACTTCTCCAACCTTCTTGGGTTTGCACCACCTCCAGAGGTGCAGCAGATCCAAGTAGACCCATTAGGACTACTGCAGCCCTACATCAAGGAAGGGCGAAAGCATTACAGAAGCAGCAAGTTGCTCATTGCCAAGGTGACCAGATGCCCAAACCTCAAAAGGAGGACAAGGTCTGGGATTCTTCTCAGCATGGCCTTTCTGGGGGACAATAGCATGTTTGCCGACTCACGAGTAAAGCCACAATATTGGTCACTATCACTTTCCCATAGAGCTCAAAGCATATATTTTTTTTTAATTTTTAGTTTTTTGCCCATAACTTTTGATTGGAAGGAGATACTTCAAAACCAATTTTTGCACTGGATTCTTCTCTTTGATACAAATCCAATGACGTATGACATGATGGGGTTCTGCACACCATTGCAAAGTTCCAAAATGAAGCCAAAATAGAGGACAATAAAGCCCTTTTGGAGGACACCCGGAGAGAAGGCTATAAAAGAGGACAAATCCGGAAATTTCCAGTCATATGGTCACCCTGCGTCATTGTGCTGTGAGTTTGTGAGACTCCAGTCTATGAGAAAGGCAGTATATTATACATACTGTAATACAGTGGTTCCCAAACTGTGGATCAGGACCAGATCCACATGACCTGACCTGCAAGCTTGGCAGAGCCTCCAAAGTAAACATAGGTACTGGCAAAATGGGATAACTGATCGCCTCAAGCCCCAAAACAATTAAAAAATTAGATACCTGCTAATTGTCCTGCAAAGAGTTCAGCTCCTGCAGTTTACAAGGAGCTGAGCACATGCAGCAAGCTGGTGTAAATGCAGGGAGATAAATGTGTCTTACAGTGCAATCAGAAGGAGTCCTATTGTATTCAGTGGGAACTCCTCCCAAGAAAGTGTGGTTAGTGATTGCAGCCTTAGTTGACAGAGATCTTTTTCTTTTTCCTTGGGAGAAATGTGGGAAAGGAAATAGTGTATTAATTAATGTTCATTAGGGCTGCTTCATGATTGAAAAATGGATCAAATTATTTTTAATAAATAAAAATATTTCTTTCTGGATCTTTTTTTTAAAGTTAAGCAAACCTAGGTAGGTCCCATTGAGGGTGTCATTCTAAAAATCCTTAAATGTTTGGGAACCACTGCTGTGAAAAATCTTTCCTGGTATCTCATGTGCTTCTACCTGATTCTTGCCTCTAATGCTCTTGGCATGGCTTTGAATTAACTGAATCATATACTGTATTTACTCGACTCTAATGTGCTATCTAATCCAAAGCACATCCCTATTTTAAAACGCTTGAGATGAAAGAGAAAATGTTTACTGGTAATTGTAATATGCAGCTGCAAAACAAGTATAAAGTTTAATTTTACTGCATATAATAATGTTATAAAAAAGTAGGCCTCTGACAGTCTTGAAAGACTATGGTATCGTGCTCTACACTGCATATGCTGCATGCAAAGCGTGAAAGCCTGGGTTGGATTGTTATGGAGGATAGGCTGTTACCCAAGCAGCAAATCCCCCCTCTCCACGCCACTGAATTAGTCCAATGGAAAGGCAGAGCCAATATTATCGGATCCAGCTGGCGTCGCAGAGCTGGGCTAAGGACAGGAGCTCACCCTGTCTTGTGGGGCCGACCCGGGTCTCGAACCCTGGCCTGCTGATACACACACACACACACACACATCCATTCATTAATAAAGCAGGCCTCCGTCAGTCTTGGAAGACCATGGTATCGTGCTCAGCGCTGCATACGCTGCATGCGAAGCATGAAACCCTGGGTTGGATTGTTATGGAGGATAGGCTGTTACCCAAGCAGCAAATCCCCCCTCTCCACACTACTGAATTAGTCCAATGGAAAGGCAGAGCCAATACGATTGGATCCAGCTGGTGTCACAGAGCTGGGCTAAGGACAGGAGCTCACTCTGTCTTGTGGGGCCGACCCGGGTCTCGAACCCTGGCCTGCTGGTTAACAGGCACAGCGCCTTAATCACTTGCGCCACCCACAGCCTGATAATTATATGATAATTATAATTATACGATAATAATAAAATGACAATGATGTTATGATTTTACCTAATTGCACTACTTTATACATCAATAGGTTTATGTTACATTCTAATCACAATATAGTAAACTATTAAACTAAATACTGACCTATACTTAGAATAGTCCTACCTGTATTTACTCAAATCTAATGCATCATCAAATTTAACGTGCACCTAGATTTTAGAGACTTTGAAAACAATCCTAACCATGTCTAATCAAAAGTTAGCCCCATTGTGTTCAATGGATCTTACTCTCAGGAAAGTGTCTTTGGGATTGTTGTCTAAATTCAGCTGAAAAAGGTGAACATTATATTCAAATAATTAGGGTATTCCCATCTGCCACCAAACCACTTTCGTCACATTGCAGTGTTTTCCATTTCTGGTTGCAGGTGGCACAGACCTTAATAGAGAAAGCAAAATATTCCACCCCATCTCTACGTTTGACCAGCGGAGATAAGTATTCGTGTTATTTGTGGAGATCTGCAGACTTTCCACATTTTTTCACTGGTTACATAACCTGGAAATCCATGCGTGTTTCTTTTTGTGAATAAAAAGTCAGTTTCCAATGTGTAAGTTGAGCGGAGTTGAGGTTCTCCAATGAAAAGGCTACATTGCCTTGGCAAGCATCCTAAAAGAGGATTAGAAGACAATGGCCCATATCCTAAAGTCAAATTAAGCCCTTTGCTCCAGAGCAGTTAAGGTGACTTTCCATAAAATAACACTAGAGGGTGATGTAACTGTGTGGATCTGTAACTGCTCTGGATTTTGCCCTAAGCAATGCTAGTGGGCACCCATGGGTGTACATTGCAGATTCCGTTAACAAGTCTGATTAGATTACTTTCTCGGGTCACTTTAAAAAGCATCAGACCAGGAGAGAAACCATCTTTCCGATCTCTTCCCTTTTTGCTCATTGCCATGGCCAGGGCACATTTTTGAGACACCGATCAACCTATTTAAATGTTATGCAATGACCTCTTTGGTTATGCATGTGGGCTCCTTTCTCCCTCCATCCAATTTACTCTTCAGCCTCTTGTTTGAAGTGCATTAGCAGCCTCGGAAATGGTCCTTAACAATTCATTCACGTCAAATAACTGTTAATGGGAGAGCTACCTTCATCAAATCTCATGTTAAATAGTTATGAAGTCCATTAATGTTTAATCGACGGCAATAAAAAGGACATGCACAGAGTGCTTCTTTGAGAGGCTCAACAAAACAGGGAACATCCCAGAATGTTCAAACGACACAGGACAGGATGTGCTCACTTATCACTTTTTAAATAGTTTCAGGATTGTTTGTGGATCAGAAACATAGCAGTAGGTGGGGAACCTTCCCTTGGTTAAGTTGCGGCATCAATGGGAACCATTCAGATTGAAGCCATAGAAATGGGAGAAAGTTAAATTTATCCTTCCTGTGGTGAAGGAAGGATCCTGTGAAGACAAACAAAATCAAACACGGAAACATTTAAGTACATGCGCTTGTTAGTACAGTGGCGCCTCACATAAAGAACGCTTCACGTAAAGTATGTTTCACGTAACAAACAAAAATTTCTCTAGGTTTCTGCTTCATGTAACAAACTGTGCTTCACGTAAAGAATACATTTGTTGGCAGTTGGGGCAGACGTGCTGGCCGGCAGCCTGTTTAAAAAGCGTCAGGGCTGCCTAGTGCACCTGCCCATAGTGAAAGCAACACTTCCATGCTGTTCCTCCAGTGGCTGGGCATCCGCTGGGCAGAGGGAGAGAAGAGCAGAGGAGAAGAGGGAAGCAGCTCAGGGCTAGCCAGAAGGGAGCAGGGGAGAGAGAGGCTCAGGATGGAGAGAAGGAGAAAGAGGGGAGGCACTTTGAAGATGTCTTGGATTGCAGCCTCCTAACCATGTCTACCCAGAAGTAAGCCCCATTGTGTTAAATGGGTCTTACTCCCATGAAAGTGTCTTTAGGACTGCAGCCTAAGTAGACTTCATAAGATCATGCACATTGAATGCATGTTTTGAATTCAATCCCAGTGTTCTGTCATCATTTTTACATCCAGTTAATATTCCTATATGAATATTTTTGTGGTTGTGGAACCAATCGTCTGAGTTTCCATTATTTCCTGTGGGAAAATCCGCTTCACGTAAAGAATGTTTCCCGTAACAAACATGCCTCCAGAACAAATTAAATTTGTTACGTGAGGCATCACTGTATCTTGAATTTAAAGATTTAACTTCTTGCCTGTCCAAGCACAGCTGTGTGTTGATTACCTCCATTATTATAACCCCCAATGGATTGCATGTGCAATGGTCCATCACTGGTTTACGTTACACTCAAAGAGTACAGACGTCCCCCACTTTCTGATGGTACTTCCAGTTTGCTTCTGGATGGAAGCCTTTAGAACAGTGGTATTTGGGCATTTCAGCCCAGTATTCCCTTCTGAGAATGACAAGCTGTCCAGGAACCCCAGAAGTGATGTCATGGCTGGAAGTGCCATTACAGGTTTATTTAAGAATTTATTTATTTGCTTAAGAATTTATTCTTTATTTAAGAATCATTTATTTAATAAAAAATTAAGTTCATTTAGCAGGACTCCATCAGTCTTGGAAGACTATGGTATCGTGCTTGGTGCTGCATACGCTGTATGCGAAGCACGGAAGCCTGGGTTGGATTGTTATGGAGGATACCCAAGCAGCAAATCCCCCCTCTCCATGCCACTGAATTAGTCCAATGGAAAAGCAGAGCCAGTACGAGTGGATCCAGGTGCGTCGCAGAGCTGGGCTAAGGACAGGAGCTCACCCTGTCTTGTGGGGCCGACCCGGGTCTTGAACTAATTTCTTTTGCTAATTTCTAAATCACAAGAGGGTTCCTTGTCCTTGGCACTGAATCACTCTTTTGGTAGGTCCTGCCAACCTGAAGCCAAGTGCAGCTCCAGAGATTTGGCTCAGGCGAACCCGTTTCATTGATCCTGGCCAAAAACACTGGCACAAAGTGACCAGAAGAATTTGCTGAGAGGTTTGTCAATAGTTTTTGCCCAAAGCAAAAGAGATAATAATTCTCTGACTATTTTTAAGCTTATGTTCTCCTTATATGGCCTTTGCTTAAGCAAAGATTACCTATCTCGCAATGTCCATTTCTATTCCTGGATGTTTTTCCTGCCTTTTCTGGGATTCCCAGATCCCCAGATCCAACCTTATTTGGGATTCCCAGGTTTGCATGGCTTATGGGTCTTAAACCCTGATTGTGCGTTCAGACAATAAGAAATAAGTCAGATCCTGAGTCAGCTGTTCAAGCGTAGCAGAACACGCCAATAGCCACACTCCAAGGTTGTGGAGTTTTCTCTCTGGGAAAAGAATGTTCTCAGTCTCCCTGGAGATGCCAGGGATCCACCTGGGACTTTCTATATACAACATGTGCTCTGTTTTTGCAATATTGCCCTTCCTGGGCCAGGGCTCTGGATCTAGAAGGCGTGTGCATCACTCTTATCCTTTACCTTTTTTTGCATTTGCAAAGGAGAGGAAGAAACATTTGTTGTTGGGAAGGAAAGAAGAAGCTTGGAAAAGGATTGTGCACATGGGTTGCATGATGTGTAGCTGATGAGCATGAGCAGGGTGACCATATTACTGGAAATTCCCAGATTTGCCCTCTTTTGTAGCCTTTTTTTCTGGGTGTCCTCTAAAAAGTCTTCATTGTCCTCAGTTTTGGCTCAATTTTGGAACTTTATAATAGTGTGCAGTACCACATCATGTCATATACCGGGGGGTGCGTATTGAAGAACAGAATCCAATGCAAAACCCTGTTTTGAAATAGGTCCTTCCTATCAAAAGTTATGACAAAAAACTAAAAATCAAAAATATGCATAGCACTCTATGGGAAAGTGCCCTATATCACAGCTTTACTTGTGAGTCGGTGTATGTGCCCTAGTCCACAGGAAAGGCCTAGCTTAGCAGAATCAAAAGACACCAGAATGGTCCTGATCCAATGAATATAGCCTTGTGTCTTGAAAAAAAATTCATTGTCCTCCCTTACCTTGTAAGCAGGCAGCATATTGTCATTAATAAATTATACATAATAAATTATATGTAATAGCTTTAAATTTAATAATGGTGCAATCCTAAGAAATTTAGGCTAGCCTAACTCACCTGGCTTATCTTGCTGTGATAGTGTGGGGAGGTTGGCATATGCCTGTGCATTGGCCTACCCCTTCAGAAGTGGGGCAGAAGTGTCTTGCTACATGTTTGTGAGACCCCCAGGTCAGCTCATGACTTATGCTGGGGTTTAGGCCGTCCTGAGTGGAGATTAGGATTGCAGCCTAAGTATGATTGTGTTTAATTACACACAACCAGGCAATATATATATATTTATATATATATGAGTGTTTTCAGCTTTTATTTTGCCATGTCCTATATTTTGCTTGGATGTCCTACATTTTGGGGAGCTTTGTCCTCTTTTTTTGGTTATGACATATGATCACCCTGTGGGAGAGCATCACTGCATGAGTCATAGTAATACCCTTAGATGCAAGATCATGCCTTGCACTGATAAAATAGTGAGATATTAATGCTACTCACTGATCCCATGATTTGGTCTGCCAAGCTTTAGGATTAACCTGGCGCTTCTAGACTAATGGGAATGGACTATATGCTTCTTGGAAACTGAGTTTCCCTTCATCAGGATGAAAACCTGGCGCTTTATGAAGTTCATGGGCTGTGGGTCACACAAGTGGTTAAGACACTGCCTGTTAACCAGAAGAGCACAGTTCGAGACCCGGGTCCTCACAAGACAGGGTGAGCTCCTGTCCTTAGCCCAGCTCTGCGACGCAGTTGAAACCAATCATGTTGGCTCTGCTGTTCCATTGGACTATTTCAGTGGCGTGGAGAGGAGGGATTTGCTGCTTGGGTAACAGCCAACTCCATATCAATCTTCCCAGGCCTTTGTGCTTCGAATGCAGTGTCAAGCATGCAGATTTGTGGAAGAGAATTAGAGCAACCCTACCTGCCGAAGACCGTATCCTATATGCCAGATATCCTCACTGACTTACAGAGTAGGTATCATATCATGGCTTATGCTTTCAATGGCCTTTCATCCCACCCTACTGTGTCACCCCTTGGTTTTCTCACTGATGCACCCATTATAATACTTGTCAGCTTGCCTTTAATTTTGGCACATGTCTGTACACCTTGCATCCCAATGGAGAGCCAGCACCTGCGGCTTCACAACCCTAGACCTGCAGATGGTTCGATTTAATTGCCCCATCACGTTTCACATTCAATCATAGCAGGTGGTCTCTTTGGATAAAATTGATAGTTAGATATCTGAGACTGTGTCTCATCTTCTCAAATCATGAATCCATATCAAAGTCTCTCTTTTTCTCCCGGCATTTCTCTAGATTTGAGAATTTCCTTCTTTTGTTATATTTTACAAAGGGCTCAGGTGAGCTGGACATCAAAAACTAGACATTGTTAGTAAAATTTCCATCAAACTTTTGAGAGGCTGTGGTAATGACAATTAGGGCTTGTCCTTTTAACCTGGAAATCTGCAAATGTTCTTTTAAGACTTTTGCAGTTATATGTATTACTCTGGGGCTGCAATACTAACTCCCAGTTAGACTGGGATAAGTCCAGGCACAAGTCCCATACTGGCTTGTAGTGTCACAAAAGTGCCACTTCTGTGCCACTTTTGGGGAGGGGTTAGGCTGCTGTAGGAATGAGGTGATGAGTGAGTTGTGCTGGACTATATTGATGAGGATTGTGCCCTAAGAAACAAATGGTGTAATGTTAACCATGTCTATTCAGAAGTAAGCCCCATTGTGTCCAATGCTTCTTACTCCCAGGAAAGTGTGTTTAGGATTGCAGTCTAAACTGGCTTCCAATGATTTCATATCACCCGAATCATCACCTGAAATCATTATTTTATCTCCCTGCATACATGATGATCGTCATTGGCATCCTTCAGTCTCGAAAGACTCTGGTATCGTGCTCTGATTGGAGGTCCTGAAACAGCATCTAGTGTGGCTAAAAACTCTCAAGTGGGGACAACTTGAGAGTGTCCATCCCTTCCACACTGAGGACAAATAAATTCTGTCCCCTGCCCAGGCCCAGGTTTCGCTGCTTTCGGGTCTGTCTCGTTGCTTCAGCCTGCCGAACAAGTGTCTCTTCCAGTTGGAGAAGGCCATGCTGGGTCTTTGGCCTCCACGCTGAACGATCGGAGGTCAAGGTTTTCCAGCTGTTGATGTCCATTCCCAAGGCCTTTAGATCCCTCCTGCAGATGTCCTTGTATCGCAGCTGTGGTCTCCCTCTAGGGCGCTTTCCCTGCACTAATTCTCCATATAAGAGATCTTTTGGAATCCGACCGTCAGCCATTCTCACGACATGCCCAAGCCAGCGTAGATGTTGCTGTTTCAGAAGTGTGAACATGCTAGAGATTCCAGCACGTTCCAAGACTGCGTCATTTGAAACTTTGTCACGCCAGGTGATGCCAAGAATACGTTGGAGACAGCACATATGGAAGGTGTTCAGCTTTCTCTTCTGCCATGCATAAAGGGTCCAAGACTTGCTGCAGTACAAGAGTGTGCTCAGGATAATGCTCTATAGACCTGGATCTTTGTATGTTCCGTCAGCTTCTTATTAAGCCATACTCTCTTTGTAAGCTTGGAGAACGTGGTAGGCGCTTTACCAATACGTTTATTCAGCTCAGTATCTAAGGAGAGAGTGTCAGAGATAGTTGAGCCAAGGTACACAAAGTCATAGACAACCTCCAGTTCATGTTCAGAGATTGTGATACAGGGAGGTGGATCCACACCCTGACCCATGACTTGTGTTTTCTTCAGGCTGATTGTTAGTCCAAAGTCTTGGCAGGCTTTGCTAAAACGGTCCATAAGTCGTTGAAGGTCTTCGGCAGAGTGAGCAGTAACAGCAGCGTCGTCGGCGAAGAGGAACTCCCGCAAGCATTTCAGCTGGACTGTGGACTTTGCTCTTAGTCTGGAAGGATTGTAGAGTTTTCCATCGGATCTGGGCCGGAGAGAGATTCCCTCTGTTGCGTTTCCAAAAGCATGCTTCAGCATGACTGCAAAAAAGATCCCAAATAAAGTTGGTGCGAGGACGCAGCCCTGCTTCACTCCACTTCGGATGTGAAAGGAGTCTGATGTTAAGCCATCAAAAACTACAGTGCCCTTCATGTCCTCGTGAAAGGACCTGACGATGCTGAGGAGCTTAGGTGGGCATCCAGTCTTGGGGAGGATTTTTAAAAGGCCATCCCTACTAACCAAATCAAAAGCCTTTGTAAGATCTATGAAGGCCACAAAGAGTGGCTGTCTTTGTCTACATTTCTACATTTCTCTTGCAACTGTCGAAGGGAAAATACCATATCAGTGGTGGACCTGTTGGTTCAAAATCCACACTGTGATTGTGATTCAGGATGATAAGCAATTATTTTTTAATTAATATCCCATCCAGCAGCACTAATTTCCATTTGATTTATTTGGTAAACCTTTATGGAAATCTGAACCTTGCAACATTATGCATTAAACATATACATTAAACATACAGTGCAATCCTATTCATGTCCACTCAAAAATAAGTTCCATTTAGTTCAATGGAGCTTACTCCCAGGAAAGTGCTCTTAGGACTGCAGCCATGGTAAGTCGTAATGTTCAGTGGTTTTACTTTTTAGCACTAGGAATACTTTTTAGTATTAAAGTGGCAGATAGCCAATGTGTGACATATTCTGATCAAGACAAAAACGTGGCATTGCCAAGCTCAGTATGCAAGTACTGTATCTACAATGGATCAACCTATCTAAAGCTGAAAACCTGCCTGGGAGTAAGTCCCATTCATTAGGGAGCTTACTTCTGAGTAAACATGCATTGGAGGGCACTGTTCTGAGAATTTAAGAACTCACTCTGCAATATTAAAGGGCAGGGGCTTACACCATCAGGAAAAGTAAGTATAATTGAATACTAGTGCAACTGCAATAGGTTTACTTAAGAGAAATGCTGTTTTAATGCTGTAAACAAGAGTGTGGCCTGTTTAATGCAGTAAACAAGAGGAGGCTCCTCGGCTAAATCTCTCAAGGGCAGCCAGAGGAAGTGAAATTCAAATGGGCTGGATTTTGGCGATACATGATCAGGATAAATTGAGATTGTCTCGTCTCTAAGCTGATTCACACTAGGAGGTTAATTTAATTTTCAGAGGTCAGAAATTTAATTTGATCCATTTTTTTTCTATCATAGACTGCAATCCTAAAGACATTTTCCTGGGGGTAAGACCCATTGAACACAATGGGGCTTTCTTTTTGAGAAGACATGGTTAGGATTGTGCTCTTAGTATATCTGATAGACAGCTGTACAAGCAGGAGTTCACCAAGAGTAGTTTCCCCCTTTCCTTTATCTCTATCTTCTTTATCGTTCTAGGTCTGTGTCACCAGTGAGAAGATGCATATTTTTCACTAGAGTCAGACATTTTATTATGTCTTCAGGCAGCATTTTCCAAATTTACAGGGTCAACGCACCCCCCTCGACATAGCTTTTTCCTCCCAGCTTTGCCAGTCAACACCATCTTGTAGTACATGAAGTCTTGCGCAATCCAAGATAGTGGCACCCAGTCTTGCAAGACCACACATTATCCAATATGGTGATGCCAATGAATTTTGGTTGTCACCATTTTGGATCAAGTGATATTTCACACAGCCGACTCTCTTGGGCATTGCTGTCTTGGATTGAGTGAACTATCACACAAGCCACTACAGTGGTGCCCTGGAGAACCAGGAGGAAGGGCCAATGGGGAACATCCCATGACAACCCTGTGAGTGTGCTACAGTGCTCTGGTGTGTTGCGATGCACACTTTGCATACTGCTCTCTTAGTGCTTCATCTGTTTTTGTATTTTTTTTTAAATGATCATTGCTGACCACATGCTTTTATTTAGTCCTGTCCTATATTTCTTTTGGATTTCCAACATTTTTGGGGGGGGGCTTGTCCTCTTTTGGGGTTATAACCAGTGGTGTGATTCAAATAAATTAACAACAGGTTGTATGTCCCATTAGTAACTGTTCTCAGAACCAGGCGCTCATTAGCAAAGGGTTCTATAGAAACTGTGAAAAACCCTTGAAGCCCACCACTGGTTATGACATATGGTCTCCTGGGGGGCTCTGCCCTGATGACAGCTCTGACTGCAGAAGGGAAGGGTGCCATGGGACCTTTTAACTCAAATGCCATCTTATTGTGGCTTTTGGTGCCACCCACATAACTTCAGGAATCCTCAGATCTCTTTGAACGGAACAGGTTTGCAGCTTGCAGCAGTTCTACCCCGATAAAAATTAATCAGAACACTTATGCTACCTCTCTATGCTGCACTTAGAAAAGAAAAAGACTGAGGGCTTTTCCAGTCAAAGACCTCGGATCAGATAGATGTAAAGTTGCCCTAAAACTGGCTACAGGCCCTTCAGTCAAACTGCCAGCATCTGTTCTTCGTGAATCATTTTGTCAAGGTACCGTTTCACTGGAGTGTGAAGGGAATAAAGTTATTCCAGTTCATAAAGGTTGTACAGCTGCAAATGTTTAAACAAAATGCCTTTTTCCCTTACTATTCAGCATAACACGAAGACAGATGACCTCTAACGCCCCAATCCTATCCCGGGCTGCCTGCATGGTACGTGGCCATTGACATAGCAGGAGGTGGGTGAATGTGAAATTGCTGGTTTTGCATTTTAAGGGCATAATAATGCCTTTCTATTATCTCATATTTGTGTCTAAAAGTGACATTTATTTATTTATTTATTTATTTATTTATTTAATAACCGTTAAGAAGCTAGATAAAAGCATTAAAAAGCCAAACAGTAAAATTTAAATAAAATTATATAAAAACAATAAAACCAGACTTTTTTATGAGGATCATCACCTCATAGTGGCTTTAACCCCTGTAATCTTTTTCTCTTACCCTACAATTCAGAGTAACTACGGGAAGACATAAGAGGCACTTAATCTGGATTGCTCTGTGCATTTCCCATAGGTTTCCCATAGGTGGCACTGTAACTACATCACTGTAAATTTTAGGTCCTGTAGTTACTCTGGATTGTAGCTTGAGGGACCGTAGTTACTCTGGATTGTAGCTTGAAGTTACAGAGTAACTATGGGAGCTTTTACACCAACGTAGTTACGGTGCCATCTATGGGAAACCTATGGGAAATGCATAGAGCAATCCAGATTAAGTGCCTCTTACATCTTCCCATAGATATTCTGGTTTGTAGGGTCAGAGAAGATTATTTCTGATTTATTTGTTTATGCATACCAAAATTTCAGAGCCACCTTTCCATATTAACATTCGTCAGGATAAGTTATAAGACTGATTTTTCAGCATTTTTCTTACCACGGTACACTGACCTCTACGGTCTTCTGTATGATCTTTATGTCTTGCAATGTTTCTTTCTGCTTCTGGGAGACTTCTAGTTTCTGTATCAGTTTGTAGGACAAGTATCTGTAGACACAGAACCCAAGAAACAGAGCCACAGACGTTGGAAGAGTTTTTTCACCAATTCACAACTGTTGTGTTTCAAATACAGCTTTGGAGATTTCATGGCACATGAATGCGATGCAGCACATCGGTTCAAAATTGCAGGCTTACAGGATGGCAAAAACTAACAATACTTTTAAAAAGAAGCATTTAAAACATTATTAATCCACACAGAATTTTTAAAAAATGTTTACTGTCCATTTCAGAGCAGGCAGTTAAAAGGTTTGACAAGGCAATATGTACACTAACCAAAAAAATTGTGGGTTTTTTTTAAAAAAAATATTATTCTCACAGCTATTTTAAACTCACAGGATTGCTTCAATCTGTTTTTGGTTAAAAGGGATTTTTGACTCGATATACATACATTACAAGCAATTAGGAAGGATGCCAGTAGGGCATATGGATATGGAAAGATGAAAAGAGGTCCAGATCTGGGATCTGTTTTGGCAGTAACCCAGGTCCCCCAGCAAAAGCAGGATGGCCACAAATCTTTAAAACCGTCATATGAATAAAGGCAGGCAGTGGTGTTCAATCTGCGCCACTGGGGTTTGGGCACCCAGTATTCCAGATAGTGATTCTTAACAGTGCTGCGGTGCACTGGTGTGCCACAAATTATCCGCAGATATGCTGCAATGGGTTTTTTTGCAGGGAGAATGTCATATATATTAATTGGACCATGCTGAGAAGTGTTCCCCTGGCCAGCAGTGAGAGATGCCTCATCCTTTATCAAAAAAAACTGCCTTTACCATCATCATTTACCAACTGCCTTTACCATCATCGTGTGCCATGAGATGAAGAAAGGTTGGAAACCACTGTCCCAGAGGCTCAGAACATTGTTTTTCCCTAAAATTTCTTTTGAAAGCTCCATTTCAGTGGGTTGTATCATATGCAGGAAAATTTATTTATTCATTCATTCATTCAATTTATTTATTTTATTTATTTATTCCTCATCTTTCTCATTGTAAATGCCCAATGCAGCCTACAAAGATTTTATTGATTCTGCTCACAACAACCCTGAGAGGTAGGTGACTGACTGGCCCAAGGTCCCCCAGGATGCTTCATAGTTGAGGTGGGATTTGAACCTGGTTCTTCCAGATTCCAGTCCACCTCTCTAACCATGTCCTCTCAAACAAAGAAATATTTACTAGCAAATTCTGAAAATAATTGTGTCGTGGTCTCCAGGTCTTTTAATGCCTCTGGTCATGGAAAAGGTCTGAGCTATCTTGGGAAACTTTCAGAGTAGTTGCATAGCTAAAGGTACGGATCCAGAGTTGTAGGGAGCAGTATGGATCCATTTTGCTACCCCTACCTGGAATGACTTTGGGCGCAATCCAGAGTAACTACACGGAGTCCTTGCTCCGGTGTAAGAACAATTTGCTCTGGATTGCAATATGAATTTCCCATAGGTTTTCACTAAGTGGTGCAGTAACTACGGGTGCACGTAATGTCTCTTACGTGCTCCCACAGTTACTCTGGATTGTAGGGATAGAAGGGGAAGCTCCTTGCGCACTACGTTTAGGCTTCCACCAAGACTGATTGCTCCACCCCCTCTAGCTATGCCACTGTTTCCAAGCATGGGGGGCACCTCTGAGATCTTATTTTCCTGGAGTGACAGGAGGCAAAACTGCAATTGTTTATGTTTATGTTTATGTTATGTTTATGTTAATTGTTTATGTTTATATAAACAACATTGTTTACGTTTATATAAATGTTTATGTTTATATAAACATTATGTTTATATAAACATTGGTTTCATCAGTCCAGAGCCAACAAAAGAATACTCCGAGGTGTCCTCTCCCCATCTCATCCCATCTGCTGCTTCACTGCACTATCACCAATTTGGCAGAAAACCAGAAGTTGTTGGCACCTAACTGAACAATTACAATAATTACAACAAACATTTGTCTCCATTATGACTATCAATCTATACTGCCCGTGGTTTTTAGAGGTAACCTAAATGGCAAATGTCAGGGAGAGGCATCAGTATTGAGGTCTCTTAAGGTCTTGTGGGCTCCCTGCTGGAGGCATCTGGTGGGCCACTGTGAGATGGAGGAAGCTGGAATACATGAGTGATCTACTGTTCCAATGGAGTTATTCTTATGTTCATAGTTTTTCATGTCTCTATGTGTCTGTTTCAGGATTTATATTGCCCCAGAAAAGAGGGGTTTTTATGTTGAGGGTGATTCCTAATCAATTTAGACCATGTATTTCCATTCCTGGAGTGGCATCCTGTGCATGTCTGTGCCCTGGCCTAATCCGCCTCCAGGAGTGGAACGGTTCAGCACTTTTGCAACAACCCCAGGACAGTGGTGGGCTCCAGCAGGTTCGCACCTACTCTATAGAACCGGTTGTTAACGAGACATAGGACATATAAAATTTAAAAATAGCCATTTAAAAGAGGGTGCCAGATGGACATAGAACTGGTTGTTAATTTCTTTGAATCCCATCACTGCCCCAGGACAACTCAGGACTCCTGCCATGACTTGTGCTGGCCTAACCAGGGGTAAAGATTATGCTGTGAATATTTTTAAGGGAGTGAGATTTACAGTCCAATCCTACTAAATTCCCATGCAGCAAAATAGTGAGCCCAAGATGGACTACATTACATATCCAGGAGAAATTTGGGCTGTTGGAGTTCCTCTTGGGTAATGGCACAGTTATTCCCTTGCCCCATAGTAAGCTGCAATACCCACAATGGGTCAACCTGGACCTTCACCAGCAATATCACTGGCATAGGTCCAAGTTGATCCTCATTCGTGGATCAGGCCCCAAAAAGGGGATAGATATGCTGCATACCAGCACTGCAAATCCTGGCTGTGTCCTAGGTCTAATCTGCCCAACCTCACCCCATTACAGCCCCAGTTCCACCTTATTCCTCCCCGCAAAATTTAAAAAGGAAAATCAGATTAGCATGAATTTAACGATTCTCAAAGATTTCCATCTTGTATCTCAGTGAGCATCAGAGCCATTCTTTCCTGTCTGGAGTCATCCTGCTAAGAGTGCTGGAAGACCTTCAGTGAAGCATTGAAGATTCTGCCATCTATCAGACACGAGCTTAAAAAATTGGTTAGCATCAACAAATTAAAGCAAATGTCATGCAGCCATCGTGCCTGAGAGCCTTGCTGAACGTACTTGCTTTAGCCAAAACATCCTCCTGAAAAACAACAGTTTTAGGCACTTATATGGACAGGAAAGCAGAGAAAATCATGCAAATGGAGAGAATAGTAAGTCCTTGGAGCGATGGGATACTCAAGCACAGTAATATCCAGAGCAGTGTTTCTCAAAATGGGGGTCGGGACCCCTTTGGGGGTCACCTAGTGCTTTTCTGGGGGTCACCTAAAGACCCCTGGTGCAAGGGGCCAGGTCAGGCTTGCCAGACCTCCGGCTATTGCTGCGCATGCACTGGTGCTGACTGACAGCCTCAGGGCCCAATCCTATGCATGCCTACTCTGAAATAAATCCCATTATAGTCAGAGGGGGCCTTTACTCCCATGTAAATGTGGATAGGATTGCAGCCTCAGCGCCCAATCCTATGCATGCCTACTCTGAAATAAATCCCATTGTGTTCAGTGTGTGCATAGAACAAACATTTCATTTGTAACCATGAAAATACATCCTGCATATCGGATATTTACATTACGATTCATAACGGTAGCAAAATTAAAGTTATAAAGTAGCAACGAAAATAATTTTATGGTTGGGGGTCCCCACAACATGAGGAACTTATAAAGGGGTCACGGCATTAGGAAGATTGAGAACCACTGATCTAGAGGTTTACATGCCCACACTCCTTCATGCCCCCAATAATGAAATAGTGGCTGCAATCCTAAAGACACATTCCTGGGAGTAAGAGTCATTGAACAGAATGGGATTTACTTTTGAGTAGACATATCTAGGATTATGCTCTATGTCCCTTTATTGGATAAGTAGCAGAAAAGGGAAATAAACCTTGGTAGATTATATTGGCTGCCAACATCTCAGGCTACATAGACCAGGAGGAAGGCTAGCTGGGAAAAATTCAACACTGGAACACGGGTTTTTTAAATTAAACATAGGAAAGCTGCAAACTAGCTGGAGTAAGCCCTTCAATCTTATAGACTAGTGAAATGTACCTACATTGTAGGAGTAAAATTTCAAGAATATGGATCTGGGCACTGCTGGATACTGACAGGCAATGGAGGGTATAGGGAGTTTGGGGAGCAGCAAGCACTGGGCATTCGTACCAGGCATTGTGGTGCAACAAGGTCCATGCACCAGTGTACAATGTTGGTCTTCTAACCCTCCCATGCACCATCCCTCTGTGCATTACACTCCCTTTCCCTATGCACCGGGCACCACTGGGCACAAATTCAATTCTTAGTGGGTCGTCACATCAAAGAGTATGCTCCCCAAATTTTATGCTTCCAGGTCCAGGGGTTGGTGCTGGATGTTGATCAATCAGTCTTCAACGTTAATGTTAACATGTAAATGTTAAAGTCAGTGTTAAGTATAGGAATGAAAAAACATTGTATTTTTTTAACTCCCGTAAGGGTTAAATATCTAAAAACTGGTTTATAATGGGTGGTCACTTCATGAAAGGACCACCCTCCCTGAAATTCATGCTTCTAGATCCAGGGATTCGGGCAGGGCAATGTCCCCCATGCACAACACTTCCCATGCACATCATCACCCCATGCACAACAGTCCCGTACAACACCCCTCATGCACACCACCACCCCATGCGCACCGTTCCATGCTCACTGTCCTCCCACTGCTCATCATACCCCATGCGCATCAACCCACCATGCACATCATCACCCCATGTGCAACACCCCCATACAACATCCCAAATGAGCACCAAATTGGCTTGATGTTGGTCAGTCTCCCATGTTAAGTATAGGACAGAAACACGTTGCCCCCTTTTCAGCCCCTGAAGGGTTAAATGTCTCCAGATGGTTCTTGGTGGATGTTCAGGTGACAGAAAGAACTCCCAGAATTCCATGCTTCAGGCCCAGCAGTTGGGGCGGAATGTTGATGAGTCAGCAATTCTCAATGCAAAGTATAGGGAGGAAAACGCGTTGCGCCCCTTTTCACCCCCTTCCAGTCAGAATTTCGGAAAACCAGTTCTTAGTGCACCCCTCCGCCACGGAAGGAACACCCACCCCAAATTTCACGCTTCTAGGCCCAGCTGTTTTGGCAGGGCGGTGATGAGTGAGTGAGTGAGTGAGTGAGTGAGTCAGTCAGTCAGTCAGTCAGTCAGTGACTTTTCTCTTTTATATATATAGACCAGCAAAAACGTACCTGTGTTGCGGGAGTAATTCCCCCATATGCCATCGCCCGACAGCACATCAACCCCCCATGCACAACATCCCCCATGTTCATCCACCTATGCACATCAAACCCCCATGCTCATCATCCCCCTATGCTCAACATCCCCCTATGTGCATCAACCCCCTATGTGCATCAACCCCTCATGTGCATCAACCCCTCATGTGCAACATCCCCCATGTACATCAACCCCACATGCCCAACATCCCCATGTTCATCCACTCCATCCACTCCATGCACATCAACCTCCACGTCCATCTACCCCATGTGCATCATCATCATCTCCCCATACGCACCAACCCCCTATGCGCAACATCCCCCCATGCTCATCAACCCCCCATGCACAACAAACCCCATGCACAACATACCCATGTTCAACATTTGCTGGAACAGGCAGCCTGGAACAACTGCACGGTAACCAGCATGTTTTGGGACTTTTACTGCACTTCCCACTCACTTCCCTGTGGCAGTCCAGGAAGCAGGATTTGGATCTGACATAATTGCAGGATCTGCATCCTGCCCCTGATTCCCCTCCCTCCTGCCACAGGCCTGCCTTCTATCCATCCAACAGGGGCTCAGAACGCCCCCCTGGCTGGCCAACTTCCCCCAATCCCCTCCAAAACAACTGGAGGAGGAATGCAACCACATCAGTGTCTTTACAGCTCTGCAGGGAAGCTCACACTGGCTTTCAAACACTCGCCATGGCTTGCCCCTCCGCTCACTAGAACCTGCAAAGAACATCACGCGATGGAGAAGAATCCCCCATGCGCATCACCCATGCAATGGGTAGATGGAGGCCACTATGTGTAGATGGAGGCCACTATGTGTAATGTGTAGATGTTGCCACTGTGCATTGGGTGATGTACCAGCAACAATGCCAGGATCATTGGGACAGATTTTATTTTCAGACAAAGAACAAGCAATGAACGGCATTGAAATTTCAAACAAACAACACAGAAATATCAGGAATATTAGAAACATCAATTCTTGGAGAAAAACAAGGGACTCGATGAGCAGAAAAACGACTTGAAATATTCCTGAGATGAACATAGTTTCTCTCCTGAGTGGGTTTTCTGGTGTCTCATAAGATTAACATTCTGACTGAAGCTCTTTCCACACACCTGACATTTATAGGGTTTCTCCTCTGTATGGGTTCTGTGATGGCATATAAGGTTGCTGCTGACACTGAAGACCTTTCCACACACCAGACATTTATAGGGCTTCTCCTCTGTATGGATTCTATGATGGTATATAAGGCTGCTGCTGTCACTGAAGCTCTTTCCACACACCTGGCATTTATACGGCTTCTCCCCTGTATGGGTTCTATGATGGCGTATAAGACTGCTGCTGACACTGAAGCTCTTTCCACACACGTGACATTTATAAGGTTTCTCCGTTGTGTGTGTTCTCTTATGTGTCTCAAGGATATGACTCTGACTAAAGGTCTTTCCACATTCCTGACACTTATATGGCTTCACTGCTGAGTGAGCTCTCTGGTGCGTTCTAAGATGAGCACTTTGACTGAAGACCTTTCCGCACACCTGGCATTTATACGGCTTCTCCCCTGTATGGGTTCTCATATGATTGTTAAGATTACCGCTCTGACTGAAGCTCTTTCCACACTCCAGACATTTATAGGGCTTTTCCCCAGTGTGTGTTCTCTCGTGGACCTTAAGATAACCATTCTGACTGAAAGTCTTTCCACAATCCTGGCACTTGTAGGGCTTCTACCCTGTGTGGTCCCTTCCCTGTTTCCTTGCTCCTCCAGCTTGGTTTCTAAATGATGCTGTTGAAGAAAGAAAAATGCAAGAAGAGCAAAGGAAGGAATGTGCTTATGTGCTTTAACCTTAAGGGTTAAATTTCTCCACATGGGTTCTTGGTGGGTGTTCAGGTGACAGAAGAAACTCCCTCCCAGAATTTCACGTGTCTAGGTTCGGGGGGTTAACCAGTTACTAATGGGACATAGAACCTGTTAATTTATTTGAATCCCACCATTGGACAAACTCTCAGAACACCAGTCATGCAACCACTTAGATATGTTTTTTTTTTTCCTGCGTACACATTCCTTACATTATTGCCAAGATAACCAAAGCTTTTCCCCTACAATACAGCAGAGGGAAACTATGTCTGAGGAGCTTGCCCAAACTGACTGTGTCTATCTCTGGATGTACCTCTGGATATATCCAGGCATAGGGGTTTGTGGCAAGGTTGCCTTGTAGTAATGGCTTCCCTTCTTTGTAATCCCTTTAGATTCCTACCACTTCTTCCACCACTCTAAAGGAGCCAGGGGCAGGGATTGCATTCAACTCACAATAAGTCAATGGTTGCTTTAACTGTGCTTAAACAATAGCTGTAACTAGACAGATCTTTGTCAGCACAATGACGTCTCAACCGGGATGACCAGGGTGGCAGCTACAATGGCTGCCAATTCATTTCTAGCCCAACTCAAGTTGCTAGTTTTTAACCTATAAGCAGGGTGACCAGATGCCCAAACCTCAAAAGGAGGACATTTGATTCCTCTCAGCTTGGTCTTTCCGGTGGACAGTGGCACGTTTGCCTACTCATGAGTAAGGCCACTATATTGAGCACTTTCACTTTCCCATAGAACTCAATTCATATTTTTGATTTTTAGTTTTTTGGCCATAAACTTTCATAGGAAAGAGATACTACAAAACCGATTTTTGCATTGGATTCTGCTCTTCAGTACAAATCCAACGACATATTACATGATGAGGTACTGCGCACCATCGCAAAGTTCCAAAATGAAGCCAAAATGGAGGACAATGAAGCCTTTTTGGAAGAGACCCAGACAGGAGACTAAAAAAGAGGGAAAATCTGGAAAAATCCGGTCATATGGTCACCTTTCCTAATGCAGTCTGAGCTAAGCAATCCCTAGGTAAAACTATTTTCATTTTTTTCAAGAAAGTCCCCCGTCCTATATTTACATAGAAAGTAGATATACTGGGTGCCAAATCCATACCCACCTCTAGTGACCTACCTCTGACTTCCACCTTTGGGGCTTCTTCAGTGGCTTCAGATTAAATTCTTTGGAAGTAATAAGTAGGCTTGATTATAAAAGGAATGGAAGTGGTTAATAGCAAGCTTAATCTTTCCATAGGGCTGTGGGTGGCGCAAGTGGCTAAGACGCTGTGCCTGTTAACCAGCAGGCCAGGGTTCGAGACCCGGGTCGGCCCCACAAGACAGGGTGAGCTCCTGTCCTTAGCCCAGCTCTGCGACGCCAGCTGGATCCAATCGTATTGGCTCTGCCTTTCCATTGGACTAAGTCAGTGGCGTGGAGAGGGGGGATTTGCTGCTTGGGTAACAGCCTATCCTCCATAACAATCCAACCCAGGCTTTCGTGCTTCACATGCAGCGTATGCAGCGCCCAGCACGATACCATAGTCTTCCAAGACTGACGAAGGCCTGCTTTTTTTTTTTAATCTTTCCATGCAGATTGCTAATAGAAGCTCATAAATTATTCCATTACTATATGATTTGCAAATGAAGTGCAAATCCTAGCGCTCCAATTTCCTTTGAAATACACATATTTTTTAAAAAAAATTCTTGCAGTATCTTTCTATGATTCCATTATGAGAAGGAATTAAAATAACATTTTCTTTGTTTTTTTCTGATATCCAAACGTATTTTGGAATATCTTTGAGGGCTGCAAATGAATTGTAAATTAGCCGTGGCATTCTTGGAATACAACAGGATATTTTTTGTTGTTTGTTTTGTTGTTTGTTTTGTTTGTTTGATTTTTTGTTTTTTGTTTGTTATGATTTTCGATTTTTGTTAGTTGTGACAAACGTATAATAAGGTTTGTCTATAACCTTAAAAAAAATTAAAAATTCAATAATATGTATTTAAAATTTAGTAAATTATAGACACAAATATAGCTATTTAGATTATATTTATGGCTAATACAAAGTGTAACTCTCTAGTTCATGATCAGGAGGCTCAGAACACCAGAAAAGATGCTTTTAATTCCATGTTGGATTCCATGCTAAGCATATTTTTGAAATTGACAATTTTTTGCCCATGAAATTGTACAGCAGCCGATGCTATTGTATCCCTGGCACTGATGAACACTGGTTCATCCTCAAGAGTGTGCAAGACACTATACAGAACTGCAGCAATGGGAACTTGAGACTTGTGCATGAGTCAAAATGTGGGACGTACAGACTCAGGCTTGTCTCAAATCTCACTGTGGTGCCAAGTTCCCATTTCCACAGAAATGCATGCACCATCATGTGCCATGAACTTAAAATATTCTGCTCCATCGGATAAGTTATTGGCACAGTGCCAACACTGACACTGCAGAAGTTAGCAGATATCTGTACAGTGGTGTACAGCTTGTGCACTCTTATATCCTCTGCACTTCTACTATGTCCACCACTTTCTTTTCCAATCTGAGGAAGAGGAGGAGGACTGGTGGAGTCAAGGGAGCAAGTAGATACCATATGGACACCTCTTGCTAAACTGCCTCCTTAAGCAACAACTCCAGTTGGCCTAATGGATGGACCGGCCCTGCACAAGGGACTGTGAAAGCATGGAGATTAAAGTGCTACCTCCTTCTAGACCCTCCTTTTGGAGCAACACAAGAGGAAAAATATCAGAATATAACATCCATTCTGTGATTACTGTGTACACTAATCCATGATGATTCATATCTATGAATGTACCAGACAGCTTGCGGGGCTTGACATATAACCTGCCCACATGCAACGATGTCTGGACTGCAACCGCTGAACATAATTCTGTGCACAGCTCAACACTGTAGAACAAATCAGTGTTTTTTAGAATCAGGACTATTTCTTTGCAAGGCAGAGGTGCAAATCTAGACCCCCTTCTTTTATCCTCTTTTATTTTTAAACAGACCATCCAGAAATTTCAAGTCAGTTGGAAACTGTGTGTCTTGTATAATTTGTTGTGTGCCAAGCCTTTGAAACTTTAATGGGATTTTGAATAAAATGTTAAGCATCTTAAAATAGATTTCCAATAGCCCCATGTTTACGAGTTACATGCCAGCTTCTACCCATCACCTTCAGTTTGACTGTCTGAATTTGCCTCTAAAGAGTTAATTTCCTATAAGTAAGAGGGCAACAGATAAGATTTTTTTATTGCTAAAGATACCTTAGATGGAAACTGACCCTTCTGCACCGCGTAGTTTATTTTTAAACCCTACATATAAATTCCCCGGCTGCCTTGATCTCTATGACATTCTTCCTTCATTGGAGAGCAAAGCCTTTCAGGAGCACCCACAGACATGAGATGCAATTGGCGGAGACAAATTAATTGTGTAGGGGGGGAGATATTGGCAGGAGGGGAGATGAATTAAATGGGGATGTTTACTGCAAGTGGAGTCTTTAGCATTTAGTATAGAAAATGAAGCTGTTGTCATAAACCCATACCTGTAAGAGACATTACGTGCACCCGTAGTTATGGTACCATCTAGTGAAAACCTATGGGAAATTCATATTGCAATCTAGAGCAAATTGTTCTTACACCGGAGCAAGGACTTCCCGTAGTTACTCTGGATTGTACCCTAAGTCGAGCACAGGGGAAATAACTCCCTCCCCAGAGGAAGTGTGCTGAAATAATAATAAAAATAATAGTAATAGCAACAATAATGTTCACTGACATATTTGCAAATTATACAATTCACCTTCACATCAAAATTCCTGAGATCATTAATCTGATAAACAGTGCAATCCTAAATCTACTCAGAAGTAAGTCCCATTGAGTTAAATAATACTTACTCCCAGGAAAATGGAATTAGGATTGCAGCCAATATCGCTTGAGAACAACCAAACAAAAATCCTTTGGAACTTCAGTTTACATACATCTTGAACATCTTGAACAGTGTTTCTTAAGGTTTGTTCAGTCATACCACTTTCCATGGTCCACCTATTGCATTACATCTGGCCTCCAAATCCAGAATTACAGAATTACATCAGAATTAATCACATCCAGAATAATCTACATAATCTAATTACATCTACAGAATAATCCAATCCAGAATTACATACATCATCACCAGTAACAGGATTGGCCTCCCAATCCAGAGTAACTGGCAATTACTTCTGGTGGTACTTCCAATAGGTGGAGCACTCAAAGCGGTGCAGCAGGGAACAAACATTGAGAAATGCTGCCTTAGGACACAATCCTGAGATTGTGCTGGTCCAATGTGAATCCCTTATGTTAGCCCAGGATAACTACATGTCATCCATGTTTTATTCTTCTATGGGCACAATCCAGAGTAACTACGGGGAGTCCTTGCTCCGGTGTAAGAACAATTTGCTGTGGATTGCAGTATGAATTTCCCATAGGTTTTCATTAGATGGTGCAGTAACTACGGGTACACGTAATGTCTCTTACGTGCTCCCATAGTTACTCTGGATTGTAGGGTATGTTAGCCGCCTTGGGCTCCCTCTTGTAGGGGAGGAAAGGCAGGGTATAAATCAGGAAAATAAATAAATAATAAATAATGTACCATTGTGCCACCTCTAGGCAGATGGAATAGGATTGCCGTATGAGATGCCCATGGAGTAGGATTGCCATATGTCCCAAAAAACAGGGACATTTCCAATTTTAAGGGATTGTGTTTACATACTGGCAAATGGAACAGAGGGTCATGTCCCAATTTTGTGGAAGAGAATTTATTGCAACCCTACCATGGAGGCTTGATTCAGCCTTGGCTTGGACAGAATGGGATGCATTTGTACTGGCCGAGTCAGACTGGTATAGGGGTCTCAGATCTGCTCAAGCTCCCACTAAGAACTGATTTTTAGAAATTCCAGAAATTCTTCCAACCAGAAGGGGGTGAAAAGGGGAGCAATGTGTTTTCATCCCAATATTTAACAATGAAGAATTGCCGACACATCAACACCCAGCCCAAACCCCCAGACCTGGAAGCATGAAATTTGGGAAGCATATTCCTTCCATGACTTGAGCACCCGTCACGAACAGATTTTTTAAAATTTAACCCCTAAGGGGGTGAAAAGGAGTGCAATATGTTTTAGTATCTATACTTAGCTTTGAAAACCAGGTAGCCCTATTGGAACTGCTGTAGCATTACCAATAAGGGGATGTGATTCCAGGCTGAAGAGCTTTGGCCTCAATCCTGAAAAACCTAACGGATAAAATTTGAGCTCATCTTTCTTGAATTGGACATGTGCAACTTCTGATCTCCCTGTTTGTGGAAGGAGAATGACAACTGGCTGTGTATGAATTCATTCTGCCAAAGCCACATTGCTCATGCAAGCAGGGATTTGAGAGAGTTATCCAGCTGCAGTGACATCTGCACAAGCTCTGAGCAGGACGACTATGAATCAGCAGAATATGAAACTCAGGAGAGAACACCAGTTCTAAACGCTTCTTCGCTCTGAAAGCACAAATATCAGACTATACAGCGATAAGGGTATCACAGCCCCAACTGTGGATCATTAATTTCCCTTGAGATTTTGGGAAGCTCAGTAGAATGGTCACCAGCGCTCGGGTTTGGATGATACAAGAGGCATAATACAAGCAGGATACAAGAAGATACAGTGAACAGTAGCGTAGCCAGAGGGAGGTGGTGTGGGAAGTATAACACGTACCGTGGTAAGTACTGCAGGTGCCACAGTGCAACACGTAAGCAGCCTCTCCCAGTTGCCAAAGGAGCCTTTGGGGCACCCATTTGACTATAATCCTGGTGCTATGAGCAGTTCATATTATACTGTTCATAATTACACTGTTGGTAGAACAACAGCTGGGGTGTTACAACCATTCCTGGACTTTCCTTCTTCAGGCTGCAGGTAATGTAATCCCTTGTTCTTCATTAGGGTTCCATCCATACTGGAAACCCATGTGGATTTAAAAAAATCAGCGGATAAAAGAACAGTGGAAAAATCAATTTAAAGACTCACTTCTGTGTTTCTTATTCCTCCATTGCTCCTAATGGAATAAGGTCATTCCTCAATCCACAGGTTTTGATAGCCAAAAAGTGTTAAATGAGAGTAGTAAAAAAAATAAAAAGTGTGTCCTTTTACAATGGTTTAAAATCAGTTTTTCTTACTGTTGTAGAGAGGAAGTCAGCAATGAGAAATTCAAAGGGCCCCCTGCCTTTCCCTGGCTCAGCTGAAGAATGGGATGATTGCTTGCATGACTCCCTCACTACAACAGTAAGAAAAGCTGTTTTTAAATTATGATTTTTTAATGGATGCTTTTAAATTATGAATTAGAATTTACATAGAATTACATAGAATTTACATATTTACAAACTATAAATTAGAATTTACAAGCAGTTTTTAAAATCCTCCTTGAATTCTTCAGGCCATATTTGGCCGGTGCAGAGGTTCAGGGGATAGGGAGAGATCAAGGAGGTGGAGGGGGGAGAGTGCATTCTGGGGTGGGGGATAGTGGGTGGCAAGTGGGAATATGGGTGGACAGATGGGGCCAGGACCAGATCAGAGCCCAATTCCAGCCCACAGAAGTCCCACACTTCTTGAATTTGAATACCACACGGTATTAAATCCAGACTAACCTGCCCTCTGGTTTGCTCCACATTTAACTGCACATTCATTTAGCATGTCAACGGTAATAATCTACCTTGGCAAGGGATGTTTCTTTTACTGGCTCAAGTGCACTGTCAGTGTTTCATTCACAATAATTAATAGCAGACATTCTCTGCGAATGAGCTGCATAGCATAGTGAGAGCATTAGAGCTATTACTGCCATAGCAGAAACATTTTGCTATTGCCCAGGGAAAGCTTTGCCCTTCTTTTTCTGGCAAGCAGTTTCATGGCGCACTCAATCAACACAGGTTGACATATTAATCCCAGCCTCAGCTGTGTGCATGCACGAGTCACATTTTCCAAACCATGAATGAAGTCGAGGCTCCCACCAGACCACGTCTGACATTAATTTATGCTGGTAAAGAGACGCTGCCACTTAGGGCACAGAACACAGGCTGCACCCGAGGTGATGCCAAGGGGAATATATGAATGGAACATCCGCCTCGGAAAAAGAGGAGCAGGTTACAAAAGAGCTGAGTTGTTGGACTGTGTTAGCACAGACAGACACCGTGCGCTGGGAGATGCTTGTGGTTCAAAAAGTGCTTTGGAAGTGAAGTCCGGGAAGGGGATTCACTCTGAACATGCTTTTGTAAGACAATCTCAGCAACGTTATTTAGATAATTTGTTCTTAAAATCTTTTTTGATGTTTTTAAGTGTACCTAAACTTTTCCATGCAGCTTATTTACCGTAATTAATTTTCCCGTTTAAACATGGAACGAAACCTGATATCTTTCTACATCGAGGTCTTAATCTCTGTGTTAAGAGTGTCAGCATCTTCTGCCCAACATTCCATAGCAATCAAAGAGGCTGAGGAGAGGCAACTGTCAACATTCAGTTCCTATTTCAACTGTTGTTTTCAACTGTCGTTTTCAACTTTTTCAACAGATAACAATTGAGCATATCTGTTGAGGAAGCAAAAGGGCAGTTGAGGGGGCAACTGAGGAGCACCATTGAGGGAAGAGGAGGGAAAAGACTGTTGAAATGCTGGAAAGGGGTATGATGTTTTACTGATATTGAATATTTTATATTATGTCCTTTTATCTGGCCAAGTAGGGTCAAATGATGTCTCTAGGGCTTCCTTCTTCTGGATTCCGTTCAAATCATATAGCCTGGGGAAATTGGCGAGAACAGCCTAACATTAGATCAGCTTATTCTGAGGATCTTAGGGAACAAGCTTGTCTAAATGGGGAAAGATGATCCTTCAGCCCTAAACCATTAGGACAATGAGTCCCAAACTTTTCCAAATGGCAGTTCCCTCGACCAGCTGGGCCATTGGCTGAGGATCCTCATTAGGGCAACAATCCTATACATTGTATAGGGTGTCAGATTCTGCTGCCCCCTAGTTGAGTTTTGTTTCTCTCCAGGGAGCCACAGCTCACAGTTTGGGAATTATTGTAATAAAGAGCTTTATAGGCGGGGTGATCATATGACCAGAAATATCTGAATTTGTCCTCTTTTTTAGCCTCCTGTCCAGGTGTCCTCCAAAAGGGCTTCATTGTCCTCCATTTTGGCTTCATTTTGGAACTTTGCAATGGTGTTCAGCACCCCATCATGTCATAAGTCATTGAATTCATGTTGAAGAGCAGAATCCAATGCAAAAATAGGTTTTGAAATATATCCTTCCTATCATACGTTATGGCCCAAAAACTGAAAATAAAAAATATGCATTGAGCACTATGGGAAGTGAAAGTGGCCAACATTGCAGCTTTACTAGTGAGTAGGCAAATGTGCCATTGTCTTCTGGAAAGGCCAGGCTGAGAGGAATCCAAGATCTTTCCTACTTTTGAGATTTGCGCATCTGGTTTATAGGTAAAAACTAGCAACATGAGTTGGGCCTGGAAATGAATTGGCAGCCATTATTGCTGCCAAATCAATAGTCCCATATAGTCAAACCACTGAGATGCTGCAAGCACATTCTGTACCACTTGCAGTTTCTGGAACGTCTTCAAGGGGCAGACCCACAGAGCATATTGTTGAGGGTTATCATATGACCAGAAATTCCCTGATTTATCCTCTTTTTTAGCCTTCTGACCAGGTGTCCTCCAAAAGGGCATCTTTGTCCTCCATTTTGGCTCCATTTTGCAACTTTGCAATGGTTTGCAATTCCCCATCCTATCATATGTTAGATTCATATTAAAGACCAGAATCCAGTGCAACAATCTGTTTTGAAATATCTCCTTCCTATAAAAGTTATGAATAAACAACTAATAGTCAAAATATGCACTTAGCTCTATTGGGAAGTGAAAGTGCCCCATATCGTGGCTTTACTCATAAGTAGGTGAATGTTCCATAGCCCACTGGAAAGACCAGGCTGCAAGGAAACCAGAATTGGCCCGATCTAATGAAGATTACCTCCAAAATCTCCCAAGAAGGAGGCCTCTGTTGGCATTGATCTCTATGAGAACTGAAAGGGAGTCATATAGCACCTTTACTTGTGAGTAGGTGAACTTGCCTTAATTGGAAATGGCAGGCTGAGAGGAGTCTGGTCATGATCCAATGACAGCAGCCCCTATCAGGAACACCACAAGATTCATTGCGTTAAACACTTTTGAAAGTGAAATTGCAGAACCCCTTTTACTCATGAAAAAGCAAGCATGCCTTGGCTGGTGTAGAAGGTCATTCTAGTGAGTGCAAGACTTTCAGAATGATCCTGATTCTGTGCTCCTGGAACTCAGCAAATGCTCCACGAGGCAGAAGCATTTGAGTGTTTTCAGTTTTTTATTTTGCCATGGCCTACATGGAGGGAGGGGGCTTATCCTCTTTTTTTTGTTACGGCATATGGTCACCCTGGTCTAACCACAATGGCATGATCCATTGTGGCTAGGTTAGAATGGCACAGATATGGATGTAGTGGGCACACAAGGAGAAGCTGGGCAAAGGCTACACTCAACTACTTTGCTTGGAAATGGAGGTAAACCGCTATATGAACTTTTTAGTTGAAAAGTGGTATATAAATACTGTAGATAGATAGAGAGAGAGAGAGAGAGAGAGAGAGAGAGAGAGAGAGAGAGAGAGAGAGAGAGAGATGGAGTGAGAGGGGGTACCAATAGATAGATAGATAGATAGATAGATAGATAGATAGATAGATAGATAGATAGATAGATAGATAGATAGATAGATAGATATGGAGTGAGAGGGGGTACCAATAGATAGATAGATAGATAGATAGATAGATAGATAGATAGATAGATAGATAGATAGATAGATAGATAGATAGATAGATATGGAGTGAGAGGGGGTACCGATAGATAGATAGATAGATAGATAGATAGATAGATAGATAGATAGATAGATAGATAGATATGGAGTGAGAGGGGGTACCGATAGATAGATAGATAGATAGATAGATAGATAGATAGATAGATAGATAGATATGGAGTGAGAGGGGGTACCAATAGACAGACAGACAGACAGACAGACAGACAGGTAGGTAGGTAGGTTTGACACAGGCCAAATGCAATCAAGTGGGCAGTGGGCACCACTGGGCGCCACCAGTCAGCACTCATGGAGAGGTGTTTTAGGTGTAACCCTAACCCTAACCAGGTCTTCTCAAAAGTAAGCTCCATTGTGTTCAATGGGTCTTACTCTCAAGAAAGCGTCTTCAGGATTGCAGCCTTTGTTTCGTTTGAGTTGGTGCACCTTTGTCCCACTTTCAGAAAAGCCTTCACAACGTCTCCCACCCGTTCAGCCCATGCCTGGGCTGATTTAATAATAAGCGGATCTAATGCTACACTGTTCTCTCCAAAGGACTCTGTCCATATCCTCAGGCTATACAAGTTGAATGGAATCCAGAAGAAGGAAGCCCCAGAGAAATCACTTGCTCCAACTTGGCTGGACAAAAGGATACACCCTAATATTTTATATTATATTCCATTAACACCTGCCTATCATCCTAATACCAGCCACTGAAATTCAGCCAAACAAGAAGGCTCAAAGTACTTTGGAAAGATCACTGGGTTTGCAGCCTGTTTGTAGGGAAAGGGAATTCCATAACTGGAGGTTAATGTACTTTTCAGTGTTTGTTTGTTTGTTTTGTATTATGCCATTATCTGGCAGAAAGCCTTAATTTAATGGGGGTGACTAACGAGCTCAAGCCACCCTTCCAGTTCTAAACCAATTTAGCCCCATTAAAGTCAGCAGGACTAAACCGACATAATAACCGATGGTCCCGTTTAGCTGGGTGCTGGACCTGACCTTGAAATGCTAGAATGAAATCCTAACCATAAAGAGTGGAACCATTTTCTTTCCCCCCTATAATCGCTGACAGATTCAGAGGGGATAAATGTTCTTTTGCAGACTGGATTTGGAAGTAACTTGGGTGAAATACTTGCCGCATGCAGCATATTTTCAGACAGTTGCAGCTCGAGTAATCTAAGCAGAACCAGAGCCAAAGGAAGATTAATCCATCAAGTGAGACGTGCTATTTTAAGCCGTGGGAGCAAATGTCTAGTGGCTACACACACACACACACACACAGAGAGAGAGAGAGAGAGAGAGAGAGAGAGAGAGAGAGCTTTTGCAACGTACTACTGCAGTTTTTGGTGCCTGGTAAACAGGAATCCTGTAATGAATCTCAGGATTGCAGCATACATCATATCTATCAAAGTGGTGTTAGAGTAAAGCAGGCAGACAAGCTGATGATTTTTAATTCTCACTTAGCACTTATCTTTAGGCACATTAAAAATAAAATCCATGTTTCCTTATACAGTACTCAAGTTTTTCTGTGCATGTGTGCAGTGAAGTACCATATTTACTCAAATCGAACATGCACATTTTTCAGACAAATTTTGACCACAATCCTAACCATGTCTACCCAGAACTAAGTTCCATTGTGTTCAATGGGACTTACCCCCAGGAAAGTGTCTTCAGGATTGCAGCTTTAGAGCACAATCCTATCCATGTCTACTATCTATCTATCTATCTATCTATCTATCTATCTATCTATCTATCTATCTATCTATCTATCTATCTACAGTATTTATATACCGCTTTTCAACTGAAAAGTTCACAAAGCGGTTTACAAGAAAATGAAAAAATTAATAGCTAATTAATAGCTAATGGGTCCCTGTCCCAAAAGGGCTCACAATCTAAAGTGCAAAAGGAACACCAGCAGAAGCCACTAGAACAGACATTGCTGGGTGTGTAGTGCCAGTTACTCTCCCCCTGCTAAATAAAAGAGGAGCACCCACTTGTCTCTTGCCCTGTAAGCAGGGTGTAAGCCCCAATTTGTTCAATATACTTTCCAGTCCCAGGAAAGTGTCTAGGATTGCCTTAGGCTGCAATCCTAAACACACTTTCCTGGGAGTAAGTCCTACTGAACACAATTACACTTACTGCTGAGTAGATATGCTTAGGATTGCACTGTTAGTCTCCAAAATCAGGGTGCACATTAGATTTGATGGCGCACTAGATTGGGGTAAATACAGTATTTTGATTATAGGTATAGTTCAATATTTAGTTTAACAGTTTACTATATTGTAAGAAAAATGTAACATACAGTTCCATCCTAAGCATTTCTACTCAGAAATACGTCCCATTGGATTCAATAGTACTTACTCCCAGGAAAGTGTGGTTTCAGCCATAAACCCATTCTTGTATAAAGTAGTGCAATTAGGTAAAATCATAATATAAAACCATTGTCATATTATTATTGTCTTTCAACTCATTGTTGTATGCAGTCAGGGTGACCATACAGAACGGAGGACAAAGTGCCTCTCCCTTTAACCATTGCACAAAAGAGGGGATTGAGGCAGTTTTAGTTCATGAAAGAATGGTTTAAAAAGCAGCACCTGCCGAAATTCTCTCTTCTATGCAATGGTTAAAGGTACAGGCACTTTGTCTTCCATTCTACCAGGTGATTTAAAATGAATGGGACAAAAATGTTTTCTTTTTGTCCCATTCATTTTGAATCACCCTGTATATGGTCACCCTGTATTCAGTAAAATTAAATTTTGCACTTGTTTTGAATCTGCACAATTGCCAGAAAACATTTTTAAACTCAAGCCTTTTAAAATTGGGGTGTGCATTAGATTCAACGGTGCATTCGATTCAAGTAATCCCACACATAAACAATAATAATCCCGTAGTGCTGTGTTTCTCAACCTGTGGGTCCTGACCCACTGCTGAGTCACAACCAATTACTGGTGAGTTGTGGACCACCATGCCCAGGAAGCCAGCAGGCATTATGGGCATGAGACAAAAGTCATTTCAGGGTTGTGCTGGGGCAAAACCATTTCATTGACTGCATCAAGCTATGTTGAACCCCACACTGCCTGACACTGTTTTACTCAGAGTAGAGTCACTGGGTTCTGAGTCACCAGGGAGTCATGACCCACATTTGGGAACACAGTGCATGTCAAGGCACAATGCAATGCAGTGTGAACAAAGTTCTCAACCCTTAAAGCCTGGCAGCTCAGTAGGTGCCAATGAGCCCATAACCCATAAACCACCACAACCAATGAGGTGGGCTGTGAAACCTGAAAGTTTAATGTGGGAACTAAGTATGTAGTAAGTTAAATGTGGGAACTAAGATAACTGTACATTTGAAGCAGAACCAATCTCTCAGTGTTGGCTCCAGGTTGTTCAGGTCCTGGTGAGTTCTATTGTAGGTTCTGCACCTCCTTGTTGCCCTCAATGATATACTGGGCTGTATAGATGCTATCTTGTGCAGCACCTGACCTGGGCAAAAACCAATATTACTAATAACACTACCAATTTGAGGATCAGAAAAACATTTTTCCAAAATTCATGGTGGTTTGACAAGAATTTGGAACACTTTGTTTCCAAAAATGGCATCCATTTAACCACACATTTACCATGCAATTTTTTGCATTTGTAATTATATAACGCAGACACCAGTTGCATTTGTAATTACAACAAAAATGTGCTGGTGCCGGCTGTGCTGCATCTTATTGGGGATTTTCAACTTCTGAAGATCTCCTTGGAACAGGAGACATTTGTGGTTTGGAAATGGATTTGGAAAGAAAAGACACCGAGATGCTCCAGCCACATTGCACAGCATCTTCTTCTTGGTGAGGTTATGGTTAATTCTGTTATGTTAACCAGGAACAAAATTTAGTCCGGGCATGGAGGAGAACCAAACAGTTCCGCTGTACTCGATATTGCTTACCCCATCTCTGAAGGGAAGACATCGTTCTTACTGCTGATATTAATCTGACAGCACCGCTAGAGGGACCAAGTTGTGTTTAAGAGCTAGATTTAATCTGAATTGGTCGATACCCAGAAACTTGACATGTCCCAAATGATTAATCCCAACCATTGCATATACTGTTCTGAGTTCATGCACCATATACTTCCCCTAACAAAGCCTGCATTCCTAAAGACACTTTCCTGGGAGTAAGATACATTGAACACAGTGGGAATTACTTTTGAGTAGACATGGTTAGGATTGTGCTCAAAATCTCTGTACTAATTCTGTTAAGGGGAGAACATAGCTCCAGCTCACAGTGTAGATGCAGAAGTATTTGACAGCATCCTAGTATGGGGTTTGGATACGGACAAATGCTTCTTTGGCTAACTGGAAGATATGTCATTAATCTCTTGCGGGGAAAAATCAATTCAACAACCTAATTAACAAGAAATATTGTTTTATATGTTGCAGCTACCAATTGCAGTTGAATATGCTGCAGTTGACAATGAGTTTGCATACGGCTATGAATGGTGGCATAGCTGGAATGGGTGCAAAGCACTACGATTTGCCGGTAGCGTCACCATAATGTGCAAGCAGCTTCCATTTTGCTCCCCACCCCAGCCTGGAATGGCTCCAAAGGGAAGGTTGAGAGGCCACTTGCAAACACCATGAGGCTCCCCGCAAAACTTAGTGCTTTGCATCCCTCCAGCTATGCCACTCCTCATAGCCACATGCAAACTCATTGACAACTGCAGCATTTTCAATTTCAATTGATAATTTTTTTTTAAAAAGTTTAAAATAAAGAAGAATTCTCCTAACCCTTCCAACCAGTTGCTGATTTGTGTTTTTTTTTTTAAATCCCCCAACTTCCCAAAGATTGGAAACTTCCCATCCCCATTTCTCTAGGAGTAAAGCCCCACTGACTTTTATTATTATTAAAAGTATAAATATAACTTTTTGCCAATTATTCTGGCCATTTTAGAAAATGAAAATGATAAAAAGTTAACAAATCTGCAATAAATAAGAGTGCAAATTTTAATAACATATTTATAATATATCAATAATAACATTTATAATATGTCAGATTTAATATTTTTTAAATGAGCAAAATATGAATATAAAATCTTACCTGATCTGGACTACCATATATTTGGTACAGAAAGAGGCATCACAAATAGATCCTTTTCTTAGATATTATTAAGACTTTAAAAAAAATTATTAATAGGATGGGAAGGAGGAACCTAAGCTGGCTTTCCGAGTTCTGAAGGCATCATGGCATTGCCAGGCCAACTGTAGTGACATCTGATTGACTTGCAGCCCATTTGTTCCATTTTATTTGGTCTCATGGCTGACATGGTGCTGTGTGAAATGTAGCTGGCATGAAGCCCAACAAGAAAAGATGGTCTAGACAAGGGAGAAAGAAAACACTGGGGGAAGTTGCATCTGTTGCCTGTCAAATTTACTAACACAATTTTCACTTGCAATAGCTCAGCTAAATGGAAATATGCTGAAAATGGAAATATGCTGATTTGTCACACTCTATGATACACGGGAAGTTTTTAGAACTCCACCTTGGTATGTCGCGGCATGAATTTCACCCAGTTATCACTTGTTGGTGTAGCAGCCAGTAGGCTAAAATTTCTGAAGTCTGGTCCCAAATGCTAACTTTCCATTTACAAAAGGTTATCTTTCCAAGATTGGGGTTTCCCAGCATCACCAGTTTGTTAATAACAGCTTTGCGGACTAAGTTTTAACTTCTTAACCTCTCCATACCTGGTTAATTGAGAGTTGGGACACACTTGGTGGGGTGCAATCAAATTGTTGGTGGGACCTGCAGAACCTCCAGTGAAAAAACCCAGGTGATGGTAAGATCAGATGATTAACTGGAGGCACAATCCTAACCATATATACTCAGAAGTAAGCCTCATTGTGTTCAATAGGTCTTACTCCCAGGAAAGTGTCTTTAGGCTTGCAGCCTTAGACTAGCATAATTCATTCATCTCCCTGTTCCCACAGTGGCTTAGAGAGGCCGTTGCATGCCTGTACACTGGCCTAACCCCCCAAGAGTGGTGCAGAAGTGCTTTTTAACACCTCAAGGTCAACACAGGATCTGTGCTGGGACTTGTGCCATCCTGATCAGAGGTTAGGCTTGTGCTGTGAGCCTCCTTAACAATCGATTTGGAATCAGTCCTCTACAGTCCTATGATTAATTTATATCCTGTGATGCAATAAATCCAGTCCCGGTCTAGTGTCACAAAAGGTACCCCTATGTTGACTATCAGTTTAAATAGCTGGAAGCTCCATATGCAAGTCATCTAACTGGAGAAAGTTAGGTGGTGGTGGGGCAGTTTGGAGTAGAAGTAGAGGATGGAGTGGGCCAAACTAAGCAGTTTGAGGCCAGATGGGAGATGATTTTGGTGACAAAATCCTATCCCCCTTTTCTTGGTCCAATCTGTCCCTGAGACTCCTAAGGAACTTGGAATTTGTCCAGATCCTTTGTGGAGTGAGAGCCACAGCTAACACAGCATTCAGATTTGGAGCAATAAGTGCTGCAAAAAATGTTTTGTACACTCCCACACGTGTGCATGGTGGTATCTGGACATCACACAAGCTAACAATTTCAAAAGCACTCAATCACTGCAACACGGGTGAATTCTGTGTCTTTGGTAAACAGATGGGAAAAAGAAAGGTAATGTGGAGATGAGGGAATTTTGCATTGGATGTTTTCAAAGTGATCAATCAAGCTCTCTCCCCCCCACTAGTGACTTGCCTTCCGGCCATCTGTTTCCATTAATGCATATGGCACAAACCTGCAGAAGTGTTCCCAAGTGCCATTTCAAACAGACACAATTCCCTTTAATCATCGGTAGCATTCCCATATGTCCCCCAAAAAGGGACAATCCCAATTGTGTTCACGTACTGATAAATGGGGCAGAGGTTCCTGTTCCAATTTTGTGGACGAGCTATATGGCAACCCCAATCATTGGTAACAAAGATGGGGAAGTCAGAAGTAATAACGAAGTAATATTAATAACTATTAAGTTAGAAGTAATAATAACACCAGCAATGACACTACTTTATACAAAGTTCTCCAAAGTTTGCTATGATTTGTGCAGGCAGTATTTCTTCTCTGACCAAACTGAAGATATAACTCCAAAAAGAATTGATCCCATTTGTATCAGTGTCAGCCCCCCACAAATTTGGAAGGTTTCCTGTCCAATCCTATTTCCTCCCTCCCTCCAATGGCGCCAATGCAACCATGCTAGAAAAGCACACGCTGCACTCAAGGATGGCGGGGGAGGGAACTGAACAGCCAATAGGAAGCAAGTAAAAATACCTTTACATATCCCCCTCCCAAGAAAATGTTTATGTATTTGAAAAATAAATTCACCCTACTGAGAATCTGTCTGTCTGTCTGTCAAAAAGTTCACAAAGCGTTTGACAAAGAAAATAAAAAATTAATAGCTAATGGGTCATCAACGACTGTTGATATTTGTTTCCCCTGCCAAGCAACCACACACTTTTAAGTTGTGGTTAAATTGATGTATCCCATTTTTTGCCTTGCTGCAGATTTAATAAAGTGGCCCAGTTTTAACCCTAAGCATCTGGCATGTTTATTGGGGGTAGGTGCCCAGGTTAAAACAGATGACCATCTATAAAAAGCCTAATTTGCATAAATTATAATTGTCGGTCAATAAATCTGGTTGGTCATCTAAGGGTAGTGGGCTGTGGGTGGCGCAGGCGGTTAAGACACTGTGCCTGTTAACCAGCAGGCCAGGGTTTGAGACCCGGGTCGGCCCCACAAGACAGGGTGAGCTCCTGTCCTTAGCCCAGCTCTGCGATGCCAGCTGGATCCAATCGTACTGGCTCTGCCTTTCCATTGGACTAATTCAGTGGCGTGGAGAGGGGGGATTTGCTGCTTGGGTAACAGCCTATCCTCCATAACAATCCAGCCCAGGCTTTCGTGCTTCACATGCAGCGTATGCAGCGCCCAGCACGATACCATAGTCTTTCAAGACTGACAGAGGCCTGCTGCATCTAAGGGTTAGATAGATTTATACTTAGAAACTTCATGAAAGTGACAGGTACACCAAGATGGTGGGAACAGGTTGGCAGTGACTTGGGTAAAGCAGAGACAGAAATCTTAGCTGCCTTTGATGTTTTGCTCATAGGTTTCAGGATTTCGACAACTAGGACAGAAAATGTGTCTGACATTCTGCTGCAAACAGCTAATTCTTCCTACAGTAGAAGGTGAACATCTCATTGGGGTGAATTTTTCCCTTTTCAATCCAGCCTATAAATTCAGCATTCAGAAAAAAATAGATGAATAAGCGTTCTCATGGGTGTCAGAAGACTTAAGTTACCATCCATGGACTAAAGTTACTGTTCAAGGTAAAAAATAAAAATAAAATAGTGTCCTTCCTGAACTCTGCTGATGTACCAGCAAACTGAGCTCTGCAACCTCCTGCTATTACTGTTTTCCCAGAGCAACCACAGCACAAAGTATGTCCCAGCCAGTGGCATAGCTAGAGGGGGGTGCAGAGTACTACTTTTTCAGGGTGCCTCACCGCAGTGTGCAAAGGGACCCTCTCAGTAGGATGGGGGGCTCTGAGGAAGAGGGGCCACTTGCATGCCACAGTGAAACTCCCTGCAAAACCTCTTGCTTTGCACCCCCTCTGACTGTGCCATGGGTTCCAGAGGAAATTCATTCAGTTACAGGTAGGCATTCTCATTGTACTTCCAGCCCCAACCAGTTACAACCAGTCCTAATCAGCCCCAACCAGTTACGTTTGTATTTTGAACAATCATAAGTTGTTAAGCAGAAGAGCTTCTGTAAAAGTTTGGAATCCTTACTACTTGGTGAACTGACGGTTGTACAAACAAACCATGATATTCTATTTTTTACACATTTGTTGCTTTTGCAGGGGTCTCTCATCTCACATTGCGCACCTAAATGTAGGCAGATTGCAGCAGAGTAGACCATCTATCTACAGTATTTACGAGAAAATGGTATTTACGATCACAGAGACATGTATTTACAATCACAGGGGCTGTTGTTTTATTGTTTTTAATGTATATGCTTTTAGCCTGTAGGTTTAAATTGTTTTTATTGTATTGTGCTATTTATGTTTTTAATTATGTTTTTATGTCAGCCGCCATGAGTTGGGCTAAATAGCCTTAGAAAGGCGGGATAGAAATTTTTTAATAAATAAATAAATAAATGTTCAACTGGACACAGTTTTTTTTCCGAAAATCACACCTCCAACCCTTCCAGAGCTCCATCATGTGGAATGCTAAGATTAAATGTTATGCCATTAACAAGCATCTGGTTCTCATGATTCAAACGGTTCAGCTATCCCTACCAGTCTCATATCTGGGTCATATCAGTTCTATCATCTATATATATAAAAAAGTCACTGATTGACTAATTCACTCACCCATCAACGCCCTGCCAAAACTAGTAGGCCTAGAAGTGTGAAATTTGGGATGGGTGTTCCTTTCCTGATGGAGGGAATGACTAAAACCGGTTTTCGGAAATTCCAACCTTTTCGGAAATTCCAACCAGAAGAGGGTAAATGGGGCACAACGTGCTTTCCTCACTATACTTTGCATTGATGAATCAATGACTGATGGATGCTCTGCCCCAATCCCTAGACCTAGAAGCATGAAATTCAGGGAGGGTTTTCCTTCTGTGACATCAACACCCACCAAGAACCAATGTTGAGAATTTAACCCTTAAGAGCAGTGATGGGATTCAAAGAAATTAACAACCGGTTCCATGACTGGCTGGCAGCCATTATTAAATGGATATTTTTAAACTCTATATGTACTATCTCTCATTAACAACCAGTTCTATAGAGTAGGTACGAACCTGCTGAAGCCCACTGCTGCTTAAGGGGCTGAAAAGTGATGCTTTCAGAGAGGCTGCTTGCATGCTGCGGTGAGGCATCCTAAAAAAAAAACCCTTCTAGCTACACCACTACAAGTGTCACTCATTATCCACTAGGGTTCCGTTCCAACACCTCCTGTGGATAATAAAAATCTGTGGATTAAAAAACACACTTGCAGGAAAAAGTGGAAAAAGTCACACTTCCAGGTCTTTTGCTCCTAATGAAATAAGGTTGTGCTGCAGTATCTGCAGGGGTTTAATTCAGGGGTTTGATTCCTGCTGATACAAAAAAAATGTGTTAATTAAAAGCAGTTTTAAAAATGTTTAAAGTATGTTCCTTTACAATTGTTTAAAAACAGCTTTTTTACTGTTGTAAAGAGGCAGTCTACAGTTGGTAGTGCAAAGTACTGTAATGCTATTGCCTGGCTCAGCTGAAGAATGGCAAGAATGTTTGCATGACTGCCTCTCTGTTTTAAGACTGTGATTTATGGGGTTGAATCAAATCAGTGCATAAAAAAAATCAGAGTCTAATGAGGTTGGACCTATACACCACTTTCTAAGACTTCAACTTTTGGCTCCCATGAAGGGAGTCAGTCCGTGTAAACTATATTGGATTCACCTCTGAGTAAATATGTGCACCGTTGGCTTATCAGAAGGCTTTGCAATGAATTGCCACCACTTTTTGAACGTGGAATCCCGCATTTGGGATCCCGTTGCCGCCTTGGGTTTCCTTCCTTAAGGAAGAAAGGTGGGATATAAATTGAATAAATAATAATAATAATGGCTTCCCAGGAGGAAGTGTCATGGCAAGAGATTTCAAAAGCCAAAAGCAGAAAGATTCAAAGCTAAGCATTCTTCTGTTTGTCGCTGCTGTGGGTTTTTTGTGCTGCAACCGGGGAGGCTGTTCCACTGTATCACTTTGGCTGTGCTTTGCTGCTTGAACTGTGTCATCTCAGGTGATCTATATTTAGCTGTACTGAGAGAGAGAGAGAGAGAGAGAGAGAGAGAGAGAGAGAGAGAGCTTACTCTCTTTGAAGACAATAGTTAAAATACTACCAACAGCAGTGCGATCAGGATAAGACTGATCATTTGAATTACACATCCATCTGGTTTGAAAATAGATTTTGAAGAATCCTTATGTTCAAGTGCTGAAATATCTCATAAGGCCACTGTGCACATGGCAAAGATTCACAGACCCTTCATTTTCTGAATCAGCAATTTTCTTTCCTTTTTTTTTTTAAATGTTACTTTATAATCTGGGGCTGCTAAGAAGCTTATGCTGCCCTCTTGTTTCTGTGCACCACCTGCTAAGCTGAGGCTGGATTTTATATATATTACTTCTTCCTTTTGCTCTCTGATTAAATGTTACAGTATTAAATCTAGAATTTCATTCAGATCAGTATTTTCCACTTGCATTTGCGTTATAACAATATCATTTCAGATACTTCCTTTTTTCCAACTTGCATGTGTGGTTGTAAATCATGAAAAAAGGAATTTGGTTGAAAGCATTGTTTCTGTTGTCTCATCATCATCCTTATTAGTATTCATATTTGTTTTCATATTGACATAAAATCAAGATTATTCTCATAAGTATTTGCATGTGAAAGTCCTAAAGATACACTAGACACAGTCCTATAAATAGTTTTTTGGCTATAACTTTGAATAGAATAGAGATATTTCAATGTGGTTTGTTTCATTACATTTTGCCTGAAATTATACACTGAGTGCACAATCCTAACCAATTTAGGCCAACACAATTTAGGCCATCTCCTTATTACGCTGGTGGTGTGGGGAGGCTGGTGCATGTCTGTGCACCCCCTCCAAGAGTGACGCATAGGTGCTTTATGGCACTTTTGTGACACCCGTAGACCAGTATGGGACTTGTGGCAGCCTAACCAGGGATTAAGGATTTTATTGTGAATTATATATATCATGATGGCATTACCATAATTACTCAAATCTAATACATCATTGAATCTAATACACATCCTATAATTATAATCAAAATACCATATTTACTCAAATCTAATTAACCGTCGGATCTAATGCGCACCCTGATTTTTGAGACTGAATTTGGCTGTAAATACAGTATTTGAAATACCAAGATTTTAACAGTTTTGGCAAGTAGTGGAAAAATCTTTGTTCTTCCTCCCTTTCACGGTGCTTTTATTTAAGTAGGCAGGTTTGTGACATGTGACTTCAGATTTGCAAGTTAGAATAATGACTTCAGGGAGAGATTTGGGTCATTCAGGGAGAGGAAAGTGGGTAGAGCAGGGAGGAGGTCCAAGGAAGAGGCTCTCAGTAGCAAATGTTCCTACTGGATCCAACCCCCTTTTCCAACCTGCCCCCTTCTGTCAGTCTTATGGCAGCAATATAGATCTGCCCGTGGGGACCGAGGAGACCTACGGGCTATATGGGGGACTACACAGAGGGAAGCAGAAAAATCAAACCTCTTGATCGATCCCATATGTGACACACCACTGGATCTGCGTCAGTGCCAATGATGGGTTATAGGATTGGGCAGTTTGAGAACAGCGAAACTCCTAGAAAAAAACATGGTCACTCTGACGTTGAGATTTTGTGATTTTGTGAACTGGAAGTATAAAACATACTCTGTAAGAGTTATTTTTGCACATTTTGTCTTCCTAGCAAGGCTTCTTTGAGGAAACACCCACACAGTGATTACAATCCTCCTTTCTTTGAAATTAGAACGAATGCTGATTCCAGAGCTAGGATCTAGCAGTTGTTCTCATTTTTGTTTGCACACGTGCAGCTATAGGGGGTGCAAAGCATTAAGTTTTGCATGTCTCAGAATGTGCCACGCAAGCAGCCCTCCCATCCCTTTTGGAGCCATTCTGGGAAGTGGGAGAAAAAGGGAGGCAGAAAATCTGCATTTTGCTCCCACTTCATAGACACATGTAACACAAACACATGTTCAAACGCATGCAACACAAACAGTGCAATCCTTTTATATATTTTCAACCTTTTTATTGTGCAAGATAAAAAAAACAAAAAGTGCAATCCTAAGCATATCTATTCAAAAGTAAGTCCCATTGTGCTCAATAGTATGGACTGTGGGTGGCGCAAGTGGCTAAGACGCTGTGCCTGTTAACCAGCAGGCCAGGGTTTGAGACCCGGGTCAGCCCCACAAGACAGGGTGAGCTCCTGTCCTTAGCCCAGCTCTGCAACGCCAGCTGGATCCAATCGTATTGGCTCTGCCTTTCCACTGGACTAATTCAGTGGCGTGGAGAAGGGGATTTGCTGCTTGGGTACCAGCCTATCCTCCATAACAATCCAACCCAGGCTTTCGTGCTTCGCATGCAGCATAAGCAGCGCTGAGCACGATACCATAGTCTTTCAAGACTGACGGAGGCCTGCTTTTTTCTGTGCTCAATAGTACTTACTTCCAGGAAAGTGTGGAAATGCACCCTTTATGCTTTGCACCCATTCTATCTGCATCACTCCACAAATTCTTAGGACTGCAAAGTTTGGTTCTTTAATCAAGCAGATTGGGGCTAGCCTAAGCCCTGGATGTCACAAAAGTGCTATAAGAAACTTCTGCACCACTCTTATGGGAGGGTAAGGCCAGTGCACAAACATGCGCTTGCCTACCTACATCACTACAGGAACATGAAGATTGATAAGTTGTGCCAACCTAGGCTAGGTACCCTAAGTGATTAAAAAGAATGTAATCAACTAAAAATATGGCACTTATTAAATAAGCAGAATTGTGTTATTCTAATAAAAGTATGTGTTTTATTCCATGCCATGCATGTGTGATAAAAATTGCCAAAATTGGTGGCATGGCCAGACAGGGTGGCCAGATGGTAAGTACAATGGGCACCACAATGCGCACTGTAAGCATCCCCTACTACTTGCCACTGGAACCATTGCATCGGTACACAAAGTGGCTCAGACAGCAAGTGGGAGGGCCGGGGTACATGGCATGTTGTAGCTTTGTTGTATTTGTCCCCCACTCAGGCTATGCTACTGGCCAAGATATCACCTTCCGCATTGTACAGGTACTTAATTTTGGTCTGTCAACGCAATGACATAGTCAAGGTTATCTAAGCAATGTTTAATCAAACATACTTTTGCTGATAGGCTAGGCAAGAGGAAGAGGCTGATGGAATGGACTCTGTACAGCCAGCTGTGGCCCCCATGAGCGGCATCTGGCAGCCAGCTGTGTCCAGCTGTGATATCAGTGATATCACACCCCTTGACAGATACAAAAAAGCATGACTAATCTCTATGGAACATGGCAGGAGCAGACAGTAGAGAACTGGGTCCTTTTCTGGTTTATTATTATTTTATAATAATAATATTAAATAATGTTTAACCAAAGCACTTCTTTAAGGCTTCATTGCTATCCACATTTTCCTGGGAATAAACTCCATTGACGATAATGGGAGTTAGTTCTGGGCAGACAAACATAGGACTGGCCCATCATACAAGGAACCACAGCCCTGACCTTCAAGGTCAGGGTGATCATATAGGGTGATCATATAGAATGGATGACAGAAACATTGAATGGAGGAGAGAATTTAGAGAAGTGCTTCCCTTCTATGTTGAGCTAATTTTGCCCAAATTCCCCCTTCTATGCAATAGTTAAAAGTAGAGGCACTCTATGCCATTCTATATGGTCACCCTGCAAAGAAAAATGTAGGACATGGCCAAATAATACCTAAAAACTCTCCTTGCTTTCCAACAGGGCATACATTGTGTCCTCTGCCAGTGGAGCAGTCACAGAGGCCTCCTCAAAGCAAGCCAATGTTTGTTCCTTCCTCAGGGTTGAACCACACCTGAGCTGGTGCTGGAAAGTTGGTTAGGATTGTGTTGTGCCCCTTTTACAATTCCAGTTCTCGGTTGTCCCAAAACGACAAAATCTGTTTTCACTCCGCTTGGTCTGTTGCCCGTTCTCATTGCTGATCCATACTGCAGGCACAACTCAACTGACAGATGCATTCCTGTCAGCCAAAAGGGCAAATGGCGTTTGCTAAATATCATGGCGAGTCTCTCAAATTAAGTAGCAGCTTTCACCTGGAACAGTATAAAGCAGATATACAACCAGATAAAAGCACTGTTCCATGCTTAGAATAAATCTCTCCAAGACAGCTAGCAAGATGGTCTCTGTTCTTGGGAAATTTTATATTTCAATGCCTTTAGATCTTCATGCCATAGCTAGAGGGGGTTCCAAGCAGTAGGTTTGCGGGGAGCTTCACGACAGCTTGCAAGCACCCCCTACCCCTTCCTCTTTGGAGCCATTCTGGATATGGGGAGCAAAACAGAGGCAGATGTTTCAACCGCAGTCCAGCCTGCCCCCTTGTTTGTGGGCACCTTCAGGCATAGGAAAGGCCATTCCCCCCTTAATGACCCTGGTCGGACTTTGGGTACAAGAAGCCCTCCACCCACCTGCTGTTCTTGACCGTCATGGCACTTCTTTCATGTTCTCAGGTGGGTGCAAAGCAATGATTTGGAAGAAACCTAAAACGCCACACAAAAATGCGGGGAAAGAAAGCTGGTATAAGTACAGTAGGTAGGTAGGTAGGTAGGTAGATAGATAGATAGATAGATAGATAGATAGATAGATAGATAGATAGATAGATAGATAGATAGATAGATAGATGGCCTCCTTAACTGGAACACCCCAAATTAAAAAAATTAATCAGTGGATACCAAATTAATGTAATAATAGCTTTAAAGACCCGCTTTAAAGTGGGTCTCCCATTGTTTGACTTCCCAGTGTTGCCCCAAAAATCATTGGAAGGGGGCTATACAGCCTTCAGTCCCCTGATGAGCAGAATAATGAAATCTACGGTTGCCCTATGTCCCAAAAACAGGGACAATCCCAATTTGGGGGGATTATGTTCACATATTGGCAAACGGGACAGAGGGTCCTGTCCCAATTTTGTGGAAGAAAATTATGCAACCCTAAAAGAAATTTTAAAGTATTTAATAAGTGCTAAGGTAGGAAACTTGTGATATTTTTTTTTCCTAAGGTATTTAATGGTGGACCCTGGTATCGGTGGTCAATCAAATTAGCGGATGCCAAATCAGTGGCTAGTGATGTCTTACCTGTATTGCTAACCAATTGTTTTCCTTGCTGCAGAGATAGTATGTCTCCAAAATCTAAGAAATTCCTTCAGCAGACCCAGATCTGCGAGAAAGCCTTGAATAAATGATTTATCTGTTCTGTCAATATGTGTTGCTTTCCTTTGGCAAAGTCTTCCCAAAGCATATTTGCGACTGATACAAAACAACGAGCACTTTGGCCCGACAGACCTTCCGTCCCCGAGATATCCGTGGGTTAGATCACAAATTTTCTTCAACAGAATGGCAGCTTTCCAGACTGACAGAATGCAGCATCTGACAGGGCGTATTTCAGGGACAGAAATTGCTCCTCTTCTTCCCTCTGGTTTTACATGAAAATGAAGCAAGTCTTTGAATTTAAATAGCTGCTGAGTTCAGCAGTCCAATGCTGCAGGCTTAGCTGCCTGGGTTGCATTTTTGTTTTTATTTTTTAAAAAAACCACAATAAAGTCAAAGTAGCAACAAAAAAACTCTGTGATGGGATTTCAGGGGATCAAGGCTTGTGCACAGACTTAAGTTTGTCTTACCTGTTTTTACCGATTAATAGTTTTTTTAAGTGTGCTCTATGACTATTCTTGCAATTTAGCTGTCTTTTTGTTAAACTCAGGAAAAGAGGATGATGATGACGATGACGATGATAGATAGACTGTAATACAATGAATGCATACAATGAATATCATTATCATTATCATTATTATATTCACCGTATACATTCATCATAGTGGTGCCTCACATAACAAATTTAATTCATTCTGGAGATATGTTTGTTACGTGAAACGTTCTTTACGTGAAGCGGATTTTCCCATAGGAAATAATGGAAACTCAGACAATTGGTTCCACAACCACAAAAATATTCATATAAAAATATTAACTAGATGTAAAAATGATGACAAAACACTGGGATTGAATTCAAAACGTGCATTCAATGTGCATGATCTTATGAAGTCTACTTAGCCTGCAGTCCTAAAGACACTTTCCTGGGAGTAAGACCCATTTAACACAATAGGGCTTACTTCTGGGTAAACATGGTTAGGCAATCTAAGACACCTTCAAAGTGTCTCCCCACTTTCTCCTTCTCTCCATCCTGAGCCCCTCTCTCCCCTGCCCCCTTTTGGCTAGCCCTGAGCTGCTTCCCTCTTCTCCACTGCTCTTCTCTCCCTCCGGCCACAGGAGGAACAGCATGGAAGTGTTGCTTTCGCTATGGGCAGATGTGCCAGGCAGCCCTGACGCTTTTTAAACAGGCTGCCAGCCAGCACGTCTGCCCCAACTGCCAATGAATATGTTCTTTATGTGAAGCACAGTTTGTTACGTGAAGCAAAATCCTAGAGAAATTTTTGTTTGTTACGTGAAACATACTTTACATGAGGCGATCTTTACGTGAGGTGCCACTCTGTGTGTGTGTGTGTGTGTGTGTGAGTGTGTGTGTGTGTGTGTGTGTGTGTGTGTGTGTGTGTACAAATATTCATTGTACACAGTCATCATATTACAGTGAATGATGAATATATATAATGTGTTTCATGCAACCCTGGAGAATGGTGGAGCCCTTACATGAGCTGAGCTTACTCCATTGCTCTCAGAAGTTGGTGCCATTGACTTCATTGACGTCTTCAAGATCAATTCTACTGGGCCTGAACCAGCACAGCACCAGTCTCCAGAGTTGCAAATGTGCTTAAAGGAAGGACCACCTGCACAGCATATTCAGACACCTGCAAAACTTAGGGCTTTGCAGCTCCTCAAGCTATGCCACCAGTGAAAAGTGCAAAACATGACAAAACTGTAAAATGCATGGGCAACTTTACTCACTTTAGCAGTACCTTTTATCCTGATGATCCTGCCTCAGTTATGCACTCTGCCCTGTCCTTCCACCCATGGGGATTCCATTCCCAAAAGTCCTGCTGATACAGTAAACCATATTAAATAAAAGCAGTTTAAAAAAAGAAGGCTGCCATCCTAACCATGCTATTCTGGGAGTAAGTACTATTGAACACAGTGGGACTTACTTCTGAGTAGACATCCTTAGGACTGCACTCGAGTCTCTAAAATTGTAGTTCAAAAGCTGCTTTCTTACAGAAAGCAAAGGAGAGAGGTATGCAGTCTATAACAGTTAGAAATGCAAGCTTGTGAGCTGTGTGATGAGATGCTGCACCCGTTGAAATTCCCTCCTCTACTCAGTTGTTAAAGGTCCAAAAGCCCTAAAGTTGAAAGTTTGGACACCCTTGGAGTAGAAGAATTGAGTAGTAGAAGTTCAAGAGTCATCACTTTTTCTCAATAAGCATTAAACTATGCATGAACCAGATCAACATATAAAGAACTTTCTAAGACAGTCCATTTTAAATTTCAGGACAGGCGGTAATAATTTCCAGGAATGGAATCAGTGGTGGGCTTCAGGGGGTTCTCACAGGTTCTATAGATCCCTTTGCTAATGAGCATCTGGTTCTGAGAACGGTTACTAATGGGACGTAGAACCTGTTGTTAATTTAGGTTATTAGGACATAGAACCTGTTATTAATTTATTTAAATCCCACCACTGAATGGAATCCTAATATTTTACATGTCAAATGCAACTGGGAAAAAAAAAATATTTTTTTCTTATGACAGCTCCCACAAGTAACAGTACAGAAGTAATCCTGATTTATAGATGAGCTGACATGTCAACACATTTTGAATGGAAACTTGGTGTAATCTTGTGTTTTCTTTATTATTTTAATGAGCAACAAATTTTGGTGGATAAATAATGAATGGCATCTGTAGCTATTTTTGGCACATTTGCCTTGCCTGGCTCGCAATGCAAATTTTGGCCCAATCCTATTCAACCACTAGATGTAAAACACTTTGTGATGATTTTACTGTTGGGAAGGTACTGGAGTTGCTCTGGTAAGAATGCTGGAGCTTTTCTGCATATATTGGCACAGCAGAGGATGCCTGCTGGAGCAGATACATTTTGTGATGTGCTGCGCTTGGCAGGTAAGGGCACTGAGGGGGTGGAATGGGTAGGCACAGGGCAATGAGATGTTGTGGATCATGTGGACCCAGGACATTGGTGTGATCAGTGGGGCCAGAGACCAGTGTATATTATATTTCAGGCCTGATCGAATATGGATAAAATTAGAATTTGTGCCAATTATGTCGCCTTAGTGGAAAAGTACACCAGCACTTGCATGTTCGGGAAAATGGCTTGTAAGTAAAAGAGTGGCCATGATCCAGCTGTTGCACAGCTCTCTGCTACTCAGACTTATAGCACCATCCTATTTTTTCCCACCATATCCTGCAGAAGTACTAAAAGAGATGGGGGGCAATCGGGAGGCTTGGAAAAGGAAAATATTTTCCCTCGTCATTCCATAAGCTCCTTAATCACCTATGGGTTTCCTCAGTGCTGTGACAGATCTTTTGTGCAAAGGAAACAAAAGTAGTATAGAATCATAGAATTGGAAGGGAGCCATAAGGTCATCTAGTCCAACCCCATCTATAGCAGAAAATCCTCCTAAAACATTGACTCATAGAGTGGGAAGGGACCCATTAGTCCTACAAAAATGTTTAGTATTGGGCCCAACAGCTAATAATGCCAGTCCTGAATAATATATGCCTTCTAATTGCATATTTTATTGAATTAGTCCTTCAAACTCTGAATATATAGCTATTGGTTGTTAGGCCTTAAGGTACCAGTAAAAACAATATAATGTATGCACCATGTGAAATGCTTTGCTGGTGTCACAGTTTTGATGTGCCCAAATGGATACATTATAGGACAACTGACTATATTTAGATGCCAGTGTGTGGTCATCTTGACCAGTGCGCTGTTCCACAGCATTATTTTTATCCCTGGGGACACGAAGCGAGAAAGAGAGGACAGAAGACCCTTTGAACTTAATCAGTTTTAAGTGATTCTGAAATATTGTGCTAATTGTCAGTGGAAAGGTCATGCTGGCTAGCTAGCAGGAGATAAATAAATTTAGCCCAAACGCCGAAATTTAGCTCCATGACTGACCTGCCAGAACCCACAGCATCACGGTTGAGCTGGTTTATGCTTACAGTTTGAAAAATAACTTGTTCATGATCTTCGGTGGGAATCAAACTCAATATAAACTCAATATATAAAAGTTAATGTTGCAAATTTCAGGTTTTTTTAAGTAAAATTTGTATAGGGTGGCAAAATTAACAGAGAAAGCATATAAGGGGCACCAGTACTTTGTGTATCCAAGTCCTTCCCATCTCTACTGCTTGCTATTTTTTAATGGGAAAAGCTGCTATTGAAAGCCAACAGAGACTTTATTCCACTAAAAAATAGTGTACAGGTTGTGTCATGACTGCAAATGGAATTGCAGTAGAGAAAATATACTATCTCCCCAACAGGTAGCATAGCTAGAGGGGCAATGCAGTGAGTACTCAATTGCAGTACCAATGATACAGACATGCATGATTATTCCCAGTGGCAGAGCAGTCAGTCTTGGAGGAAGCATGCAAGGAGTGGCTCCAAAGGGGAGATACCCTTGCATGCTCCCTCCAAGACTGACTTATCCACTCCCTCTAGCTATGCCACCAGCTATTCCTACCAGACATCTAAATGCACTTAGCTGTGATACCAAACCCTTCCCTTTCCAAGAGCACAATCGTAACCATGGGCAAAATCCAGAGTAACTATGGGGAGTCCTTGCTCCAGTGTAAGAACAACTTACTCTGGATTCCAATGACTCTCTGAATTTCCCATATGTTTTCGGATTCTCTGAATTTCCCATAGGTTTTCACTAGGTGGTGCAGTAACTACAGGTGCACGTAAACTCTCTTACGTGCTCCCATAATTACTCTGTCTACTAAGAAGAAAGTCCACGGTGTTCAATGGGTCTTACTCCCAGGAAAGTGTATTTAGGATTGCTGCCCTAGTCTTACTCTGCCTCCACCCTATTCCACCCACTGATGGGCATCTGAACATATACTGGTGCTGTTGAGCATCTGGAGTCCACAGGTGTGCAGAGCTGACCACTCATCACTTGTGTGGCAACCAGACCACGCGGTCCAAAGTGTTGTGTCACCTTGTGCAACACCTGGAAAGTGCATAGGTCATGGTGCCTTAACAATTTGATTACTTGATCGATTGATCGATCTATCGATTGATCAATCAATCAATAGATTTTTTGTCAGTAACCAAAATTGTATCCTAAAATCCATGATGCTGCATACTCCGAAAGAATATTGGGAACATAATTTTGCTTCCTGGCTCTATCCATTGAGCTACTGGTGTTGCACATGTAAGCAGGCTTGAGTCCAAACTGCACAGTGCCCTGGATCTATCAGGAGAATGGAGCAGGTTTAATTCCAACCCTAGTGGTGACTTTAGGTGCCCCCTTCTTTCCTCCTGTCAGAGTGAATGTCTGTCATTTAAATTCTTTAGGGAAAATCAAAGCACTTCCTCTGGTTATGCAGGCTGATCCATGGTCTCCTGAGATGCTTTCACTCATTGGATCCTGCAGGGAGCAATGTGTACAGGAGGGCACAGAGAAATGGTGCGCTCTCCCCGGGAATCCCTGCAAAATTCAACCCCTCCGTTGTTGCACAAACGCACCCCTCACAACAAGATTGGCTTTCATAGCAGATACACCACAAAATGGGATAAAGCAATTCATTTAATTGATGTGCGGAGGGCGGCAGGTGTGCAGCAGGCCAGATTCGATACCAATCTCTAGAAACACATTAGTGGATATTAGTTTTCATTGGCTTTAGATAGTAAGTGATGAGCAGCCCTGTCTATTAGGCATACTAGCAAATTTGGTCTTCAAAATATTTTTTCCTTATGTAAAAGGTAATATGTAAACCCTTGCAGAGTTCCTTGCTAATGTGTTTCAGAGCAAAGTTTAATTGCTAACAGAGAAATATGGAGTTTGCAAGGGTGGAAACATTGGAAACACAAGTCCATTGGAAACACAAGCTCATAAATCCTGTCCCTCTATTTTTGAACATCATAACTTTCCTTAATCCATTTTCATCATAACCTTAACTCCTAATAATTTGGGTGGTTTTTTTTTTACAATCATAATCAATGTTCAGACCGACCACCTGAAACCTCAATACGGCGTGCCTTAATTATGTAATCATGAAATGTAATGTTCCTTTTAAAATTGACACTTAATCATAGTGAAAAGCAAATGAATGACATCTTTATGGGTTCTCAAATAAGGTTATGGCTCATTCTTATCCTGGACTGGCTGGGATCATGTAGCCTCCATTACAAGTCAGCCAGTGATGGGGATGTAAGTGCAGAATATTTATATGGACATACTAGAATCTTGCTGGAATAAATCTGGGTAGGTTCACATTGGTCCTAGGCTGGAGCCATAGACCATGGGTACTGCCAATGAGATTGCCACCACTACCATGGAGATAAAGCCCAGTAGTAAACCTGCTTCTGATGTGCCCCAAATCTGGCCCAGTCTTCACCCCATCCTTTTCTGAACCAACACCTACACCACCTCACCTGCTCCAGCAGAGCGTCTGAACATTTCTGGCGCATGCTTGGAGCTGTCGGCCTTTTTATACTAGTGGATCTGAAGCTTGCAATGCCAGCATTGCTTTTCCAATACTGCAATGGGGGCTATGGCAGCAGATTGTGAGATCTTTGCTGCTATAAGTCCTTGATAGGGCCTTTGGGGCTTTAGCCTTATAACAAAAAAGTTTATTTTTTTTATTTACCAGCCAAAATGTACATAGAAAATGAATTTATTTCAACAAGCAGATGCAGCATCTCTTTTTCTGTGTCCCCAGTTTGACATTTTTATTCAGGATAATTGTACCAAAAGCTTTGCATCATATGGCTTAAACACCAGATTTATCATATTATGAAGCATCTTTGGGCCAAGGAAGGTGAAATGGAAGGGAATGAATGAAATTGAGACTAAATGAATGAATCACTATAGCACTCTTACACAACCAGTGATGCTACAGAGCGGAAAGTGGAAACACAAAACCTGCCCTATCACCAATGCGTGTTCACTGTACTGTATCTACAATGCTTCCATACATAAAAATTGAAAGTGCAACAGAGAACCTTGAGGAAACAACACATACAAGAACACACATTCCCATCCCCCACTCATCCATGTTCACTGTACATATGATGATTGTCTGATCATATGGAAGTATGGAGGATTTTTTTTACAGTATGTAGAATTTTTTATCCTGAAACCTTTTAGAATCAGAGAATGTATTTAGAGTGGTGTGTTTACTTTTCTGATGTGCCTGTCACATTGCCTGATTGTGTTAGGGATGCTAAGCATTAGGTTTTGCAGGAAATCTTGGTAGGGAGTGGAAGAAAACAAAGGTGAAAGTGTAGCTCCAAAGTGGAGGGAGAAGAGCCCCTTGCATGCTGTGGTGAGGCTTCCTGCAAAACGTAGTGCTTTGCACCCCCTCTAGCTATGCCACTGTGTGTAACCTTCTTGAATCACGTTCCTTCTCTGCATCCCTTTGAAGCCATCCATGTACACATCAATTTCAATATCCATCATACAGGGGGTGATCACATCTCTTCCAGTCATTGCAGTAAATAAGATTTCACTGCATACAGATGTATTTATTGTAGCAGTTAGTAGGATCCGCTACATTGACATACAAATAACAATACCCCATGATATCCCATGCATGCAAAGACATTCGCTCATATTAATACTCCATTTTATTCCCCTCCAATGACGTATTTTCAATATAGTAAACAAGATGTGTATCACCTATAGAAAAGTGCGGTAATGAAAAAGTAATGAAAACATTGTTTTTCTTTAGAAAAAAATAATTTACCATTTTATGCTTCTCACAAAAAGCATGGAAATATATCATACCATAAAAGTGGGCAAAGTTCCAGGACCAGATTGAATACCAAGAATTACCATATTTACGCAAATCAAACGTATACCTTTTCACCCAAATTTAGTCTCCAGAATCAGTACGCACATTTGATTCGATGGTGCGTTAGATTTGAGTACGTACAGTACATACAGCACAAATCTTTTGAGCAAGAATCAAGTACACATAATACCTGAATGATATTTCTCTAAAGGGAAAGATGCCAGACGCTTGCAGAGACAAATACTGTGTTGATACCAAAGGGACAAAGCTTGGATGACATAGGGCGCAATCCAGAGTAACTACGGGGAGTCCTTGCTCCGGAGTAAGAACAAGTTACTCTGGATTGCAATATGAATTTTCCATAGGTTTTCACTAGGTAGTGCAGTAACTACGGGTGCACGTAATGTCTCTTACGTGCTCCCATAGTTACTCTGGATTGTAGCCTTAAACTACAGACCTATTCCATTGTTGAAAGACTGTAATCGTACAATCCAGAGTAACTGCGGGAGCACGTAAGAGACATTACGTGCACCCGTAGTTACTGCACCACATAGTGAAAACCTATGGGAAATTCATATTGCAATCCAGAGTAAATTGTTCTTACACTGGAGCAAGGACTCCCCGTAGTTACTCTGGACTGTGCCCTAAGATTTTTACAACGATAAAGTTTAAGTAAGTTTTTGGGTTTTTTTTTACCTATGTGCAAAAAATGTCAGAGTTGTAACAGATCTAAAAGATAGACAATTGTCATTTATCTTTTTTGGATGCACAAAAAGACCTGTGATAACCTGAGTTGGAGTTTTTTATTTTGAATTTTAGACAATATGAACAATGGGGATAACTTTTTGAAATTAAATAAATTTTTATTTTACAATCAGCAGAGATTGTGGTAAATGGAGAGTTATCCAAGGATGCAATCCTAACTTAGGCCAGCACAACTCCTCGGTCTTCCCATTCTTGTGGTGATGTAGTGAGGCAAGCGCATATCTGTGCACTGGCTCAACCCTCCCCCAGGAGTGGCGCAGAAGTATCTTATGGCACTTTTGTATCATCCCCAGTTCAGGACTTAGGCTGTGGCTTAGGCTGACCTAACTGAAGCTTAAGATTGCAGCCCAAAACTTGGGATTAAAAAAAGGACATGGATCACCACTTTTACCACTTTTATTTATATTGGTATGGGAAGGATACAGGGAACGAAGTTAAAAACTTAAGTTAAAAGTTAAGTTAAAAACTTAAATTGACAGCATTTGTTGGTTATGGAAATTTCATTAGAAAATTCCCTGAAAGATAATGAATTACTGATGATAACTTGGAAGACTTTGGATCTTCAGCAGGTTTTAAAATTAATAAAGAGAAAATGCAAGATGAACTTGAGTTGATAAGCCGGAAAGGTTTAAAGGTAAAAGGTTAGGTACTTAAGGTATTCATCTGCCATGTAAAAATTATAACAATTTCAACTGTAACAATTAAGGTAGTAGTCTGACAAGTAACAATTTCAAAATAGTTGTATTAAAAGATAGAGCAAAATTAAAAAGGATTTTATAAAATGGGAATAATGGAAGTTGTCTTTGATGGAGAGGATTTCTATAATTAAGGGTGCGATCATAAGCATATCTACTCAGAAATAAGTCCCACTCTGCTCTATGGGACTTACTCCCAGGAAAGTGTGTATAGGATTGCAGCCTAAGATGAACGTCCTTCTGAAATGTTTTTATTGCAGACCATAATGGCTATTTTATCTGATGTCCCATTTAAGAGAGATATTTCAAAATATACATGGTAAGGGAAAATACCAAGTGTCAAATTTAAGATTTTGCAAGATGCGAAGTATCTTGCGAAGTAGAGAGGAGATGCGAAGTTGAGAGAAGGATTAGGTTTACCAGACCTGAAGCTGTACTATCAGCATGTGCTTTTATTTAGTTAAAAGAAGGATGGTTGTCACAAATAAGAAACTGATTAAGAGGGTTCAGAACAAATGGATGGTGTGGATTTTTCTGGTTCATGAAACTGGATGGGGGTCACAATAATTACTGGGATTCACTCTCTCTGCAATGTGGGGAGGGGGTACTACGGAAGCTGCTGTGCCCCTCAACAGCAACACGATCCCAAAGGTCAGGTCACTGTCATCCCCCCTCCTCTTCTTAATCAGTCCAATAGTATTTATATACCGGTTTTCAACAACAACAAAAATTCACAAAGCAGTTTACAGAGAAAAATGAAATAATTAAAAGGCTAATGCCCCTTAAGAGGGCAGAGCTCAGGATCTTTGGCTGGGGCTTCAATGTACTAATTTATCAAATTTAAGGTAAGGTGGGTAAGACATGTTGACCAGGAGATATCAACTTATTAAAGGGAGAGCTTGTGGATCCAAAGATTAAAATTTACATTAAATGTAAATCTTAAAGAGAACTATTACAGAATAATATAAAGACCGTAATTGACACTAGTCAATTAGGAAAACAGCGAGCATTATTGTTGCTATTACCAGGGCTTTTTTGTAATGTAACATAATGGAGTGATTGATTCAGAAAGACTTTGAAACGATGTTCTTATATATGACAACCGTGACAAAACTATTGTATATTAAATACCGGAAGGTTCCGGAGATTTTGGTAAGGTTTTGGTAAAGATTTTGGATCTTGCTGAAATGGACAAAACTTGCAATTCTTCTTAAAGAGAAAACTTCTGTGGACAATTGGAAACCATTCATAGACTTCCTGCATGGAAGGGGAAAAAGTGGGTCTATGACCCTTTTAATGAGTAGGTAATTGATATATAACTTTTTTCCTTTTCTTTCTGTGTTGTTAGGGTTGTCATATGTCCCCAAAAATTGGGTTTATCCCCATTTCAGCGATTGCATTCACATACTGGCACGTTTGACAGGGGATCCTGTCCCAGTTTTGTGGAAGAGAATTATGGCAACCCTTTTCTGTTGTAGAAAATATACTTCAGTATAACAGACCGTTTAAGTTATGATACATAATATGTTATATGATTTTGTAAAAAAACAAAGAAATGTATACTGAGAACTCCACACTTGTCTCACAACTTTCAATATCTGTTCTTTTTTTAATAACAATAAAAAAGTAATATACCATCTGACAGATTTTTCTAGGCATGCTGTTGCACCATTTTTATGCCTACATATACTGAAAGGAATCTACTACACATACAGCTATGAAATTGGTAGAGATTGAACTAAGCAGCACATTATCCTGAAGGTGTGAAGTCCATAGATATGTTGGCTTTGGCATTAATGGATTTAAGCAGGTTCTTTTGACGCAGCTTACTCTTTATGATGCAATAAATTATCTATTATTTTTACTACCTCTATTGCTATCATGACACTTGCAGCTTGAGCTGCTGCATCTTATTACTATTGATACTCCTAATATTAACAGTACTGTCATTCTGATTTAAATGATCTGTTAAATATTATTTCAATCAGTGCCACAGTTAGGCGGGTACAAAGCAATAAGTGTTGCAAGGAGCCAAACCGCAGTGTGCAAATGGTCCCTCTCCTTATCCTTCGGAGTCATTCTGGGTCCCTGGAGCATGCTGTGTTGAGTGTCACTGCAACACTTAGTGTTTTGCACCCCCTCTAGCTATGCTACTGATTTCAATTGTGTATAAAATGAATATCAGAAAGCAGAGTTTTTCACATATCAAAAAAATGAACTTTTAGGAACTTCTATTACTGGAGATGGAAATCCTTAGCTGCCATATCTGCCTTCTAAAAATAACATCCATGCACTGCAATTACTTATATCAGATAGTAGGAGTATACACTGAAATAATTACATTTTTTCAATGGAAGGAAGGCTCAATTGTCAATTTTAAATCATTCATTTTAATAGAACCATAATGATGAAAGGCATTTTCTAAAGCAGCTCCAACCCTCATCTTCCCCTCGTGTCAATGCAAACATCTATGTTATAATTATTAAGATAACCAGTCAGTTGGGATCTCGATCCTCAACATATTTATTTGAAAGTAGCACCATGATAATTTGCGGAGATGGGCTGGTTCACAAATGCATGTCTTTCACTCGATCAGTGGCATAGCTAGAAGGGGTGCAAAGCACTACATTTTGCAAGGAGTATTCCCATGATGTGCAATTAACCTCTCTTCTTCCTCTTTGGAACCCATTCCACCCATTCTGGGTGGGGGAAGCAAAACGGAGACCACTTCCACAGCATGGTGAGGCTCCCTGCTAATCTTAGCATGCAATCCTAACATAGTCCAGCACAACTCATCAATCTTCCCGATCCCCTGGTGATGTAGAGATGCAAGCACATGTTGTGCACTAGTCTAACCCTCCCCAAAAAATGGCACAGAAGTGCCTTATAGCACTTTTGTGACACCCTCAGGCCAGCATGGGAGTTATGATGGGGCTTAGGCCAGCCTAATTGAGGGTTAGGATTGCACTTTTTGTGCTTTGCACCCTATCTAGCAATGGTCAATTGAATTTTTGTATTACAACAGTCACAAGGATGTTCAGAGAGGCTCACTTACACGCATTCAGAAGGCAACCATCCAGCGCATAGTGATCAAATAACATCCATGTCTTTGTGAACCAGTTTGATGCTGCATCCCATCAAACGCACTGAGGATTATAGTCTTAGGACTCAGTTCAAGTTCTGCTTCCCACGCAGGCCTCAGTGAAGTGAAAGTGAACTGCTCCAAGGCATGGCTCTGTGGCTGGCAACAGACAGCACCACATTATCAGCTTTTGGCTGCAATCCTATACACACTTTCCTGAGAATATATCCCATAGAACACAATGAGATGTACTTCAGAGTAGGCATGCTTAGGATTGCAACCTTTGTTTCATACAGTTGACTGCAAAAAACAAGTTGGACATCAGCTACATCAGTGGCATAGCTAAAGGGGTTCATAGCCGGTGCATAGCTGGAATGTCTCCAAAGGGGACGATGTGGGTTCCCTTACAAGCTGTGGTGAGACTCCTTGCAAAACTGAGTGCTTTGCACCCCTTCTAGCTATGCCACTGAGTGGCATGCCCCAAATATATCATAGTTGCAAAGACACAGAAGAGTGATCATATTTCACATAAGTGTAATGCTTGGTCTAGTGGGCTATGAGCTCAGAAATTAACAATGAAGATACATCAACAGTAATCCAAGCTTACTGCACAAATACACCAATTTAAACAGGCAAGCATAAGTCATGTGAATTCAACCATGAAGAATGTTCTAAAATCAACAGCCTTCTTTCATCAGCAATTATATCACATTTTGGGTCCAGGCGCTTCCCAACTTTTCCATTTTTCCCTGGATTTTGTGCTCTTTTCTGAGACTTCTCTGATGACTTGAAAGCAACGCAATCATTGTCATCCAGTCGCCACACTCTCTCTAGTCATGGGGAATGACACTCAACTAGTTGTGACACTCGACTAGTTTTAGAAAGTGGATGGGAAAGCTGATCCAGATGTGCATCTGAATGTCTATCCCCTCAAAAAGCTATGCAGGGAGACTGGATTACATCTTCATTCAGATGGTACAGCTGCATTAATCTGATTTATCCCTGCAGTTTCCTGTCCTGGAAGAGTTTTGTGGTTATTAATAATGAAACTTAAATGAAGGTTAGGACCAGTGGTGGGCTCCAGCAGGTTCGCACCTACTCTATAGAACCGGTTGTTAACAAGATAAAGGACATATAAAGTTTAAAAATAGCCATTTAAAAGTGGCTGCCAGATGGGCATAGAACCGGTTTTTAATTTCTTTGAATCCCATCACTGGTTAGGATCAATTTTTCAGGACTCTGCACTAGCATTTAGGTAGACTTCTTTGAATATTATAGCAGAGCACAGAAAAAAAACCTAAACCTACATTAAGAGTTTACGGGTAAGCAGAACAATCTCACTTCCCCAACAAACCTTGCAGGGATATGATAGGATCGGGCTCTCACGCTGCAATCCTAACCAACTCTCCAGCACTTGTATAGCTATGTCAATAGGGCACATGGTGCATTGAGTTGCTGCAGTGGTCTTACAAGCTTGATCTCAGACATCATAGTACTGTACACACAGACTCAAATTGAAGCAGGTTACAACTCACCGAAATGGTTGATTTGTAGGATGTCTTTACTTACCTACAATATACTAGTGAAAACAGTAGGCAAATAAAAATCAATTTACATAAATGGCCTTTGGATCACACTGTGGAACCAATACAAATTTGAACTATGCAGAGTTTGAATTTTCCATATTTCTTAAAATTACAGACCAATCCTATACTACTTTCCAGCAATGAAAAAGCCATGCCATTGGGGTGCACACTGCAATCTTGGGGTGCACACTGCAGTCTTGGAAGGGACGCAGTCACATAGGCCTACTCAATGCTTATTCCCTAACTTTGGGGCTGCATTTCAACTACCAGCACAATCCAGAGTAACTACAGGAGTTCTTATGTTGATGTAAGAAAAATTTACTCTGGATTGCACTATGAATTTCCCATAGGTTTCCCATAGGTGGCACCGTAACTACATTGACATAAATGTATCTTACGTCGACATAAGAGCTCCCGTAATTACTCTGGATTGTGCTGTTAATCAGTGCTGGAAAGTTAGGCAGGATTGTGTCCTAAGTGTTTGCCATATACTGACTTCCTAATGCTGCAATGCTATGCACACTTTCCTGGGAGTGAGTCCTATTGAACAAAATGGCACTCACCTCTATGCAAACATTCACAGATTTATACTTTAAAAATAAAAGTTTATACTTGTATTTTAATATAACCATATACGTACTTTCCAAGAAACATAAAGTGTGTATATTAAATTAAATATATTAAATATATATTATATTAAATATACACAGAACTGATTTACAGTTCATCAGTCAAATAATTTAAATAATCAAATTATTTAAATTATTTATTAATTTAAATAAACAGTCAATTGAGACTTTAAAATTATCCTTTACTGACCCTAAAGGTCTCTTTCTGTTATGCAAAAATGATATAGACTGAGGGTGAATATATATGCATATACATACACACACTCATACACATGCAACTACATACTGACAGTAGACCTGCAGTTTGAATCATGCTGCATCTCCTATGTATCAAAATATTCTGTCCTACTATAGCACCATATCATTGTTTTTTTAAAAAAAAAACATTTGATTATCCAAATGTTTTGGATGTTATTCAGGCCATAAATATAAAAGAGGCTGTTTTATAATAATCACTATGTTCTACATAGACAGCCATATAAATTTCATCTTCATATAACAATGCAAGGCTATTAACATATATGCCCATATAAAAGAATATTAACGTTCTATTTTACAAAAAGGCCATTACTTTATTTATCAATGTAGTTATCAGCTGCTTTTTCTTTTTCTTTTTTTACACCACTGCAATAACGGAAGAAAAATAAAAGATGAGCTGGAGTAAAACGAGAGGACACTGGAAAACCTTGATGGTTTCAAGTTGGGAGTCCTAGCCAAGCCTGCGACTAAATACAGATGCTTTAACTTTCAAGTATGGCACTTATATAAATAAGAGCAAATAGGCGGTGACATATATTCACAGTTAACAGCGATAAATTCTGCTCCTTTGGTATCAAAACAACTAGATAAATACAGGATGGAATGAACCTCAGAACATTTCATCTTATTTGCTCACATAAGCTAGGAACTGGTTTTGTGTGTGTTTGTGTGTTTTATTTATTCATGAATTTCTTGGATCGCAACTAACGTCAGAATGATTAAGGTCTCCGGTGTGAGCAGACAGGCAAACCAAAAAAATGGCAAAATTATATTCAGCACTACTTGATTTTTGTGTGTGTCATTAGTTTTTGTACAAAAGAATTACAGAAAAAATGCTCATTGTACACAATCATCAACTGTGGGACGCAGACAGGCTGAATATCCTCGGGCGTCCCTAAATGCTCGTAGATGTACCAGCTGACTTTGCAATCATATGCCTCAACAGTGCAAATCTTCTCCTGCCCCCTTCTGCCCCCCCACCCCGTTTTTGTAGACATGCTTGCATTTGTATATACCCTCCCACAACCCTTCCCTTGATAAATGATTTCCCCGCTATTGTGAAAGATCACATTCCGCGCATGGTCCCATCGGACAGGCAAACACTCATCCTAATGATGGCCAACAAATTGCTCCTGTCAACAGATAGCATTAAATCATTTGGGAGAAAAAAATCATAAGTGACTGAGCTATAAGGCCAGATTTAATGTATTGTATAGCTGTTTCTTCATCAGTCTTTTATTTAGCACTCAGTTGTGTGTCTGGTTCAGAAAAGTGCAGATCCAGAACCTTAACGGCTTTCTTGGTGGTTTGAGGACACAGTTGCTTATGCAATGTTCTTTCCCGAACTCAAAATGTCTGCCAGGTTTGTCATACCCTGGTTGCATCACAGCTTCACACATACGCCGAGTCGCTAGACTGAGTCCTGCCAAAGTTAGGCACACTCATGCGCGGGAGGTCCTTGTTCCTGATTTCATAGATGGATTTCCGTTTGGCTTGCACCCCCCTCACCGCCATTTTGATCTTTCGCCAGCCCAAGTGGTTCAGTTCGGCCAAGTTGAGCACCACACAAATGCCACTGACGGCAAACATGAAGACCAAGAAGACTGTCTTCTCCGTGGGCCTGGAGACATAGCATTCCACCTCCTTAATGCAAGGGTACCTGTCACATTCATACATGGACGGGACATTGAATCCATACAGGAAATATTGTCCAACCAAAAATCCAATCTCCAGCGCGTTTCTGAAGACTACCTGGATGATGTAAAATCTAGAGATGCCTTCTTGCCGTCTCATCTTTGACTTGGTGGTTCTGATGGCTGGGTTGGGAATCTCCTTCACTTCCAAGCAGTCGGGTTCGGCTTCCTTGGTGGAGTTTTCCGTGTTCTGCAGCACCCCGTTGACGATGGTGTTCTTGATCTTCTTACTGTCCTCCCGTTTCATGGAGTCCTGATCTCTGTCCAGGGTGAGGAAGACAGTTGAATACCTCCTTTCCCTTTGCTTGGCGGACTGGTGGACAGAGTAAGTTATAAAGCAGAGGCTCGGAGTGCACACCATGATGATCTGGAACACCCAGTACCTGATGTGAGAAATGGGGAATGCTTGATCGTAACACGCCTGGTTGCAGCCTGGCTGCAAGGTGTTACACACAAACATTGTCTGCTCATCATCGTAAACAGTTTCACCTACGATGGCTACTATAAGTATCCTGAAGATCACCACCACGGTCAGCAGAATCCTATAAGACAAAGGATGAGTAAGTGCACATTTACAGGATATGAAAGGCATACCTATGGAATTCATTTGGGGAAGCTACTCATATAAATTCCGCCATTCATATGTATATAACCATAATCAGTGATGGGCTTCAAAAAAATTAAGAACCGGTTCTCTGCCCATCTGGCAGCCACTTTTAAATGGCTATTTTTAAACTTTATATGTACTATCTCTTGTTAAGAACCGGTTCTATAGAGTAGGTGCGAACCTGCTGGTGCCCACCACTGCCCATAATCCTTGACTTGTGGTGGTTATGAACCATGTTGGCCAAAAAAACATGTTCACACAGGCAATAAAATTATTTTATCTATTTAAAAGATTTAAAGTATTTACTCGAATCTAATGCGCCATCAAATATAATGTGCACCCGATACTTATAATCAAAATACCACATTTACTCAAATCATAAGAATCTAATGCGCACTCTGATTTTAGAGGCTAAAGTCGGCTGGAAAAGGTGAGCGTTAGATTCAAGTAAATACAGCATATCCTCCTTTCCTCTGTTAAAAACTAATTATCGGGGAGTCCTTGCTCCAGTGTAAGAACAATTTGCTCTGGATTCCAATATGAATTTCCCATAGGTTTTCACTAGTAACTATGGGTACACATAAAGTCTCTTATGTGCTCTCATAGTTACTCCGGATTTGGGGGTATGCCTATTAGACGGTAAGAATATATATTAAGTGATGGGTGCCACAATCATGTTTTTCTCATATTACTAATTATTCCTTCCCGGCCACTGTTGGAGAAGGTACAAGTAGTCCACAGACATGCCACAGGAATTTAGGGTAAAGTCATTAATAATTATGGCTAATTAATTGGCACATTAAATGCCCTTCTAAAAAGAGGCATTTTGACACTTTTTTCCCACAAAACAATACAGTGCAGACAACTTTAGACATTTCTGGATTAATAGATTTGTCCGTTAATTGCTTTTCTGTTGCTCTTTCCTGATTTACAGTCAATTGTTTTATTGTCACACTTTTACTGTTACCCTAAATTGTCACCCTTTTCTCATCACCCTGAATCAGCTTTTAAGATCCATGGTGGATATGAAATTGCTGATGAGCTCTTATTGCAAGCCATTTTCAGCCACTGTGCCATGGCACACTGGTGGGTCACAACCAGTGGGTGGGTCACAACCCACAGACGCACCACAGGAATTTGGGGGAAACTCATTTGTTAATATGGCCAGTGGGGAAATGAGAGCGCTCCCCGGCAGCATAGTGTGCCTTGACAATTTCTAATAACCTAATAATTCCCAGCCTTCTTAGTGTGCCATGAGATTTAAAAAGTTTGAAAATCGCTGCACATTTTTACATGTTTAGAATGTACAATTTTATATGTTGACATTTTATTTTACATGTTTAGATTTTTACACGCTAAGAGCCGCTCTCTCCTGTATCAAGTAGTGGGGGATGTGATTACAGTGTTATAAAATAAAACCCAAAGATGGGGTGCATCAGTGATTCGGTTCTTTGAGCATGAATGCCTCCGGAAGCGCACATGCCTGGCCATCTCGAGGAGCTGTCCAGTGCTGATTCTGCCATTGGACTTGCCTGGCCATAAAAATGATTGCCTAAGCAATGTACTCCTTTCATTTACAGGAAGCGGAAGGAAATGCTCGCATGATGCGCCTGAGCATAAATGTGTGTGTGACTTCTATGGGGTAACACCGATCACTGCAATGACACTTCTGTGTGTGTGACTATGTGTGTGTTTCCTGCCTTGACCTCCACTGCAGGACAAGAACAGAAGTTGGGCACACCTAGAGCAGTGCGCACGTCTCCCACTTCCTTATGGTATGCAGCATATTGATTAAGCATCATAAAAGCCATAGCTGAGAAGGGAGAGAGAACCTCTTGGGCTTGTCCTTACCTTACCCTTGTGTTTTGCAGGCTGCAATCACCAGAGAGTTGATAGAGGTGGCTATTTAGGATCATTATTATTATTAGTAGTAGTAGTAGTCTTATTATTATTAAGATTTCCTTCCTCTCTCCAAACACAATCCCCTGCACATTGATGTGCATTCAGGAATAATGTGCTGTTTTCTTTTTCATGCCAGCGGGGGTGGGATTATGCAGAAGGTTACAAGAGTGCCGTGCACTAGAAATGAACTCTGGAATAAACCAGTGACATGTGGGGGGAGTCCTTGTCGTGGCAAGTTTGGGGTGCATGGAAGAAACACCCAGGGGTGCAGAGAAGGGTTGCTGGGGGGAATCCTACCTGGGGGGCCCTTTCTTGGGGAATCAATCTGGCTCACTCATGAGCCAGGGTTTTGTGGGAGGGTTGGGGGTATACTGGTGGTCTTGGCACTGGGAGGGTCACAGAGGGCACTGGGGTCACTCATTGCTTAGACTGCAATGCTATGCACACTTTCCCCATTGAACATGCTGGGGGAGACCCATTACTTTCAAGATCAGGTAATCCCATTCACACGTATCATACTGACTTCAATAATAATAATGGGACTTACTTCTGAGTAGACCCTCATAGGATTGGGGTGATCCACACTTTCCAAGGAGCAAGCAACACTGGCTACAATTGGGCTTACTCCTGAGTAGACCTTCTTAGGCTTGGACTGCCAAACCCATCCACACTTCCCAAGGAGCAAACTACACTGGCTCCAATGGGACTTACTTCTGAGTAAGCCCTCTTGGGCTGCAAATCAGTCCCATCCACACTTCCCAGGGAGCAATGCAGACTGGCTCCAATGGGATTTACTTCTAAATAGAACTCACTTGGGTTGCAATCAACCTCCTCCACACTTCCCAAACTGGTTCCCAAGGGGGGCTGACTCCTGAGTAGACCCTCTTGGGCTGTAGCCAATCCATCCCCACTTCCTACAGTGGCTCCCAAGGGGTCCTACTCCCGAGTAGACCCTCATGGGATGCATCCAGTCCCATCCCTACTTCCTACACTGGATCCCAAGGAGGGCTTACTCCTGGACCCTCTTGGGCTGCAATCAACCCCATCCACACTTCCCAGTGAGCAAGGCACAGCGGTGGCCTCAATGGGATTTACTTCCGAGTAGACCCTCATGAAGTTGCAATCAACCTCATCCACACTGGCTCCCAAGGGGGCTTACCCCCGAGTAGACCCTCTTAGGCTTGGGCTGCCAATCCCAATCCCATCCCCACTTTCTAAGGAGCAAGCTGAACTGGCTCTAATGGGATTTACTTCTGAGTAGACCTCCCTACCCTTTTGGGGTTGCAATCACCCTCATCCCCTCTTCCTACAGTGGCTCCCAAGGAGGTCTTACTCCAGAGTAGACCCTCATGGGCTGCAGCCATCCCCCTGTTACTTACTCGCGAGTAGAGCCTTCCTTACCTCCCTATCATAGTGGAGTGCTGCTGGACGGCGGCTTCCAGGAGTCTCTCTAGGATGGTCCATTCCCCCATGGCGGTTCATGGGTCTGGGGGCTGCGGAGGCTCCCGATCCCGGCCCCGGGCCCCCCCTGGAGGGCTGTCCGGGCTGCCTGGAGGGCAGGGAGGCTCCCGGAGCAATGGGGCTCCGCTCAGCCCCGCAGCACCGGCAGGATCCGCTCCTCAGTCCTCCCGCAGCTGCCTTAAGAAGGCTGCCCGCCCGCCCCCTGCGTCACTGGGGGGGGAGCCAGGCTGGGAGGGGAGACCCGCACCCAGACAGAACCCCCACCCAGGCAGAACCCCACCTGGCCCTTCCCCTGGGTGGCTCTCTCTACCCCAAACAACCTTGCAGAAGGGGGTACCCGCATCTCAAGAGCCTGGGGAGCCCTCCATCTGGAAGTCTGGACCCCCCCCCCCCCTTGACCATGGGTCTTGCCAGCCTTACTGCCCCCCAACACACCATGCAGAAAGGTGGACCTCAAGTGTGCTTGAGAGTAGGGAGCCCCCCACTTGAAATATGGGGATTCCCCCACCCACCCCCAGCCTCACTGCCCCCCTGCTGCAGAAAGGGGGACCCAAATGTCAAGGGGCTTGAGAGTGGGAAGGCCCCCTTAACTGAAAGTCTGGGGGGCCCCACTTGAGCAAGGGTGTCTTACCAGCCTAGCATCACAAGCCCCCCCCCCGGGTGGGAAAATGTCCTCTTTTTTCAGGACATGTCCTCTTTTTTAGTCTTCTGTCCTGGAAGAAAAGGTGTTCAATGTCCTTTTCCTTGTGAACCTTTTTCATGTTGCCTTCTTGTAATTAATAAATTATATGTAATACTATTAAATTAAGTAATAAGTAACCTCTTGTTTAAAGTAACCACATGACAGACAGACAGACAGACAGACAGATAGATAGATAGATAGATAGATAGATAGATAGATAGATAGATAGATGAGTATTTTTAGCTTTTATTTTGTCATGTCCTACATTTTTCTTGAGTGTCCTACATTTAGGGAGCCTTGTCCTCTTTTGTGGTTATGATATCTGATCGCCTTGGGCTGCTCCCCCAACCCATGGATTTTGCAGAATCCATGCTGCAAAAAGAGAGGACCAGAGTCAAGAGCAGGGGTCCAATTGAAGTGAGGAGCCCCCTTAAATGGATGTCTGGACAACCCTCCCCACTTGACCCCCATGTGTGATGGGTGGGAAGGAAGGTGAGGCAGAGCCACCTGAGCCACCACCACCTGAGTCCCTCGAAAAGCACCACCTCTATGGGAGATGAACCTATGGTAACCATATGACATAACCACAAAAGAGGACAAGGCAAGGATAAGTAGGATATCCAAGAAAAATGCAGGACATGAAGAACTAAAGGCTAAAAACACTAGCTTTTAAATAGTTATTAAATAATTATTGAATAGTTTAATAATAGTTATACAATAGTTAATAGGTAATAATATTGTTCAAATCAAATCATACCTTTATTGGCATAAAAACAAATACACAACAGGACAATAAACATACAATTGTTAATCTTTAATACGAGTATATCAAAGAGAAAAGTCACTCACTGACTGACGCACTGACTGACTCACTGACTGACTCATCACCGCCCTGCCAAAATGGTGGGCCTAGAAGCGTGAAATTTGGGGTGGGTGTTCCTTCTGTGACCGAGGGGTGAACTAAGAACCGGTTTTTGGAAATTCCAACCGGAAGGGGGTGAAAAGGGGCGCAACGCGTTTTCCTCCCTATACTTTGCATTGAGAATTGCTGACTCAGCAACATTCCTCCCCAACTGCTGGGCCTGAAGCATGGAATTCTGGGAGTTCCTTCTGTCACCTGAACACCCACCAAGAACCATCTGGAGAACTTAACCCTTCAGGGGCTGAAAAGGGGGCAACGTGTTTCTGTCCTATACTTAACATGGGAGACTGACCAACATCCAGCCAATTTGGTCCTCAGTGCCTGGTGCACTGGGGGGAGATGTTGTTTGGGGGGAGGGGTGTTGATGCATGGGGGGTTGCACTGGGGAGGATGCTGCGCATGGGGGAATGATGTACATGGGAGTTGATATGCATGGGGGGTGTTGCACATGAGGGGTGCTGAGCATGGGGGCTGATGCGCTTGGGGGGTTGATGCACATGGGGGGATGATGTGCATGGGGGTTGATACTCATGGGGATGTTGTGTATGGGAGATGTTGTACATGAGGAATTGATGCGCATGGGGGTGGATGAGCATGGGATATGTTGTTCATGGGGATGTATGTGCATGGGTGAATGATGCGCATGGGGAATGATGCACATTTGCGGATAATGCGTATGGGAGTTGAAGCACATGGGGGTTTGTTGCACAGTGGGGGGATGGCGTACGGGGGGAATTTCACTCCCTCAACGCGGATATGTTTTCGCTAGTCACAACATAAATCCATTATCATATAACACACTGTTGTATGCAGTAAAATTAAATTTTGCACCTGCTTTGCAGCTGCACATTACAATAACCAGTAAACATTTTTTAATCTCATACCTTTTAAAATCAAGGTGCCCATTAGATTCAATGGCACATTAGATTCAAGTAAATATGGGTATTTTTCACTCAGCATCTAATCAGTCTGCCACAGGATGCGGCAATGGCATTTGGCCAAGATTCCTTTAAAAAAGGGTGGACTAGACTTTGGGAGAAAAATTCTTAAAATCACAGTGATGGGTATGTGCAACCTCCTGGTTCTAGAAGTAGGCCAGGTGCAAGGGTGGTTCACCAAGACACAGGTCTCTAGTTGTCTTGTGCGATCCTGGAGGCATCTGGTGGGCCATTCTGAGATACAGGAAGATGGAACTGATGGATCTTTGGCCTGATCCATAAGATCTCTTCTTAAAAACACCTAAGAAGGGATACCCACTCCCGTAAAACCACAGAGGCCCATTGCAACTGGCCTGCACTGCAAGGCTGTAGCTGAATGGAAAGAAGTGGAAAGCAGTGAGACTCCCTGGCCTAGGAGGAATGTTAGGAGTTAGTAGTGGTTATTCCAACAACTTTGTCCTGGACTGGAGTTGGGAGTCTGCACAGCCTGTGCTCCCACAACTGCCCACATCTGGGCAGCAGCACCCCCACCCGCCTCTTCCTCCCATCCAGACTCAGAAGCCAGAGGGTACATGGAGGGCAACTTCTTGTTACCTGCAAAAGCAAACAAGTGACTAGTTGTTGGAACCCTAACTACCACAGCCTCAGATCACTCGTGCACCAGTCTCTCTGGGAATCCTGGATGATGTGAACTGGGTCACTGTTTGTTTGTTTGTTTGTTTGTTTGGTTGGTTGGTTGGTTGGTTGGTTGGTTGGTTATTTCCCACCTTTCTCCCACAAGCGAGACTCAAGGTGGCTAACAACAAAATTTATACATAACAATCAAAAATACATAAATACATGTACATAAAATACATACAAAATAAGAATACATGAAAACATATTTTTAAAATGCTGCCAGTACATGCATTGTCCAGCAATGAGTACCCACCAGAGAGATCTTTTGGCCGGAGGGTTTTCCAAAGAGGCAGCAACAATCTTCTCCAATGTCCAAGAAAAAGCATCCAGGTCAATATTTCTGCCCTCTTGTTCTCCTCTTCTTGGAGAGTCAGGAGAATTTGGCCTCCCTGATGGGCAAAGACTTATAGCACAATCCAGAGCAACTAATCTGTCCACATAAGAGCCCTTGGGCTGCCCTATCTATCGCTAGGGTGGAGCAACTGCAAGATGCTCCAGCCCAATTACTTTGAAGGAGGCTTAGGGCAGAGCAAGGCAAGATAGGGTGCCCTAAGAGAGGTGGACCTGCTCTGCCCTAACTGGGGCAGCCTAAGCAGCTCAGGAGAGGCAAGTTGAGGGCATGTTGAGCATTGCCTAGGGCAGAGCAGTTACTCTGTATCCAGAGCCTGTTTCCAAGGCAGAAATGCCCTCTTCCAGCCCTCAGAGTTATACCACCTCGGGAGCAGGTATAGTAATGAGTAGACCCATAAGAATCCATGATAAGGCCTGAGTAAGAATGGCAGTGTTGACCAAAAATCTGAGTTCTTGGCCAGCCTAGCTGCAACCCCTGCCTCTCAACCTCAGGATATGGAACAAACTACGGCTGCCCACTAACTTGTGGATACAGCAGGCCACTCCAAGAAGCCCCTTGTATTCACTGTAGAATGTACTGGCATCTCATCAGGGACTCCTTATAAGGCAGGCATCCAGTGGCGTCACCAGACTGGTGCGGCTGGTGTGGGCCGCATTGGGTGACACACTCCATATGGGGTGATGCACCGGAGGAGTTTGACTGTCCTTTGGCAGGCCCCGGGCGTCAGCACCCCCATTCAGTCCTGCTCCAAGGTGGAGCAGCACCAGAAGCTGCCACTTGTCTGAGGAGCTGGCCTGAACGGCCATCTGAGGTGCACTGCCCAGAAACACACTGAGCATGCCGAACAGCTTCAGAGGAGACTTCCTTAGAGTGGAGGAAGTCCGCGCCTCTGCACGGTCATTCGGCCTCACTTAGGAGTCGGAGCGGCAGCCTTCAGAAAGAGTATTGCACAGACACCAACTCTGACACCTGCACAGTCTCCTCTGAAGCTGAAAGGCTTCAGAAAAGTACTGCGCAGGTGTCATAGATGGTGCCTGTGCAGTACTCTTTCTGAAGCCAGTAGGCTTCAGAAACAACTGCTCAGGCACCAACTTCGGCAACTGCGCAGTCCAGGTAGGGGGTGCGCGCATCCTAGGATGATGCACAGACTTCCACACCAGGTGATGCGCAGAGTCGTGTCACCACTGTAGGCACCACAGTTGTTCCTTGTTCATTGTGATCTGAGGGGTGTCTTCTCAGAAGTAAGTCCTCCCCATGTGTCAATTACTTAGCATGCTCTGGAGCAGTTAGGGCAGCCCAGGCTTCCTGGCTCTCTGGATGCAGTATAACTTTCTGCTCCGGATACAGAATAGTTAGGAGAAAGCAGTTAGGGCAGAGCAGGCTGAACTTGCTCTGGATTGTGCCCATAGTACTGTACAGTTGAAATGGATCCACAAGGTCATCCAGTCCAACTTCCAGTCTGTAGAAGGAAATCTTTTAAAACCCAAGGCTAAAGAGAACATATGGTCACCCTGGACTGTGTCCCAAGTTTTCTTTCACCGAATAGTAACTACTGTAGATCAAGAGTGCCAGACCAAACTCATCTGCCTGGAAGTAAATCCCTTTGCATTGAGCAAAGGCAAGAAGGGGGTTGAGAGTCCCCTAAACCAGCTTCCCTGGATTCTGTCTAACCCTTAGCTAGTCTCCAATCATCTCCGGCCCACTCTTTATATTCTTCTAACCATGCCTAGTCCAAAATCCCCTTCCTAGTTCTACCTTTCCTGGCTGGTCACCCTCTGGATCCAATGCCTCTTCTGCCAGCGGATGGAAAGGATCCTGCAGGTACTTGCTCCTGAACAGGAAGGATCCTGCATAGGGTTGCCTTATTTCTCAATAAACAGGGACAATCCCAATTTTTGGAGATTGTGTTTGGAGAAGGTCCTGTCCCAATTCTGTAGAAGAGAATTATGGCAACCCTGCTCCTGCAGATACTTGCAATGTGGGCCGGTGTACTCTGCTGTTCCCTGTGGTGTTAAATCCCAGACATTCTGTCTATAAGAGCACATGTCTAAGTTAGGTTAGTTGACATCCTAACCATGTCTACTCAAAAGTAAGCCCCAATGTGTTCAATAGCTCTAACTTCCAGGAAAGTGTCTTTAGGATTGTAGCCTAAGCCTGTTACAGTAACAGGGATGCATAGCTGGAGAAAGAAGAGAGGAGACTTGATGAAATCCATAAGCCTCAGGACCACCACTCCATCTTTAGCCAAATCATACATCCTATGAGCACATAAAACTGGCTGTTACATGTTCTATGTGGCATATATTACATTTACAAACCTTTATTAGGCATTAATGTTTGGTGGTACACATGTCCAAGCAAATAGCATGCTAATAAAAACAACAACAAAAACAGTAAGAATAATAATTGAACAAATGCGATAAAGGCCAAAATAGACAAGAACCAGAAAGACAGCAAGTGCCGTCTGTGCAAGGAGGCCAAAGAAACAGTGGAACCCATCATCTGTGGCTGCAGAAAGATCACCCAAATGGACTATCTGGAAAGACACAACCAAGTGGCCGCCATGATACATTGGAATCTGTGCCAAAAGTACTTAGGCTGCAATCCTAAAGACACTTCCCTGGGAGTAAGACCCACTGAACACAATGAGGATTACTTTTGAGTAGACATGGGCTGCAATCCAGACCTAACTGCACTCTCCTAACTATTCTGTATCCAGAGCAGAAAGTTATGCTGCATCCAGAGAGTCAGGAAGCCTGGGCTGCCCTAACTGCTCCAGAGCATGCTAAGTAATTGACACAAGGGGAAGACTTGCTCCTGAGGAGACACCCCTCAGATCACACTGAACAAGGAACAGCTGTGGTGCCTACAGTGGTGACATGACTCTGCACATCACCTGGTGCGGAAGTCTGTGCGTCATCCCTGGGATGCGCCCCCCCACCACCTGGACTGCACAGTTACCAAAGTTGGCGCCTGCGCAGTTGTTTCTGAAGCCAACTGGCTTCAGAAAGAGTACTGCGCAGGCACCATCTCTGACACCTGCGCAGTACTTTTCTGAAGCCTTTTGGCTTTGGGGAGAACTGTGCAGGCGTCAGAGTTGGTGCCTGTGCAGTACTCTTTCTGAAGCCATTCGGCTGCCGCTCCGCCTCCTGAGTGAGGCCGAATGGCTGTGCAGAGGCGCGGACTTTCTCTGCTCTAAGGAAGTCTCCTCTGAAGCTGTTCGGCATGCTCAATGTGTTTCTGCGCAGTGCACCTCAGATGGCAGTTCAGGCCAGCTCCTCAGACAAGTGGCAGCTTCTGGCTGATTCTCCGCCTTGGAGCAGGCCTGAATGGGTGTGCTGACGCCCGGGGCCTGCCAAAGGACAGTCAAACTCCTCCGGTGCATCACCCCATACGGAGCGCATCCCCAATGCGGCCCACACCAGCCGCACCAGTCTGGTGACGCCACTGGGTGCCTGCTTTATAAGGAGTCCCTGATGAGATGCCAGTACATTCTACAGTGAATACAAGGGGCTTCTTGGAGTGGCCTGCTGTATCCTGAGGTTTGTGGGCAGCCGTAGTTTGTTCCATATCCTGAGGTTGAGAGGCAGGGGTTGCAGCTAGGCTGGCCAAGAACTCAGATTTTTGGTCAGCACTGCCATTCTTACTCGGGCCTTCTCATGGACCCCTATGGGTCTACTCATTACTATACCTGCTCCTGAGGTGGTATAACTCTGAGGGCTGGAAGAGGGCATTTCTGCCTTGGAAACAGGCTCTGGATACAGAGTAACTGCTCTGCCCTAGGCAATGCTCAACATGCCCTCAACTTGCCTCTCCTGAGCTGCTTAGGCTGCCCCAGTTAGGGCAGAGCAGGTCCACCTCTCTTAGGGCACCCTATCTTGCCTTGCTCTGCCCTAAGCCTCCTTCAGAGTAACTGGGCTGGAGCATCTTGCAGTTGCTCCAACCTAGTGTTAGATAGGGCAGCCTAAGGGCTCTTATATGGACAGATTAGTTGCTCTGGATTGGGCTGATGGTTAGGATCATGCTCCTGGTCACACCCTAGAAATGGTAGGACCACATACCAGAAAAGGTGGCCCAGAATGAACCAGCCAAAATCCTGTGGGACTTCCGTATTCAAACCGACTGCCTCTTGGAACAAAATACACCAGACAGGTCTGGATTATTGACACTGCAATACCCAGAGATTGTCAGCTTCAGGAGAAATAATGTGAGAAGATTACATGGTATAAGAACCTACAGATAGAAATTCAGAGAATCTGGGAAAAGAAAGCCACTGTGATTCCAATAATAATAGGTGCTCTTGGAGTGATTCCATTAAGTCTCCAGGAACATCTAAACTTCATGGTCCTCCAGAAGAATCACAACTGCCCAGTTACAAAAAGCAGCACTCCTGGGAACCTCACGCATCTTGAGACAATACCTTTGTGATTCCTAGTTCCTTGGAAAGGAACGGAATCACAATAGAGCCAATTCCAGTCAAACACCTGGATACTGTGAAATAAAACATAATAATAATAATAAGCTAGTATGTGCATGTGTAATATTAAGCAAGTATGTGAGTGTGCATACATATACACAAATTTATATATGTACATACACACATGAATATATTTATGTATATACATATGTAAATACACAAACATTTACATAAAAACACTAAAAAAGGCAACAGGTTACTTACATATAGATTTACATAATTACTCTATCCCTACAATCCATAGTAACTATGGGAGCAGGTAAGAGATATTACGTGCACCTGTAGTTACTGCACCACCTAGTGAAAACCTATGTGAAATTCATATTGCAATCCAGAGTAAATTGTTCTTACACCAGAGCAAGGACTCCCCATAGTTACTCTGGATTGTGCCCTGATTTACTTAACACAGGTAGCTTAGTATGATTCAAGATATTCAGATATAGAAACTGTGCCACTGGAAAGACTGTATACTCACTACGTGGCATGCACCCAGTATCCCACAGATAAGTGTATACTATACAAGTATACATACACATTTATAATAATGCTGTTGATGATGATGTGCATGTTCAGGTTCTCTTATACTACATGCATAGCCTGCACTGGGCAACTGAGACATGTCCATTTATTTGAAAATAGCCCTTTTTGGGGGTGCAAGACAGGAATCACTTTTTCTAGGTTACGTGGGATGAAACAGTGGAACTTTCTTTCAATGACAAACGCTCTGAGCTTTGCAGTCAGTGTTTGACTTAATCCACAGCAGCTCAATAATTAGCTGCTGAACTGAAAACACCATCTAAGATCTCGAAACCATCTGTTCTGCGATGTTTATGTTTGGTGCCTGCCTGGGTATTAATGAAATGGTTATGGATTTGATTCATAAAATTGTGCGAGGACGTCTGCATTCACCTGTGTGGTTTTTACTCCTGAAGGAAACTCAGTGTGCAAGATAGCAACCCACTGTCAGGTATTACTATGCAAAAGGGACTGAGATCTATATGTTCTGTAGTAGCAAACTGCACTTTAATGCTATAGCATGGCTAAATGGGGTGCTGCAAGTGCCATGTTTTGCAGGAGCAGGCACACACTTTGGAACCATTTCCAGCGTAAAGAGCAAAATGGAGGTGAATGCCACTATTCTGCTCTCACCACTAAGAATGGCTCCAAAGGATTAGGCCTCTTATATGGTGCATTCAAGAGACTACAAAATGTAGTGTTTTGCACCCCTGCTAGCAATAGTACTGCTCTGATTAGCTGCTGGTTAAAAATATATTCTGTGCCTAAATCTCGCCAGAAAGGGTGCAAAACTTTTTTTGCAAAAGTTTTGCAGGAGCATTTGCCTCTGTTTTAGTTAGCATGGATTAGGGTTAGGGCTGCTTACACAACGCAATGAGGCACCCACACAACATAGTGCTTTGCACCCCTGCTAGCGATACTACTGCTGGCACTGACTGCCCTGCACAGAAATGCAGTCATAGAAAAGTTCATGCAGAAATGGTGACATCCTAGGGATGTCTACTCAGAATTAAATCCCATTTCCTTCAGGGGACTTGCTCCAAGAAAGACTGTATAGGATAGCAACCAAAGGCAAACTTTTTTTTCCTACCGGTGAGATGAAACTCTATATCAACAACCATTGGCAAAATGTACTATTCCTGTTGTTATTCTCTTTATTGCAGTCTAGATCATTTCCTTAACACAAAATGTTAATTTAAATAATTTTCCTAAATAAAGGGGAAATACTTCCCATTAAATTTCCCTTTAAATAATCTAATTTTAATCTAATCTGATAATCTAATCTAATTAATTAAATAATCTAATCGAAATAATTCTCTTTACATAATAAAACTATGAGCACAATCCTAACCATGTCTACTCAAAAGTAAGCCCCTTTGGGTTCAATGGGTCTTACTCCCAGGAAAGTATCTTTAGGATTGCAGCCTTAATCATTGTGCTGCATCTCCCCTTTGGGTTTACTGTGATACCATGAGAGCTTCAGGATTCAATTTTGGAACCGTGGCATCAGTAGTGTAGCTAGACGGGGGTGGAAAAGTCAGTACTACATGTGCCACAATGTGCTGCATAAGCATTGGAGACATTCCAGGCAGTGACATCAGTGTGCAGAAGATGCCACTGGAGTCTGTAAGCATCTGCATGTTGCCATTATTGCCCAGAATGGCTCCAGTTGTAAGTGGAAAGGGCTGCTTACATAGCACATTGAGACTCCTGCAGTACTTACCATTTGCCCCCCCCCCAGCTATTCTGGGGTGCAGAATTATACAAATAATACAATAACGAACAAGAGGAAGACCTCAAAAGGGGGGAGGGAGAGAACAGCCTTCTTAAGTTTCTTTTTTGCTTCTTGGAAATTTTGTGAGTAGCAGAAGCACTTTTTGAAACAGTAAACCTCTTGTGTGAATATTCAAAGCAATCAGAATCCAGATGTGTCACTGTGTTTCCACTGGAAATCTGCACTAAAGAGTTCTCTGCAGCCTGGATGTGTCCTATATACTCAGAAAGAGGATACGTCCTACATACTCAGTGTTGAGTATTTTTAAAGTATGACTAGTACAAGATCAAAACAAACTTTTTGAACACTTTGTGGACTCACAAAGATAGCAGAAATTAGGATGCCATCACAATGAGGTTGCAGTCTTAACCCCCAGTTAAACCAGACTAAATCCAGTGCTGTGCCAGCCTGGGTGTATCACAAAAGTGTGATAAGCACTTCAACACCATTCCTGGAAGGATTAGGCCAGTGTGCAAACATGTGCTGGCCTCACACACTGCCATGGGATCAGGGAGTGAGTGAATTGTGCAGGCCTAAACTGGTTAGGATTGCATCTATAACCTATAAATAAGTAAATGGAAGAAACATAGTCATTGATAATTTTATATTTTTGCGTTCCAAAACCCCAAATTCTCAGAAATTGCTGGGAAATTTTTACATCTATCTATTTCTACATCAATTTTATTATCAAGATAAAATGTCCCCAAAGGGATGGGACCCAGCATGGTGCATTGACAAGAATATTCTGCTTGTACATGCAGGCCTCCGTCAGTCTTGAAAGACTATGGTATCGTGCTCAGTGCTGCATATGCTGCATGCAAAGCATGAAAGCCTGGGTTAGATTGTTATGGAGGATAGGCTGTTACCCAAGCAGCAAATCCCCCTCTCCACGCCACTGAATTAGTCCAATGGAAAGGCAGAGCCAATACGCATCTGGCATCGCAGAGCTGGGTTAAGGACAAGAGCTCACACTGTCTTGTGGGACCGACCCAGGTCTCGAACCTGGCCTGCTGGTTAACAGGTACAGTGTCTTAGCCATTTGTGCCACCCACAGCCAGCTTGTATATGACACATCCATATTTTTCTCCCCGTTCAGTCAAGAAGCTCATTTGGGATAGTTTGGAACAAACGGTCATCATCATCATCATCATCTTAATCTCCTCCTCTCATTTACTCAGTAGACTGAGACCCCAATACTGAACTCTTTAGCACCTACAGTATGAGTGAACCACCAGTGATGAGCATCACAAATGTGCCTTAAGTCACACCCTGCAATGAGTCATCCTGAGTCACTTACAGCTCTGCTCCCCCCACCTGAAATGGCTCTTAAGGATGGGGGGTGAGGATCCCTCCAAGCCTTGACTGCTCCACCCCCTCTAGCTATGCCACTGCCCTGAGAAGAACTCTAGTGACTGACACAGGGCCACCAGACACAGTAGTAGCCACTTTGGTGCCACTTCACTCAGCATCAACATCACCTTTAGAACTATCGTGAAAATGTTCCTGTCATTAGATGTCCACATGGGTCACGCAAGGCCACGATAGGCCACCATAATAGCGACCAGGTGCCTGAGATGCGCATGGCTTGGATAAATTCAGCACATTAACAGTGGTTCTGTTTTGATTACCCTTTGATGGGGTTCTTGAGTTCTGTGGTGGAAGCACAATGGGATGTGAAAAGGCATTCAGGGATGTTTCAGTATTAATTCATTCACACAAAACATGGCTTTTGGACCTAGCGCACTGCCTTGTCTCCTTTTGTCTTCATTCAAATGCTAAATCGCGCATACGCTCCAGGCCATTTTTGTTTCAATATGGTGATTTAGGGCCGCACTGCTATCCCTTAGTTTGATGGTTATGCGGCCATATGTCTTGGGTATTCCTGGTGCCCTCTCCCCTACTCCCCCATCTCTCTTATCACCAGTCTCAGAAGAGAATTCACATTACATTAGCACAGACGTTCAAAGCGCGGCAGAAGCAGTCCGCTGAAATTGCGAGAGCCGCAGTCTGATGGATCGGAAAGTAAACTATTGCAGAGAAGTAGAGTGAAAAACAAACAAGAATGCAGGATGGGCTTCAGTTTTTATTTTTAAATCAATTTGTTTATTGAAGCCCTGCAGGCTGAAATTCTGCAATTTAAATTTAAAGGAGCAGAAAAAATGGCTGTTTACTGCAAAAATAAAATATCAAAAGTTCTGCATGTGAGCACATGAAACACTCACTGGTAGACAAAAAAGAATGGATCATGCCTTGGCCTGTTTTAAGCATTACAGCCTCATCCACCTCTCACCCCAAAAGGCTCTAACCCCCCAGTTTTGGGGAAAAGTGGCTGACCTGTGCAATGGGTACAGAACATTGGCTGCTTTCCTCTCTCCAGTGGTGTAGCAAAGGGGGGGGGGTCAAAGCACTAATTTTTGCAGGGAGCCTGTGTGCAAACGTCCCCTCTGTCTCTCGTTCAGAGCCATTCCATGTGGCATGAAATAATACATCTGTTTCCAAATGGGAAAAGGAAGTGCCGCTTGCACATTGCGGTAAGGCTCCCTGCAAGATTTAGTGCTTTGCACCCCCTCTGGCTATGCCACTGAGCATGTCAGAAGGGTTTTAGCAACTTGGGTATGTTTTCCTTTAAGGCAAGCTAAGTTAAGTCTGATGTTGTCACAGTGCTGATACTTACAGTGTTTTATAGCAGAGCCAACCATGTAATCTCGTATAGAGAGGTTGCTCTGGGGCTGAATTTATTTACACATTTCCAATGCAAATGTGTCCTCGTTTTTTAGCTGACTGATGAATTCCATGCTTTGAATATAGAAACTTCCCACTGTGGATGGCTCTGAGCCCTCACACTTCTCCGTAAGAGATCCGCAACTACCTACCTGTGAGACTAACAGATGAACTGCAGAACAAGGAAGAAAATGCTGTTAAGTGCAGGTGCCTGTTTTTCCTCCACAAGTGCTGAAAACACTCAGAAATTTCCTTTCTTATCTAATCCAACTATTATGGACAAATTGCAAAAAAAACTGTGAGACTGCACTGCACACAAGAATGTGTATTTACACAACTGTAGTACTTACGCAGCACTAGGCACAGTATTTGTGACACCTGCAGTACTTACCATTTTACCCCTTACCCTCCCTCTGCTACATTTAGTTTAAGTGTTTCGAGAGTACACTTAATTAAGTACACTTAATTTTACACTTAATTTACTCTAACTTTATATTGAGATTAGTTTAATTAATGGGACCATAAGAGGAAGGAGCAAGCTCAAGTAGGGAAACTGATCTCTGTTGTCTGCAAAACACACAGGCTGCAATTCTATACATACTTTCCTGGGAGTAAGTCAAATTACACAATCTGGTTTATTAGCCATTGTAAAACAAGTCCACACGTTGTTATGTTTCGGTCTCAATATCTGGATAATGATACAGCTGAAAAAGGGGGAAATATTTGTGCCGGAAGTTCCACTTCTGACCTTCATTCTACAGGATAGGCAGATTCAAGAATCACAGATTATGGGCACAATCCAGAGTAACTACGGGGACTACTTGCTCCGGTTCGGAGAACAATTTACTCTTGATTGCAATATGAATTTCCCATAGGTTTTCAGTAGGTGGTGTCATAACTATGTCGACGTAAATGTCTCTTACATGCGCCTGTAGTTACTCTGGATTGTAGGGTATGTCATAGACCTGAAACACTATGAGTGCATTCATGCATTAACTCTATCGCTGTATTGCATCACTTCAGATGTGTGGGTTCAAGTTAGTTTCCTGATGCAGAACCTTGGTAAAAAATACAACCCAAAAGTGTGTACTTGCTCAGAAGTAGTCCTCACTGCTTTCAGATATGCTTGGGACAGTATCACTGGGTGTAGAATTGCAGTCCCAGCTATTCCAGTCTAGAAGGGGTGGTATGTTTATCGGCAGAACATACATATGGATCACATCATCACCAGTTACTTCTGGGTTGCAAATCCAGATGTTACAAAATCAACAGCATTAAGAGGCTCAGGGCTATTCCGAATGGAGTGGTATTTACACAACTGGTAAAGAAACACTGCTCTAGAACAGGCGTGTCCAAACTCTGGCCCAGAGGCCAGATGAAGTCCACAGCAAGCCTCAATGCAGCGCATGGCAAGACCCATGGATGAAACAAGCCTTGTAATGTGTCTAATATATTAAAATTTATGTAAATTTATTCAAATTTGAAATGTGAATCACTTTTTTTGTTCCGCCAGTTATTTCTCCTTCAAATGAAGGCACCGACCCTGGAATTTTTCCCTACTGGGAAGTATGTTTAAATTCTATTCACAATACCTGTTGGTAGATTGTGAAATATCTGTGAGCCCAATCCTCTCAGCCTGGCCTTTCTGGCAGACATTGGCACTGACATTTGCCTGCATGCCCCATAGAGCTCAAAGCATATTTTTTATTTTTAGTTTTTTTGCCATATCTTTTGATGGGAAGGAGATTTTTCAAACCAGATTTTTGCATTGGATTCTGCTCTCCAATACAAATCCAATGACATATGACATGATGGGGCACTGCACACCATTGCAAAGTTCCAAAATGAAACCAAAATAGAGGACAATGAAGCCCTTTTGGAGGACACCTGAACAGGAGACTAAAAAAGAGAACGAATCTGGAAATTTCTGGTCATACGATCACCCTGCTGATCATCAAATCTATAATTCAACTTATCATCCCCTTCTCAGGCAGAAAATCCATGAATGGTTTCCAATTGTCCATAAAGGTTTTAATTGACTTCTCCTTAAGGAAAGTTGTACTCATAAGTGTCCATTTCAGACTGGAACTACTACAGATTTCCACAACTGTCCACAATTGCCCATCAAGGCCTTTTTTCTTCTGACAACTTCATCGAACTTGCGCACCAAAACTGGTCAGCCTCAGCAAGAAGCAGATCACAGGACAACCAGCTTTCTCATTCTCCTTGCTCCATTTATTGGCTTCAGTGATTTATATCCCTCCTTTGTCTCTGGTTGCAAAGCCTACATTTTTTAGTGACCCTCACCACATTGTACAATGTGGTGTGGGTTCCTGCAAAACTTACCCTGCAATCCAGAGTAACTACGGGAGCACGCAAGAGACTTTATGTGTACCCATAGTTGCTGCACTACCTAGTGAAAACCTATGGGAAATTCATATTGCAATCCAGAGCAAATTGTTCTTACACCAGAGCAAGGACTCCACGTAGTTACTCTGGATTGCGCCCTTATTGTGTTTTGTACCATCTCTCGCAATGCCACTGCCTGTGCACGTAACATATAAACTTTTTAAAACACACTTTTGATTTATTCAGAGACAGAGGTGGGATAAGCAGGCCTTCATCAGTCTTGGTATCGTGCTCGGTGCTGCATATGCTGCATGTGAAGCATGAAAGCCTGGGTTAGATTGTTATGGAGGATAGGCTGTTACCCAAGCAGCAAATCCCCCCTCTCCACGCCACTGAATTAGTCCAATGGAAAGGCAGAGCCAATACGGTTGGATCCAGTTGGCGTCGCAGAGCTGGGCTAAGGACAGGAGCTCACCCTGTCTTGTGGGGCCAACCCAGGTCTTGAACCCTGGCCTGCTGGTTAACAGGCACAGCACTTTAACCGCTTGCACCACCCACAGCCACAGAGGTGTAATATATAAACCATTTAAACCAATAAATTGATAAACCAGCAAGTAGATTGAGAAAGCTGATTGTCCTAGGATGCTGCTTCCTCTGCTATGTGTTCAGTGAACCTCTGAATGGAGCTGAGAAGCGCCTCCTTATATCTTTTAAGTATGTCACATTGATAAAAAAAGGTTTCTTTGTTTGTTTGTTTCTTTGTTTGTTCCTAAAGTACAATGTTTTGTTTTCCTTGTTTTTGCATTGCTCCTTAGACAAGCCCAGTGGAACAACCTTATAGGATATATTTTGACAAAAATAAGGAACCTCCAGGGTATTCTTCCTGATCATTTCAGATCATGTCTCTATGCAGAAACCAACCTTGAACATCTTTCTGTTTTTTTCTTTCCTCTAAGACAGTGGTGCACCCAGCCACATTCACGACCTTTTTACATGAAAAGCAAAGGGACACATTCAACCATACAGTTATTTCTGATGATGGAATCTTAATAAACCCAGAAAGTTGGACGTTATGGTCAATTCAGAGTGTCACTTTATACTTGGGCAACCCAATCCTCACATGCGCTGGAACAAGCAGGCATTTTTGGTATCCAGCACAAGTTTCTGGCAGCCACAAGGGGAAACTTTCCCCCTTACCCCAGAGTGAGCCACTGCTGTTCCAGTGGGACTACTCAGATCTGCACCATCTCAATCCGAGCAGCCCAGCATAGCCTTGGGCTGCCTGGAATGGGGTTCGGATCTGGCACAAATGCCAATTCTGGCCCTGCCTCCTGATCCTCCCTTTCCTGCCTGATGCCCACCCTCCTCACATGCACAAGAAAAGAAAAACTAATTAATGATCAATTCAGGTATGGTTCATTCATTCATTCATTCATTCATTCATTCTCTCTCTCTCTCTCTCTCTCTCTCTCTCTCTCTCCCAAACCCAGTTGCATTTCAGATGGTTTAGTAGCAGTCTTACACACAAACCTAACCATGTCTACTCAAAAGTAAGCCCCATTGTGTTCAATGGGTCTTACTCCCAGGAAAGTGTCTTTAGGATTGCAGCCTTAGATACTTTTAAGCAAAACACAAGTCCAAAATAGTTTAATTCTTAAAAAATACCCTGTAAAGTTGGCAAGGTGTCCTGGCATAAAATGTTACTACCCAGTCGGCTACATAAAATATGGCCTGGCATAAAATGTTTCTACCTAGTCGGCTTCAGCCTCTTTCTGTTATCCTCGGTGTGACAGTTTAATCACAGTCCTTGGAATTTGTCCATTGCTACAAGAAAGGTAATGAAAAGGGAAATCTTACGGCAAATTCCTGGTATTACGGCTGCTTTTTCTTTAGCATGCCTGATAATGGCTGTCATCCTGGATTTACTACCCAGTGACAAGGCTTCCAGCAACCAAAAAAGGGACTTAAGACTAAACATACGCTTTTTTGGTTTCTCCCGACAATCCCATGAGTAGTTGTGAATGCGAAGCTTTCCCCAAAAATACACGTTGGCCAAAGAGGGGCAACAAAGAGGTTTGCAAAACCTGGACACAGATCTTAGAGCACAATCCTAACCATGTCTACAAAGAAGTAAGCCCCATTGCAATGGGTTCAGTGGGTCTTACTCCCAGGAAAGTGTCTTTAATTCATATACTATGATCTCTGTCTTATGTATAGTGCCTGCTATCATAGGGTTGCCATATGTCCAGTCCAATAATATCAAAATTTCCATTAATCCATTAAGACATTTCAGCATTGCTCTGGGCTCATTCCACATAACATGTTGCTTGCCAGCATAGAAACCCACTACATGCTCACATGCGTGCAGCAATCCCCACCCCATTGAGGTCCTAAAATTCAAGTGGTCCTAAAATTCAAAGTGATGCATGATACTTTCTATGCTATTGAAATGCTCTACTCATCTCAGGGAAGCTAACCTTTCTTCAGTGAACTTTCTGTTCCAACTGCTAACCACTACCTGACGACCATTCAGTCCTCATCAAGCTAACTCATCGGGCTCAAGCCTGCTGTGTCCGGATCCTGCGCATGGGAATTCTAATGCATGTTCTGATCTAATGCCCAGCCAAAGGTTACCTCTTCTTTTCATGTGTGTGGATTGGCCCCTACTGTTCCAATGACTTTTTAAAAAATCAGAAACTAAATTTCAGTGGCTGGGGAAGCCCACACGTTCCAATGCGTTTGGTACGATTAGGATACAAATATATCCAAGGTATTATCAAAATGCATGGTGACGCATCATAAAAACCCAGTGGTTTTTTGGCTATAACATTTGATAGAATAGAGATATTTAAATGTGCTTTATTTCATTGTGTTCTTTGTGAAATTACACATCGGATGATATATAACATGATGGTATTCAAAAATACCAGGATTTTAAACATTTTGGCCAGTAGTGGTGTCATACACTCCTATGTACATCACCTGGTGTGGCCCACACTCACCTGGCGACACCACTGACTTAGGGCAAAATCCAGAGTAACTATGGGGAGTCCTTGCTCCGGTGTAAGAACAACTTACTCTGGATTGCAATATGAATTTCCCATAGGTTTTCACTACGTGGTGCAGTAGCTACGGGTGCACGTAAAGTCTCTTACGTGCTCCCATAGTTACTCTGGATTTGGGGGTATCTCTGCCCTCCATAGCCAATACATCTGGTTGTCAACAAACACCAGGAACTCTTCAAGAATATTCAGCCAGCTGTCCTACCAACTACCACTACTTCTTGTTCTTTAAATATGTATGCAAGAGTTTTTTGGGTCTAATGTCAGACAAAGATAAGAATGGTTTTTAAAAGCGGCAATTAAAATATTCTTTTAAAAATAATTCCTTCTGCAGACATTTACTTTGGCACATCAAAGCCTTCCATTTGTTTCTTTAAGGATTTGGGGTAAGCTCGAGAAGGTAAGGGTGGGCAAGATGTCAGAACAGATTAATGTTTTTCTTTACTCTGCTTTGCCCTGAGCAAATAATTGATGAGTATTTGCAGGATTAAGGAATCAAGCTAATTTGTTATAAATAACTCTCTGATCATATTAACATAACAGCATTGGATTTGGTAAGCAGGGCTTAAGTTTTCAATACTTAGATTAGGCTTCACTGCAAGACAAAAACTTCCAAATCCCATAACTTAATGCAAAACAGATTGTCTTCTTGTCCTATATATTTTATTTACCCCCAGGGTAATGCTTTTCAAACATCAGTCTTGGATCTTTCTCTTCATCCAAGTTTCAAAAGAACAGCCACAAATATAGATGCAGGTTGGCGCTGAGCCCCTCGTTCCACCAAACAGGATCTCTCCAAATGATGTCTTTAATACTGTCGATTGCAAAGATTTATTACTAATAAGGCTCTAAAACAACACAAATGTCTACCCAAAATAAATCAAACTAAATATAATATTTAGGTTGCAAATCCCAAATCTGGTTTATTTATAAAGCAATAAATATTCAAAGAAGCACAAATAAATTGCACGGGTGTCATGTAAACAAACTGTACAATAACTGCACCAAGTTCAGGAAGGAGAAGCTGAAAAAACTTCAAGAAGCACAATGTCGTCATCCTGAGTGGGAGGTAAGTGGGAGTGGGTGGATGGATGGGATGGGAGAAGATGTTTAGAAGCATTTACGGTGGACAATTGAAGGACCAGCCTCATCGTATTCCTGTTTACTGATCCACATCTGTTGGAAGGTGGAAAGGGATGCCAAGATGGAGCCTCCAATCCAGACGGAGTATTTCCGCTCAGGTGGGGCAATGATCTAAAGGGAGAAAAAAAACCAAGAATCTCAGCTGGAGCAACCTCAGATTGTAACAACACTAACGCAGGCCTCCGTCAGTCTTGGAAGACTATGGTATCGTGCTTGGCGCTGCATACGCTGCATGCGAAGCACGAAAGCCTGGGTTGGATTGTTATGGAGGATAGGCTTTTACCCAAGCAGCAAATGCCCCCTCTCCACACCACTGAATTAGTCCAGTGGAAAGGCAGAGCCAATACGATTGGATCCAGCTGGCGTCGAGAGCTGGGCTAAGGACAGGAGCTCACCCTGTCTTGTGTGGCCGACCCGTGTCTCGAACCCTGGCCTGCTGGTTAACAGGCACAGCGTCTTAGCCACTTGCGCCACCCACAGACCCTGTAACAACACTAGGAAGGTGAATAATGTTTGTGTGTCAACGTTTACATAAGTTGGACCAGGGGATCCTTTCCTAGACACTCCACAGATACAGAGACTAGTGGATCATGTAATCCAGTGATCTGTATACAAATCTGCGTTCCAAATCAACCACTGTGCCATGGCACACTGGTGTGCCATCCAGAGTCTGCAGATATACCATAAAATTTTGGGGACATTCATTTTTTAGTAGGCAATTGGGGGATTTGAGCCCTCTACCTTGGCGTGCCCTACTCCTACTATGGTGTGCCTTGTTAATAGAAAATAAATTGACGGTGTACCTTGACAATTTTAGAACCTTGTCAATGTGCTGTGGGTTGAAAAAGGTTAAAAACTGCTAATATAATCCATGGGTCGAGTCCAGTAAGACCTCAGAAATGTTAGACACCCCAATAAGCCCCCCACAAAAAAGTATGACACCCAAGAAAAATATAGGACATGACAAAATAAAAACTAAAAACCCTAATATATATTGCTAGCCTGTGGATAAACACTATATTACTTATTAAATTTAAAACTATTACTATAATTTCTTACATCTAATTTATTAATTATAAGAAAGCTACTCTATCTGCTCACAAGAAGGCGACTGTATCTACTTACAAGAAAAAGGAGGACAATTAAGTTTTTTATCAGGACCAAAGGATAAAAAAGAGGACATGTCCTGGAAAAATAGGACATCAGGGCTGCAATCCTAAGAGAACTTTCCTGGGAGTAAAACTGATAGAACTCAGTGGAACTTACTTCTGAGTAGTCACAAATAGGATTGCACTGATGGTCACCCTAACCCAGAAACCTAACCCGAGGATGCCCTCGGTGGGTCTTCTAGGGCAGATTCAGAACCCTTAGTGGGCCAAATTTGTAGGCTCCAGATCCACAGATTAAGATTTTACTCAGGTTACTCTAGTCTAGTAAATAACAACTTGTTATGTCACTCTAAATTTCATTGGTCAACTTTCCTCTCACCTTGATTTTCATGGTGCTGGGAGCTAAAGCTGTGATCTCTTTCTGCATACGATCCGCAATACCAGGGTACATTGTGGTTCCTCCAGAGAGTACATTGTTGGCGTACAGATCTTTACGGATATCAATATCACATTTCATAATGCTGTTATAGGTAGTTTCGTGAATGCCGGCAGATTCCATACCTTGGAAAGAAAAATGGATAAGAAATTGAAATACGTGGGACAGAGAAGGAGTATCATCATGTTAATAATAACTATGAAGATGGATAGAAATGTAGGACAGCATGTTTGCCACAGAGCTCACCATCAAAGACATTAAACTTAAAATCACAAATTCTATGGGGCAAAGTTGGATCTGACTGCATGAAACAAAATGTATGTGGTATGAACTGGCCATGTGTGGACACCTTGGATGGACAGACATCTTGGGCATGCTGGCCCAAACCTCAAAAGGAGGACAAGGTCTTGGATTCCTCTCAGCCTGGCTGTTCTGGCGGGCAATGGCAGGTTTGCCTACTCATGAGTAAAGCCGCAATATTGGGCATTTTCACTTTCCCAGAGAGTTCAATGCATATTTTTTAGTTTTAGTTTTTGTGGCCATAACTTTCGATAGGAAAAAGATATTTCAAAACTGATTTTTGCATTGGATTCTGTTCTTCAGTACAAATCCAATGACATATTACATGATGGGTTACTGCACACCATTGCATAGTACCAAAATGGAGGACACTGAAGCCCTTTTGGAGGACACCTGGACAGAAAGCTAAAAAGGAGGACAAATCCAGAAAAATCTGGCCACGCGGTCACCCTGCATAAATCTATACACTGTCTGGAGTGGCACCATTTTCAGAACTGGCCCGATACGGTTTGATACGATACCATTCTAGGCAGGCTTCCAAAACAGAACCTTGCATGGCGAGAACTTCCAAGATGCAGTGAATAATGATGGCAATTGCGTTTGGACAGCGGGGAAACGCAGAGGTCACATTATGAAGGCCACAAATGCTGGAGGCATGAACAAGGGCTTAACTGTGACCGTGGGGAGAAAAATGCATCAGAAGTATTTCTGAGTTGCATTCCAGAGTATCAGCCAACAGGTGGCTACTTAAAGGGAAGGGAAACTTGATCTATAACATGACAGCAGCTGATGAACAGCTGCATATAAAGACACGGGGCTTATACTATAAACACTTGCTCCATTCATCTGAGATTTCTTTGACCGAGCGAAGACAGATTACCCTCTCCGTCAACAGAGGTTGGTTTCGGGTAATGCTACCCAAGCCTTTTGGAAAATCACCGGAAAAATTGTAGGGTACAAATCCCATTTCCCAGGTGTTGTTGTTGCATCACCTTGTGTCACATTGTCCCTGCTAACCAAAACACAATACACCAATATTACCTGGGATGTTATTTAAAAGCTCAAGTACAAGTTCAGCAATACAGTGGCATAGCTAAGGGGGTGCAAAGCACTACATTTTGTGCAGACAACCATTCTCTCCCCCTTTTGGAGCCATTCTAGACGGGGGAGCAAAATGGAGGTGAACTCCTGCGGAGAGACTCTCTAAAAAAACCTAGTGCTTTGCACCCCCTCTGGCTATGCCTCTGTCCTAAGAACGGTCAAATACAGGGTTGCCATAATTCTCTACCACAAAATCAGATCAGGACCCTCTTTCCCATTTGCTGTCCCTGTTTTTTCAGGACATATGCCAACTCTGGTCATATAAGACCTGAAGTGTAGTCCTGGGCTGGCTAGATCTCCTCAATCCCTGGTGTGATTCATAAATTTGCTGACAAAGTGATGCATCACATAGCTAGATAATTAACTTTAACCGAGAAGGAGAACCAAGAGGATAAAGCAATTAGATCCAGACATATGCAGCTGACAAACTGACAAAATCTAGAAATAGATGCATGCTTTAAAAAAGCAAACTCAGCTGGTGCAATGAGTTTTTTGCTTTATATATAGAAGAATATAACTTTTCAGGAAATGGGCACACTGCAGTGTTGCCAACGGCTAGCTCAGATGCTATTTTTCTCTATTTGTACCATTAAAACACATAACTAAAATTGTTACCACTTAGTACTTCAGAGCGAATATATATGATAGACACAGTATAAAGGCCAGAAATGAAGTGGTCCCTATTCAAGGGTTTAATCAACACTTACCAATACCCACTTCATATACCAGAGCACCTATTGGGTGGTTTGTGATTGCTTGAGCACCTTATGCAGCAGTGATACTTTTTGAAAGACTCCTGCCTCCCCACCTGCTGCCTCCCCACCTGCTGCATTTTATCTATATCTATCTCCATATATGGCCCACCCGTCATATATATTCACCATCTAAGGACACCATGAAACAGTTCTTGGCTCGAAGCCACATTTGAAAGATTTATAAGGGATGCTGTGAGTTTTAGGGGCTGTGGGTGGCGCAAGTGGCTAAGACGCTGTGCCTGTTAACCAGCAGGCCAGGGTTCGAGACCCGGGTCGACCCCACAAGACAGGGTGAGCTCCTGTCCTTAGCCCAGCTCTGCAACGCAGCTGGATCCAGTCGTATTGGCTCTGCCTTTCCATTGGACTAATTCAGTGGTGTGGAGAGGGGGGATTTGCTGCTTGGGTAACAGCCTATCCTCCATAACAATCCAACCCAGGCTTTCGTGCTTCGCATGCAGTGTGTGTAGCGCCAAGCACAGTACCATAGTCTTTCAAGACTGACGGAGGCCTGATGTGAGTTTTAGCAATTTCAACTTGGAAGTTGAAATGTTACAAGGGCAGGGACACTCACCAATGAAAGATGGTTGGAAGAGAGTTTCTGGGCAGCGAAAACGCTCGTTCCCGATCGTGATGACCTGGCCATCGGGCAACTCGTAGCTCTTCTCCAGGGAAGACGAGGAAGCTGCAGTCGCCATTTCATTCTCAAAGTCAAGTGCAACATAGCAGAGCTTCTCCTTGATGTCACGGACAATCTCACGTTCGGCTGCAGAGACAAAGTCATAAATTCATAGCATTTATGGGGCAGAAAGAGAAAGGACAGAAGTTTTCTGGAGAAAGACACCATCCATTCCTCAAGATGTTTCCCATGATCCTGCTTGGAACAGGAGATCTTCAAGCAGAGGCTTAAAGGATTTCTTGCTTCAGACAGGGGTTGGACTAGATGACCTTATGGGTTACTTCCAACTCTATTGTTCTATATCTTGACCATCTAGCTTGAAGGACAAAATACCTTCCCCTACTACCTTCGTTTTGCCCCTTTACTGACTGGAAGCAGCTCTCAAGGATTTCAGGCAGGGGTCTTTAACATCCATGAACCTGGGATCACCTGAAGGCAACGTTCACATACTATGACTAAACCAGAGGCTGATGGGCTCCTCCGTTTCAGAATGAGTAGGAAACATGCTTACCAGTTGTCACAAAGGAGTAGCCACGTTCAGTCAGGATCTTCATGAGGTAGTCAGTTAGATCCCTGCCAGCCAAATCCAGGCGCATGATGGCATGAGGAAGAGCATAGCCTTCATAGATCGGGACATTGTGTGTGACGCCATCCCCAGAATCAAGGACTATACCTGTGAGACAGAAATGTGAGATCACAGCACTTGGCCAGCACCTTAATGACCCATTTCAGAAATATATATATTTCCCTGCTATGATGTGGGGAGAAAAATTGGCCCTTTACCTGTAGTACGTCCAGAAGCATAGAGCGACAGGACTGCCTGGATGGCCACATACATGGCAGGTACATTGAAGGTCTCAAACATGATTTGGGTCATCTTCTCCCGATTGGCTTTGGGGTTCAGAGGTGCCTCTGTGAGCAGGGTGGGGTGTTCCTCCGGAGCAACCCGCAGTTCGTTATAGAAAGTGTGGTGCCAGATTTTCTCCATGTCGTCCCAGTTAGTGATGATGCCGTGTTCAATGGGGTATTTCAAGGTCAGGATACCTCTCTTGCTTTGAGCTTCATCTCCTACATAGGAATCTTTCTGGCCCATACCAACCATAACACCCTAGAGGGCAGAAGAAGCAAACAAAACAAAAAAATTGCACCCACAGCCCCAGATCTTATCAACCAGTGTTGTCCAAGAGATAGAAAAATTGGTTTGGACATGAGACAAGCAGGAAAGAAAACGAGATTGCAAGGTCAGTATGAACATCTGCCTTAGTAACATAGAAATTGGAGTTAGATCCAATTGGATTTGATCAAGGTTCAAATCTCTGCTCAGCCATGAAGCTTCCTAGATGGCCACAGGCCAGTCACTGTCTCTCAGCTATGCCTACCTTATAGGGTAGTTGTGAGGTCAAAAAGTGGGAAGGAAACCTGTTCACTCCCCTTGGAGTGAAGGGTGGTATAAAATGTGAAAATAAATAAGAAATGGACAAAATCTTGGATAAGAAAAGGACAAAATATGTAAACCATCAATGCCAGTAACTATTGTTAACTACTCATACTCATAGCTATGGGATTGTAGACCGTAGCTTGGATCATCAGGAGATATTTCTCAATAAAAGGAGGATGGGGTAAAGGAGGGGATAGGAACAACACAAGAGAAATAAAATCAATGTTGACTGCAGAAATGGACAGAAATTGGGCAGGAATCTAAACACACATTCCTGGGAGTAAGAGACCTATTGAAAACAATGGAGCTTACTTCTGAGTAGACAAAGTTAGGATTGTGCTCTAAGGCTGCAGTCTTAACCTCTACTTAGGCTGGCTTAAGCCCTGTGCTAAGCTGGGGGTATCACAAAAATGCAGTAAGACACTTCTGCCCCATTGCTGGGGAGGTTAGGCCAATGCATAGGCACATGGTAACCTCCCCACGCAATAACAGAAAGATAGGCCAGGTAAGTTAGGCTGGCCTAAATTTCTTAGTGTTGCACCCTAAGGAGAATAACTAGTGTGGTCAGCAGCTAATGCTCAACAATGAAGCTTGCTGGGTGACCTTAAGTAAATTATCCCCTGTCATACTAACCCACCTCACAGGGCTGTTGTGAAGATATAAGAGAGTTATATAGAATAGTTAATATAATCAGTTAATAGATTTATATTATAGTTAATTAACTATAATTTTAATTATATTAATATTATATTAGATTAATATAATTATAATTAATTAACTAGAATTATAGTTAATAGAATTATATATGTGTGTTGGTCTCAACTTCACTGAGTATGTGATTCAAATTAGGGAAATCTATCATCTGAGATGCAGATGCATTGAAGGCATTTATGGTCAGTTGCCACATCTAGGATGCCGGGGTTGCAATGAAGGACCACGTCCTGCCTTGGGAGATGAATTACATAAATGTGATGATGATGCAAAAGACCACAGAATGTGATGCAGAGGGTGGCAGTCACAAAAGTTCTGGATGTGAAAAGGAAAAATTTGAACATATAGTACCTCCAACCAGTAATGTAGGCAAAGGTGGTGGAAAGTACTAAAGGTGGTGGAAAGCAGTATGATAGATGCAAAACGGAGTCATAACAGGAAGGGTCTGCTTGCAAGGTGCATTTAGGAGCCTGCAAAACTTAGTGCTTTGCACCCCTTTAGCTATGCCACTGCCTCCAACACCCTGCCCTGATCCAAACTAGGGGATTTGTTTGTGTCTGGGTGTTGCCCAGTGGATGCGCATCCCTGCCAGCTCAGACCAGGACCCCTTAGAGGCTCAAGCAGACCTTACCTGGTGTCTGGGGCGACCCACGATGGAAGGGAAGACTGCTCGAGGGGCATCATCCCCAGCGAAGCCAGCCTTGACCAAACCAGAGCCATTGTCACACACCAGGGCTGTGGTTTCCTCGTCGTCACACATCCTGGTGGGAAGGAAGCCTGGAGCTGGAAGGCACAAGGCAAGGAGATTTAGCTGGGCTGAGATTTAGCTGGGCTGATTTAGTAGGGGCAAAGGCTGTGTTGCCTAAAGGGTAGAGTCACTGGGCCTGTTTGCCTGCTCTCTGTGGAATTCCTCCTCCTTCCCCCAATCAATCAATCAATCAATCAATCACTAACTCATTCACTCAATCAATTACTAACTCAAATCAATCAATTACTAATTCACTCACTCAGTCAATCACTCAATACATCCATCCATCCATCCATCCATCACTAAGGCTATAATCCTAAAAACACTTTCCTGGAAGTAAGACCCATTGAACACTACAGGATTACTTTTGAGTAGATATGGTTTGGATTGTGCTGTCACTCACTCACTCACTCAGTCAATCAATCAGTGACCAGCCCAGGATGATCATGTATCCTTATTTTCCAGGACACATCCTCTTTTTCAGCATTGTGTCCTGGAAAATATCTTCAATGTCTTTTTTTCCTTTTGAGCAGGCAGCATGTAATCTTTTTGTAACCAATATATTCAATGCAATAAATTACATATAATAGTTTCAGATTTAATAATAAGCAATACAGTGTTTGAATTAAGCACATGAAAGCAATATACAGTGGTACCTCGCTTAACAAGCACCTCACATAACAAGCAAAAATTTCCAAGAAGTCTTGCTTCACATAACAAGTTCCGATTCACTTAACAAGCAAGTGCGCTATGTGTACGTGTGCTATGCAGCCCTGACGCTCCGCATGGAAGCTCTTTAAAAAGGCTGCCAGCCAGCGCTGCTGCCTCTAACTGCCCCCAACTTGGGGGCAGTTGCCTGGAGGTGCCAGAGGCAGCTGCCCCTAACTGCCCCCAAGTTCCCCCACCAACCACCTTGAACCTCCAGCAGCAGCCCAGGTAAGCCTCCCAGGAAAGTGTCTTTGATTGCAATCTCCTAACTATGTCTACTCAGAAGTAAGCCCCATTGTGTTAAATGTGACTTACTCCCTGGAAAGTGTCGTTAGGATTGCAGCCTAAGTAGACTTCATAGGATCATGCACACTGAATGCATGTTTTGAATTCAATTCCAGTGTTCTGTCATCATTTTTACATCCAGTTAATATTTTTATAGGAATATTTTGGGGGTTGTGGAACCAATCGTCTGAGTTTCCATTATTTCCTATGGAAAAATCTGCTTCACTTAAAGAGCATGACTCTGGAACAAATTAAACTCTTTATGTGAGGCACCACTGTATATGAGAAGGGTGACCACGTCCAGTATTTCCAGGACATGTCCTCTTTTTTAGCCTTGTGACCTGGAAACCAATCTACATCCTCCTCCTCCTTGTGAGCATGCATCAGTAGCCTTCTTGCAATTAATAAATTAGTAATCAGTTATATGTAGCAGTTCTAAATTTAATAAAAAGCAATATAATGTTTAAATTAAGCAAATAAAAGCAATATATATCAGTGATTTTCAACCAGTGTGCCATGGATAGTCCTCAGGTGTGCCACGGGAATTTGGGGAGGGACATTAATTAACAGGATAATTTGGGGATTTGAACAGCTTGGTGTGCCTTGTCAATTGTAAAAACAACTGATGGTGTGCCATGAGATGAAAAAAATGAAAATCACTGCCCTAAATATACATGAAAGGGGAGGGGGGAAGGAAGCAACAGCAAAGAAGCACTGAAACACTTTCCAGGTGACCCATTTAATTTAGCAGAAGCTTTAGAGGACAGCATCTCATTTGCACATAATAACTAACTGTGTCATCCTTAAGATACCACAAGGCTCTTCTTCGTTGCTGTGTTGTGATCCCCTGCTGGGAAGGCTCTGATTATTTCAAGAACATCTGAATTACGTAGTTCCTCACTTCTCTCTCTCTCTCTCTCTCTCACACACACACACACACACACACACAGAGGGCACAATCCAGAGGAACCACGGGAGCACATAAGAGACAGTACATGCACCTGTAGTTACTGCAACACCTAGTAAAAATGTATGGGAAATTCATATTGCAATCCAGAGTAACTTGTTCTTACTCCAGAGCAAGGACTCCCCGTAGTTACTCTGGATTTCATCCAGAGTCACACACCATCTCATACCCCCACATCACCAAAACACACAGAATGTCACACTCCATCCGTGAGTTGACTGAGAGTTCAGATGGGAATTGAAGCTGATCAACTTGGATCCGGGGTTGGACTAAATGATCTTGTAGGTTCTTTCTAACAGTACAATTTTACTTGCTTTATGATTCCAGTTCTTTCCATCTCTCCAATTCTGGTTGCCGGAACCTTGAACTGGTCCAAAGATAAATGCTCCAATTTTACCAGCTTCAGTTTTATCTGTTTCAGATTTACCAACAGCTTTACCAAACACACACACAGAGAGACAGAATCACACACCATCTCATATCCCCACATTTCTAGAACACACAGAATATCACACCCCATCCATGGGTCGACTTGGAGTTCAGATGGGAATTGAAGCTGATTAACTCGGTTCAGGGTTTGATGACCAACTTCATGACCAACTTTAGATTCTAGTTGCGGGGAACTTTGAGCTGGTCCAAAATTAAATTAAATGCTTTAATTTTATCAGCTTCAGTTCTAGCAACAGCTTCACCGAACACACACACAGTCACCGATCAATCAGATGCAACTGAGCTGTTGGCCAGAAATGTCACCATCCTTCCCAGGTCAAAATGCCACCACATCTTTGGCCCTGATGGATGAGGCTTGCCAGAGGTCTTACTCACCAGCTCAGGACAGATTGCACACTGGAGAGATCTTCAGAGCAGGCTGGCTGCTGCCGGGGAGGGAGCTCCACCAATTTATGCTGGGCTGGGAGGCCGGGTGGCTCTTCGGCTCCAGAGGGACATGCCAGGGACCTTGTCCTTATTTGGTCGGCTTCACACCATTGAGTCGCAGTGAGGCCATTAATGGGAGTCAGGAAGGCAAAAGTCACAGCCGGCTGGAGCACTCGGGCCCCCCAAGTCCATGTAAGGAAAGCAAAGGGGTTGCATTCAGGCAGCCAAGGGGATGGCCAAATAGGGGAACCCTAAAGGAGAGAAATAAATAAATAATGGGTGCCCACTGTGGGAGGTGTTGGTGGGCCTTTTTTGTTTCCAACGTCAATGAATGGAAGGGACTTTCCCCATCTTGGTGATCGAAAGAATCTCAAACTTGCAGCCAGATCAATGAATTAAGCTCTCGCTGCCACAGTGTCTGGCATGTGTCACTGCAGAGTGGAGAAGAAGCAGCTGAACACAGCAGAGCTGAAATGGCTAAGGCTGATCATTAAACAGGCTCCAAAAAAGCTGCCCATGTTTGCCACCCATGTGGAAGTCTTCCCCGTATGTAAGCTGAGGACAATAAGGATCACTGCAATAATAATGTTGTGCAACCCTAAACAAATCTTTGATGACTGAGATCATGCACTTGCGCAATTTGTGTGGGGAACAGTGCTCAGCTTGGCACTGTGGACGCAATCCTAATCAACTTAGGCCAGCAAAATGCAGCTATCTCTCAGTTCCCGTGAGGATGTGGGTAGGTCGGTGCATGTCTGCGCATTGGCCTAACCAGCACAAGCGTGGCGCAGAAGTGCACATTTGCGACATCCCCAGGCCAGCACTAAATTTGTGTTTGCCTAACCAGGGTTAGTATTGCACAGTATGTTGCCATAATTCTCTTTCACAAAATTAGGACAGGACCCTCTGTCCCATTTGCCAGTATGTGAACACAGTCCCCCCCAAAATTGGGATTATCCCTGTTTTTTGGGACATACGGCAACCCTATGTCAGCAACTTAATTCACAGCACTTACGAATTTGATTCTCAGCAAATGTCTCCTGTGCAAATCATGCCCGTCCAGGAGGTTGCATATACTTCGTTGCATGTGATGAATGCACATTTGTAAATTTGGCCATAACCATATGAATTGGTGAAATTCACATAATTTATAATACTAGCAAAATGTACCTGCGTTGCAGGAATAAAAACCCCCTGCATACACCATCCCCCCATTGTGCAACACCCTCCCATGCACATCTACCCCAAGGCGCATCAAGTCCCCTTGTGCTACACCCCCATGCGCATCTACCCCACTGCGTATCAACACTTCCAAGCATATCATCCCCCATGTGCAACATCCCCATGTGCATCAACACCCCCATGTGTTTCACCCTCTCATGCACATCAACGCCCCATGCGCATCACCCCCATGTGCACCTCCTGTCCACAACATTCCCCATGCACATCAACCCTCCCTTGTGCAATATCCCCATGCACATCTACCCCCCATGCGCATCATCCCCCATGTGCCACACCCCTATGTACATCACTCCCCCTGCACAACATTCCCCCCATGTGCACCATCCCCCCCAGTGACTCTCCCTCCCAGAGCATCAGGCGCCAAACTGGCTGGATGTTGATCAGAAAGTTTTCAATATTAAGCATAGGACAAAAACACGTTGTACCCCTTGCCACTCCCTTAAGTGATAAAATTCTCAACATCAGTTCTTGGTGGGTGTTCATGTCACATAAGGAACACCCTCCCCAAATTTCATGCTTTTAGATCTAGGGTTTGGGGCAGGGCATTCATCAGTCAGGGATTCTTCAATGTATAGGGAGTAAAACATGTTGCGCCCCTTTTCACCCCCTTCCAGCTGAAATTTCCAAAAACTGGTTCTTAGAGGTGCCTCCGTCACGGAAGGAACACCCTCCCCATATTTCATACTTCTAGGTCCAGCAGTTTTGGTTGGGTGCTGATGAGTGAGTGAGTCAGTGACTTTTCAGTTTTATACATATAAAGATAACGATTTCTTACAGAGGAGGTGTTGTGGTGGTTGAAACTGGTGGCGGCAGTTGACGTGGCTCTTCTGCCAATATTATGCCCGACACCTGGCACCATCTACAAATGAGAGCATCTCATTTGTAAACCAGCTGCCCCAACATGATTGTGAGGCACGTAGAGAATGCTTGTGTATAGACTTGCAGCACAAGTCAATGCATATCTGCGCAGAAGTAACCCCCACTGATATCAATTATACTAACTCACAGGTAAGTTGCATATGATTGCAGCCTTGTAGAAAATGGGAACCTAAAGAATTATTGGGGGGCAGGTGACAAGGTGTCATTCTCTGACTTCACAGAATGAGGGGGATCTCTCTAAAATTCCCATAAGATTCCAAATTTTGTGTTACCCCTAAAATTCTAATAAGAACACAGATATGATCACCAAATCAGATGGAGATGGCCAGAAAAAGAGATGAAAGTTACTGAGTATTTGCTGTGTTCCTGAGGTTTGTAAAGGAAAAATTGGGGAGGGGTAAGAAAAAAATGAACAAAACCCAAATATTTTGCTTTATAACACTTTTGTGACACCCCCAGGTTAGCACAGGACTTGTGCTGGGACTTGTGCCAGTCTAATTGTGGTTTAGGATTGCAGCTTTAGAGCACAATCCTCACCATGCTTACTCAAAAGTAAGCCCCATTGGGAATTACTCCCAGGAAAGTGTCTTTAGGATGGCGGCCTTCGGAAATCAATGTGCATTGAGCAACATTTTATATGTTGCTTCCTGTATAAAACTGAATGCATAAGGAAACAAAGTTTAGTTCTTCGGAAAATTATTGTTAGGAGTACTATCAGCATCTATCTACCTATCTATCTACAGTATTTATATACCACTTTTCAACTAACAAGTTTACAAAGCAGTTTACAAAGAAAATGGAAAAATAATAATAGCTAATTAATAGCTAATGGTCCCTGTCCCAAAATGGCTCACAATCTAAAATGCAAAAAAGAACACCAGCAGAAGCCACTTGAACAGACACTGCTGGGGTGTGGAGGGCCAGTTACTCTCCCCCTGCTAAATAAAAGAGGAGCACCCACTTGAAAGAGTACCTCTTGCTCAATTAGCAGGGGATCAAATGGTATGCTGGTCTGAGATCGTAATTATTAAATCAAATCATCAAATGATTTTCTGCAAGTTGGGCAGAAAAACCCTTTTGTTGAAAAATAGATTTTTTTTAAAACGGTGTTGAGTGAATCCATTTTTCTTTCTTTCTTTCTTTCTTTCTTTCTTTCTTTCTTTCTTTCTTTCTTTTCCACCCCATCCTTTTCTTTCCTCCATTATCCAGAACAAGCAGGTGAGCCCGTTGTTTCCTGAGGTTGTCATGAAACGGTTGTCGAGTCGGTGAGAAGGCAGCATATGTTTCGGAAACAGCGCACACTTGAAATCTCTTTAAATTTTGATGAAGACAGGAGGAAAAATTGTTCTCTTTTGGATTGCGGCAGACAGACGGAAAGGGGGGGAAGAGGCCGTTCATTTACAGTAACACATGTATATTTAAGCAGCCCTGCCTTTTGTAATTTTTTAGTGCACATTCGGTTAGTAATGCAGAGTAACGTTCACAGGGGAGATGAGAACAGCTTGGACCAATCACAAAAAAACAAACACACAAAGCCAGCCCTGCTATTAACGCAATGTGGCAGTTGTATTCCTGCTCGGTTGGTGAAACATCCACGTTCATTATTTGCTCCAGCGGTGGAATCTCAAAGATCCACTCCAGCAATTTCAGGATTTTCTGTTGTTCTGGAGTTAAAAATAGAACGAGCAGGAACAGCAGTTGTTGAGTGGGCTTGGCCTGGTATGCGATGGCCCAGATTGTTCGATGTGTCTCCTTCAGGAACCAGTATGTGGCCGAGTGCAGTGTGTCCTTTGGGAACTCGGCTTGTAAATTATCCAGACGTGGACATGCCTGAGTGAAACCTCGGAAAGGCAAGGAGGGGGCAGGGTTCTGTTGGCTTCTGCACATGAAACATTTGTTAATTTTTGCTGGAGCACAATCTTAATCATGTCTACTCAAAAGTAAGCCCCATTGTGTTCAGTGAGTCTTACTCCCAGGAAACTGTCTTTAGGATTGCCGCCATAATCTTATATAGAAGCTACAAAACAATGGATGCCGAGCGATTGAGATGTGGTATCCAAATGTGTGCAGGAAATGAAGAGAACAAGGAAAAGATGCAACTTTTCCATGTGGGAAAATACCCATATTTACTCAGATCTAATGCATCATCAAATCTAATGTGCATCCCTGTTTTTAATAAAGGCTTGAGAGTTTTAAAAAAATGTTTACTGGTGATTGAAATGTGTCACTGTAAAGAACGTACAAAATTTAACTTTACTGCATATAATAATGAGCTATATGACAATAATAAAATGACAATGGATTTATGTTATGATTTTTACCTAATTGCACTATTTTATACATGAATGGGTTTATGTTACATTTTAATCACAATATAGTAAACTGTTAAACTGAATACTGACCTATACTTCTAAAAACCTGTATTTACTCAAATCTAATGTGCCATCAAATCTAATACGCACCCCAATTTTGGAGACTAACACTACAATCCAGAGTAACTACGGGAGCACATAAGAGACTTTACGTGTACCCATAATTGCTGTACTACCTAGTGAAAACCTATGGGAAATTCATATTGCAATCCAGAGCAAATTGTTCTTGCACCGGAGCAAGGACTCCATGTAGTTACTCTGGATTGTGCCAAAAATTTGGCCGGAAAAGGTGAGCGTTATATTCGAGTAAATAGGGTAAATACACTTTTCCCCAATAGCCCTGATAGCCCCGACAGCCTTATTTTCTTGTTCAAATTTGCAGTACGAATCTGATTATTTTTTCCCCCAAAAAAGGAATTGACTAGAAAAAACTTTTTAAAACTCAGTATATAGATGGTGTTTTAATGGAAGAGGGCAGTGTAAGAAATAAGTATGGTGATTCTTCTGGTATCACTTCCAGGAGACTCATCCAGGTTCTGCAGCTCTGATCCTAAGATCTGTAATAATGAGTTTCTTTCCCACCCAGATAAGCTTTATAATAAAGCAGATGTTGTCAAATCTCTCCCCCACCGTAACTCACCTGGGGTGGAGGGCCCCATGATCCACCTCCACCACCGCCAGGTGTCTGAAGCAATTGAATGTCACTTTCATGAACCTGGAAGTAAACCAAAAGTATCTTTCTGGCTGCTTCTGGAGGCCCAATTCAGCCTCCAATTGTGTCTGGAGGTCTCCAATTTGGAGCAAACTGGATGCATGTGCACAAGTGGGGTAGTGGAGACATGGAGACCAGATGCCCAAAACTCAAAAGGAGAACAAGGTCTTGGATTCCTCTCAGCCTGGCCTTTCCAGCAGACAATGGCATGTTTTCCCACTCATGAGTAAAACCACAATATTGGGCACTTTCACTTTCCCATAGAGCTCAATGCATATTTTTTATTTTTAGTTTTTTGGCCATAACTTTTTATATGAAAGAGATATTTCAAAAGCGATTTCTGCATTGGATTCTGCTCTTCAATACGAATCCAATGACATGTGACATGATGGGGCACTGTACACCATTGCAAAGTTCCAAAATGAAATCACAATGGAGGACAATGAAATCCTTTTGGAGGACACCCAAACAGGAGACTAAAAAAGAGGACAAATCCAGAAATTTCTGGTCATATTGTTACCCTGAGTGTAGACCCACTAGGCATTGGGTTGCAACCCACCAAGTTCATCATGACCCACAGTTTGAGAAACCTTGTATAAAAATCCCCCATTATTGGATGGTTTAGGGACTGGAGCACCATCCAAAAGTGAAAACCGTTGACAAGTGGAACCCTTTTTTTTGTTTATAAATGTTGCTTCCAATTCTTTTTGAGCTGGCAAATTGCAAATGCCCCTCTTATCTTGCAAATTCCTGTTGCCACAGAAAGATTTATGCCAATCAGTGGTGGGCAGATGCCGGTTCGGGCCTACTCGTCCGAACCGGATCTTCCCACATGGCGACCGCTGGCGAACCACCCAGAGCCGCGGCTGGCAAGAGCTGCGGGACCGGTTCGCAAGCGGCCGCCAGGTCACCTGAAGCGGGGCTTCAAGAGACACAGTGCAATAGCGTCCAACTGGAAGCTAGCGCACTGTGTCTCCCGAAGCCGCGCTTCAGGAGACGCGCCTGCGTTGAGCTGGATGCAGGCGCACTGAGCCGCTCCTCAGGGCAGCTCAGTGCGCCTGCGTCGAGCTGGACGCAAGCGCGCTGAGCCGCTCCTCGGGGGGCTCAGTGTGTGTGCGTCGAGCTGGACGCAGGCACGCTGAGCTGCTCCTCGGGGCGGCTCAGTGCACGTGCGTCGAGCCCGACGCAGGCGCACTGAGTCTCCCTAGAGGAGACACACTGCGCATGCGCCAAGCCTGGCGCATGCGCAGTGAGGGTCCGCCCCTCGCCCCGCCCCCTGACCCCGGGCCCACCCCCCAACTTCTGGCGAACCGGATCTTGGGGTTCAGTGGGCCCATCACTGATGCCAATGGATTCTCATTAACTTCTTTGGGAATGGCTTAGACCAGGAGCTACAACATGGGAGAGGGCAATTTTGGCCTTTAGAAGAGCACAGAGAGATTGAAAGAGCAGAACATGCGTTGAATGAATGAGTTCTGGCTGTAATTGAAAGGTATTGAAAGAGTGGATCGTCAGAATACGAACCATCAGAAAGTGGGGGATACCTGTAGTATAGTGTTCTGAGGCCCGGTAGTATTGATCTCCGGCATTCTTGTTTTGCAATAATGCCTTAAGATCACTTGCCAATTCAGGCCACAATCCAAAAGAATTAATCTGTTAATAAAACGAGTAATTATTAGATATCAGTACTATCTGGAACATTTCCTAGGAGAGTTTGAGACTAATTATACAGCTTTGGTTCTTCTTGTGAGCTCCACAGTGACAGCTATCCACAAAGACAGTTCTTTTATTTATGGAACCAGAGGGCCTCAGGTGAAACCAGAAGGAAATATGTTTCTCCATGATAAGCAAAAGAAAGTTGATGACATACATATTCAAACCAACTGCTCTGACATGATGTCTGTATTCAGGAATACAAGAGATGTTTGTCTCCAGGGACTGCTTCAAGGCATTTGCACTTGGATATAGATATACAAGTACAAAAATATATGCACCACCACCCATCCAGGAGGAAGAGTACATGTATTCGGGCTGAATTCCACATTTAAATACATGCATGTGGCCAGTCGCATGAGATCAAGGCTTGGCTTAAAGAGGAAGATACACACAGAACGCAATCCTAACTTTGTTAGACCGGCCTAAGCCCCAGCATAAGTTCTGTGCTGACCAGGGGGTGTCACAAAAGTGACACTTTTGGGGGAGGGTTAGGCCAGTGCACAGGCATGCGCTTTCCTCTCTATATCACCACAGGAACAGAAAGACCGATGAGTTGTGCCTGACTAGGTTAGAATTGCACCCTTTCAGATGATAGATAGATAGATAGATAGATAGATAGATAGATAGATAGATAGATAGATAGATAGATAGATAGATAGATAGATAGATTGATTGATTGATTGATTGATTGATTGATTGATTGATTGATTGATTTGTTTATTGGCCAAGTATGATCTCCATACCCAGAATTTGGCTTCGGCAACAGCTGCGTACATACAAACATACATACACACACACACATACACCTTATATTGTCCTTTACAGAATTTTGTAAATAGAACAGACATAAAAATCAGCCAGTGGCATAGCTATGGGGGTGCAAAGCACAATGTTTTGCAGGTAGCCTCATTGCATCATTCAAGGGGACCCGCCATTCTTGGGGGGACTCCCTAACAATGGGGGGAGCAAAGCGGAGGCAAACACCCATTGCATGGGTTCCAGAGACCCACTGCATGCTGTAGTGATGCTCCCTTCAAAGTTTGCACCTCCTCTAGCTATGCCACCTTACCCAGCTATCTATTCCTGATCTATCCAGGAAATATTGCATGAAACCATTTTGTATGGCAAGAGTGGTTCATGTTTGCACATTTGTCCAAAGCACATTTAACATGCACAATGTTTCCAAGTCTTCCACAATTGTGAGAGGTCCACCATGAGCTTTCCTACACTTGGAGATGGAAAAATGTCATATTTTTTTGGAGGTTACCCAAAAACCGGTATAAAAAAAGCGACCTTGAGATATCAGTGTTACTCTTTATTGGAACTGGGTAGGCAAAGGGAGGTGAAAAGAGAAGCTGTGTTGGAAAGCCCACAACTCTCCAGCAGGGCTGGCCCATATGTGAGACCAACTGAGGCTGTTACCTCAGGCAGCAGATTGGCAGGGGACCCCATTGGATTCCCCCCATTGCTCATTCTCTTGCTCCTTTTATTGGAAAAAGAAATCCACCACTCTCCAGAATCCATTTAAACAGTGGGTCCTGGCAGACACTGTGTTCAGTATGGATCCATGTTGGGAACATGTGGGCCTAAAACCTGGCAGACACCCTGTTTGGTACAGATCCATGTTGGGTACATGTGGACCTAACACCATGCATCATTCTCAGGATCGCAAATAAATCTATATATATATAAGAGAAAAGTCACTCACTGACTGACTCACTGACTGACTCACTCACTCATCACCGCCCTGCCAAAACCGGTGGGCCTAGAAGCGTGAAATTTGGGGTGGGTGTTCCTTCCGTGACGGAGGGGTGCACTAAGAACCGGTTTTCGGAAATTCCCACCGGAAGGGGGTGAAAAGGGGCACAACGCGTTTTCCTCCCTATACTTTGCATTGAGAATTGCAGACTCATCAACATTCCGCCCCAACTGCTGGGCCTGAAGCATGGAATTCTGGGAGTTCCTTCTGTCACCTGAACACCCACCAAGAACCATCTGGAGAAATTTAACCCTTCAGGGGCTGAAAAGGGGCAACGTGTTTCTGTCCTGTACTTAACATGGGAGACTGAACAACATCCAGCCAGTTTGGTGCTCAGACTCTGGTGCACTGGGGGATGTTGTTCGGAGGAAGAGATTGCGCTGGCGAGGATGCTGCGCATGAGGGGAAATTGCGCATGAGGGGAAATTGTGCATGGGGGAAGTTGCACATGCAGGAAAGTTGCGCAGGGGGGAAGTTGCACATGGGAGGAAGTTGCGCATGGAGGAAAGTTGTGCATGGGAGGAAGTTGCGCATAAGGGGAAATTGCGCATGGGGGAAATTGCGCATGGGGGAAAGTTGCGCATGGGGGAAAGTTGTGCATGGGGAAAGTTGCGCACGGGAGGAAAGTTGCGCACGGGAGGAAAGTTGCGCATATGGGAAGTTGCGCACGGGAGGAAAGTTGCACATGAGAGGAAAGTTGCGCATGGGGGAAGTTGCGCATGGGGGGATGATGCTCATGGGGGGATGATGCGCATGGGGATGATGCACACGGAGGAAAGTTGCGCATGGGGGGATGATGCACTGGAGGAAGTTGCGCAGAGGAAGTTGCGCATGGGGGAAGTTGCGCATGGGAGGAAAGTTGCGCATATGGGAAGTTGCACATGGGGGAAGTTGCGCATGGGGATGATGCACATGGAGGAAAGTTGCACACGGGGGGAAGTTGCGCATGGGGGAAGTTGCGCATGGGGGGAAGTTGCACATGGGGGAAAGTTGTGCATGGGGAAAGTTGTGCATGGGGAAAGTTGTGCATGGGGTTTGATGCATATGGGGGAAGTTGCGCATGGGGGTTTGATGTGCATGGGGGAAGTTGCGCTTGGGGGGGTTGATGTGTATGGGGGAAGTTGCGCATGGGGGGTTGTTACGCCTGGGGGAAAGTTATCCATGGGGGGTTGATGATTATGGGGGAATGGTATACGGGGGAATTTTACTCCCGCAACGCGGGTACGCCTTTCGCTAGTTTAGAATAACTTTGGAAAGCCTTGTTCTACAAATGAAGCACTGGTTGTGCCAATACCCAGAAGTTGACCCTATCGAAAGATATAGAAATCAATCCCTATAGAAAGATATCAATCCTGCCCCCTTTTTATCACTATGCACATAATATAGGATCTCAGATTCTGGCCATTCTTCTTGCCAGTATGCAAGAAGACTCTATAATCCACAAGGAAATTGTGAGACGGACAGTCAATAAACAGAATACTTCTCAGCAGATACGTGTGCTTGTAAGAATTTTTTTCCAGCTTAGAGATCACAGCAATATATTGATATAAAGGAACGGAAAGACATTATTTCAAAGCATTACGTTCAAACGCTGGCTATTTTTCAAAGCATGGGCACCCCACTTCTGACGTTGCGAGCACATTGCTTTCCCACGTGGACGCCATCCAGCAGGAAGTCGCTGATATCCTCGATTCCAATCAGGGAAATCATGGGTGAGACAAAGCCGTAAACGGCGGACATCGCCACACTGAAGGGCCAAGCGAAAAACACCAGAACACCCAGCCAGATGACACTCCACATGATACAGCAACAGTCCATTGGCGCTTCTTCTTCGCCAACTCTGTAAAGAAACAAAAAATTCCATAAGGCGCTGTTAGAATGATCTTTCCACATCACATGACACACCGTGAAGCCAGTCGAAGTATGTGCTTGGGGTGTACCCAGACCTGTGCACACTTCCGCAATGGTCCTCCTCCTTCTCTTACTCCCTGGAATTGTAAATAAAGACAGGAACAGCATGTAATGAATCTGTGGAACTCCCTGCTGCAGGATGTGGTGATGGAGTCTGACCTTTAAAAGACAATTGTGCAGATTTACTGAGGCTGGTCCATCGCAGATTACAAACCACGACGGATACACACGTTACCTCCTAGTTTCTGAAGTAGGTTAAGAAGGTCAGATATAAGGGAATGGCAATAGGATTCAATTTCAGATTTCCAAACCTAAAATGAGGAAACTCTGATTAAAAGAACTGACACTACCACAATCTCCTCCAGTGTTTGATGGAAATTTTTGCTAATAATGTCTAGGCCTAAAATTATGACATACTCCAGTCCTGCTCAACTGAGTCCTTTATAAAAGTAATTCTCAAACCACGTACAGAGGTGTTGAGCATTGCCAGTGACAAAGGTGGGATTGATACTAATGGCTGCTTGCGCACTGCAGTGAAGCTCCCTGCAAAAAAATAGTGCTTTGCCCCCTCTAGCTATGCCACTGTTTTATTCCATTGTTTTATTTGTATTAACAACTGCTTTATTCAATCACAGCCCATTAGTCCAAAAACTTAATTTTAATGAAACAATTGTGGTTTATTATATGAATGTTAATAATATATAACAATCAAATACGTAATTTTGGGTAGTATTTTATATACAACACAAAATAGTATTTTATTTTAAATTTTAATCGTATTTTATTGTTAATGTCTTATCTTGATCATCTTAATTTGTTCTGATTTTTTTATTGCCTTGTTTGCTATTTTGAATGTGTTGTTTTGACAGCCCTTTCAGGGGCAAAAAGTGTGGCTTAAACTATTTAGGTTAATCAATAAAGCAAATAATCTTTCGTTTAAAAATTTCTAGACTTCCCCCCAATTTCTAGTCTTCTTTTCCTCTGGCTTTCCTAATAGATACTTGTCTGAAAATGCTAAGATGGGTCAGAATTGATCAGAAGTTCATAATTTGTTAAAAAACCCGGGTTAGGATGGCACAAGTTCCGGCACAAAAGGAATTGGTAAAGATTTTCTGAGATATTTGTTTTAGTTTGTCCACCCTTGAAAATTGCGGTACTTATTCTATATACCATTGAAATGTGGTTTATAAATACTGTTGACTGATTGATTGAAATTAATTGATTGATGATTGATTGTTTATCCCTCAATTGCTTTGATACCCTGCATTGTCGCCTAAATTATATGGCTGCAGTTTAACATACATGTTCTTTATCTGGAATATTTCTATTTAGAATCCCTTTTAAACAAAACTGTCTCGGCAAAGACTTGTCGTTCTCTGTCTCAAAGAGGTTCATATTCTGACTTAGGGCGCAATCCAGAGTAACTACAGGGAATCCTTGCTCCGATGTAAGAACAATTTACTCTGGATTGCAATATGAATTTCCCATAGGTTTTCACTAGCTGGTGCAGTAACTACAGGTGCATGTAATGTCTCTTACATGCTCCCGTAGTTACTCTGGATTGTAGGATTAAAGGCCAAACATCTTCAAGTATCTGAAATAGAACACAAGACACTGGAGATGCTTCCCAGCCGAGGATTGCTTTTACCTGTCAGGTTTAGGTGGTGGTGGTTTCTGGGCTGGGGGTGGTGGTTGCACTGTGGGAGGTGGTGGTGCTGCTTGTGGAGGTGGTGGTGCTGCTTGTGGAGCCGGTGGAACTAGTATTGGTTTTGGAGCTGGTTCTGACGCTGTTGATTTTCTTGAGCTTGCTCTTCCTGACGATTTTCCTGAGGATGATTTTCCTGTCGCTGCTGATCCCGTTCCTGATGCTTCTGTTTTTCCTGAATATGCTGTTTTCCCCGAATATGCTGATTTCCCCGAATATGCTGATTTTCCACTAACAGTCTCATAGGCATCACCTCCAGATGCTTCAGTCGTCCCCTCGCCATACTGTTCACCGTATCCACTTTCTTCATCTTCTGCTTCGGAATACTCAGACATTATCCTCAAGCAAGTTCAGCTATTTGTCAAAGCAAAAGAAAAAGAAAGAAAAATCACAATGCACAACGGCCAGGCACGTTCAAGGAAAATGTGTAACGGCCCTAATCCTACCTGCACTGGCTGTCGTGATTGCACCTATTCCTCTGATGCTGATTACTCTGTGAAGCAGTCAGTGCCGGTTGTAAAAGATGCTCCAACATGCTCCAAAGATGCTCCAATCATTTCCAATGGTTTATAACATGGTGGTGTTATTCATAAATACAGTTTCCAAAATTGTGGACAGTAGTAGTGGAGAGAAGGCGAAAGCCTTCTTGCTAGCATTGCTGACAGCGCACGTGCGCTGTCAGCAATGCTAGCAAGAAGGCTTTCGCCTTCTCTCCACTACTACTGTCCACAATTTTGGAAACTGTATTTATGAATAACACCACCATGTTATAAATCATTGGAAATGCAGTTTCCCACAGAATATAATGCAAAAAAACCTGTGCTGAATTATCTGTATACCGTTCAATTAATGACCAATAAACCAGAAAAAGAAGCCGCAACGGCCTGATGTAACCCCAGTTTACCATCTTCTTCCTAGCTGGAAGACGGGTGAAATGGTTGTTTCAAACAGCATGGTGGAAGAGGGCTGTGAACCTGCAGGCACATAACCTGCACATCAAGCACATCAGCGTCAACATTGTTCCCACTGCAAAAAAAATATTTAAAACACAATGGAACAGTTCCTTGAATAGGAAGGGAGAAATATTTCATAAGCATTTTTTCCCATTTTCTCAAATGTTCCCATTTTTCCATTTCAGACCTCGTGGAAGAAAGGGGGGGAAAGATCCTTCCCCCCTAAAAATCCCTTCCTTTTCCTCTAGGTTCTCACATTCTCATAAGAGAAATGTGGTTTCCTTAGGCCAGGGGTCTCCAAACCCATCAAATATTTGATACAATATCAAGGGCTGGGAAAAATATTAAGATATAAAATTTAAATATACAGTACATTAGAAATGGGACTTAATAACTCATTGGGCTCAAATTTTTAGGATTTGTGCAAGCACCAATGCACAAGACAGGAATAAAACACACACTTAAATGGGCCACCAGTTTTCCACCCCACCATCACAGTTCCAGTTGTGTTTGGTCAATTGTGTCAGAGGCTCTTAGGGGCAAGACACTGGCCAGTTTCGCACATGGCTATTTGTTAAAAAATATATAATTTAAAGAAGTCAGTTACACACTAATTTAAAGCCCTATATACATATGTGATAAACATGATTAAATAATTGTAAGGCTGGTTTTTCCCCATCTTGCTAAGCCAGAAGAAGCTGGTTTTAATATGAAGCCAGTCCCCATTATCAGTTTACTGAGCTGTTACTAATTCTTGCTAGATTAACTGTTAGGCCAGCCCAAGAGATTCTAAAATTGGAGGCAGCCATCCAACAAGGTCAGTTGGCCTCATGGCTGGGCCGGCCATGGCAATGGAGATGATGCTTCTGGTACAAAAGCCATAGTAGTGTTTCCAACATGTTAGCTGGGATGGTTGGTTCCAATGGTGAGTCTGCTTATACAGCACATTATGGCATCTGCACGGCATACTACACCACCTCCTCTGGCTATGCTTCTGTATGGTTATGATGGAACTATGGAACTCAGTGACTATGGCTGCAATCCTAAACTTCAATTAGGCCAGCCTAAGCCCCGGCATGTGCTAACCTGGGGGTGTCACAAAAGTGCCATAGGACACTTCTGCACCATTCCTGGGGAAGGGTTAACCCAATGCACGGACATACACTCACCACAGGAACGGGAGGACCGATGGGTTGTGCCAGCCTAGTTAGGATTGTATCCTATGATGCTTCATGTTAACATGCCCTATTTAACTTAAAGCATACAAAACCGCTCAATGACTTACCTTGTATATATATAAATATATATTCTTCCAAATCTCTTTCCAAATGGCGAATTTTGTTTTGGTGTGTTCACCGCAGCCCAAAGACATGAACAGGCTTTTGGACAACCGGACTTCACAAAAGTCCAAGTCCCCACATGAAAATGACAGGTTTACTCTAGCACAAGTGTTACCAAGGTACCAATATGATGTCATGCCTAGGGATAATGACATGAGGATTATGTCTATTATGTCTAAAAAAACTATTATGTCTGTTATGAGGATTAAGTCTATTATGTCTAAAAAAACTATTAATAAAGATCTTGCAATTGTCATTTATTGGTAGTTAGACAGGAATTTTTCGAACAAGCCAAAAGTAAATGACAATATAGCTTACTAGAAAGGTGGCTCTGGCTAAAATATTTTAAGACCCCTGCTCTCAAAGGATGTTGTAGAATAGAAAAGTTGCAAAAGAGGCCACCAAATGGTGGTTTTGGCTACTGTGATTAAAAATGCTGTGTTTGTCAACCTATGATAGGTCAGGTATGATTGAAAATGTACACAGTTATGCAAATTGTGGACAGAACTTGTCTTTGCTAAACTGTATTCGGGGTGATCCGATGCAACTGATTCAGGACAGATAAAAGGATGTGCTTCACACAGCCAATGGGATAGCCATAGGGGGTTCGGCTTCCTGTTGACCTTCTCCAGTTGCAAAGGTGTGCAGGCTTCCTGCATGCTTCTAAGCTGGTTGCCTAGAAGTGAAAAGCAAGATATGTTCAATGATACTAGATTAAAAACAAAATTAATGGGGGCAGAAGAATCCCACTGATCAGTTAATAAGTGAAACCAAGGCTATTGGATCTGTGGATACAGTGGACTTGGGTTACTGTACTAACCTCCCATTAGGCCTTGGAACCATGTATGGGTCTCATCAGACTTACGCCAACACTGTTGGTGCGCTTTGGAGGCAAGTCATGCTGGCCACAATACCACAGAGGCATCTTTGGACAACACTGGCTCTTCAGCTTCGAAACGGGGATGAGCACCGTACCCTAGAGTCAGTCATGACTGGCTGGGCAACCTGCAAGGGATACCTTTATTTGTTACCTCAGATCCCTCAGCATGGCAAAATTCAGAAATTTTATATAGTTAAGAAGAAACACACAACAAGAATTTGAGACACCGTATACAGAAGGCAAATCAAAGCAAATCAACGTATATAATTATTTATTAGGAACAATGCAAACATATCTCAATAAGAATATCGAGAATTCATAACAGAACAGAGTTCCTATTAAAGCATAATGGCAGCAATATTATTTATAGGTAGTACTGTTCACAGGAATGTATACATTAGTAACTGAAACCGTTAGCTTCAATGAATGACACTAAATAAAGGACAGTGGAAAGCCCATAGAACAGACTGTTTTCATGGGGGATTCCGAGCTCATCCATGTTCTTCTGTATGAGGAAAGATCCAAGTTAGATGAATATAACCTACGTACGTAACAAATGTATTTCTTTCTGAATTGTTGAATTCTTAAGGGTTTAGAAATGGTCTCTCATAGATCACGGATCTGAAACATGAGATCTAGGTAGAACATGGGCGCATCAGCAAACAGGAAACTGGCTGGCATTTTCCAATAAAAAGGTTAGCATTTTCCAATAGAAACTTTGCTACATTTAACTGGTTGCAGAATGCCAAAAACAAACTGCATATTTGCAAAGATCTGAGCAACTTTTGGGAAGAAATGGGAAGAACGAGATGGTTGTCACAGAGCCACAAATGGGTGGCTGATTGAGGCTCGTAGGCTGGCTATGGCAAAGCCACTCAACAGAGAGCCTTTCCGTTCTTGACATTTTCAGCACAGGTTTTCCCAATTTGCACTCCCTTTAATAGCACTTCGCCAATGTCTTCGAGTCCAATCAGAGTGACCAAAGGAATAATAAATCCGTAGAAACCGCCTAAAAGGATGGAGATGGGCCACCCAAGGAACCACAGGATGATAAACCAAATGATGCCCCAGAAGACACAACCGGCATCCATCTTCTACCTAATAAGAAAAACAGAGAAGTTAATTCAGAAATCCTATAATGGCGCCAACCACTCCTTGCCACCAGTATGGCGAGGAGGCCTTTGCGACAGTGATGTCCAAGGTTGTGCTTTGCAATCCATGTCATGGCCGAACAAATCAGGAACACCAGAAGCACTATTGCCGGTAGTGATTTCCAGAAGTGGAGGAGAAGTGGCAGGAGATGTGGTGGTGTTAAGAAGGGGCAGGGGGGTAACAAGCTTTAGAGGGTAACAAACTTGAGTTTGACACTAGTGGCCAAATCGTAAAGAACAGGGGATGTACAAGTAATACGCTCCTGTGATATATCATTGAAAAAATAATTTAAAGCAGAATTCAATGAAACAATGGGATGCTCTAGGCGAATTTCCTGCTGTAGGCAGGGGGTTGGACTAGATGACCTCCTAGGTCCCTTCCAACTCTAGGATTCTATAATTAAGCTGCATTTGAATATCTGTATTCTATCAAAGGTTATGGCCAATTAACCAGATAATGAAAACACAATTTCATTATGGAAGAAAAAGTAGAGGCACTTTTCAAGTAGTGATCCTGTATAGCAGAAAGAAAATAAGTGTTCCTCTTCATTTCAGCGCATTCCTCATCATTCCAGCTTCATGCCCCAATAATTTGATTAATTAAGTAATAAACAAAAAAATGTGCTTCTCATGTGCCCCTTTCATGCCCCAGAAACAAATGCTGAATGATGCATCCATGAGACACGCACTGAAATGATCAGCACCAATAAGTAGACATGCACTGGAATGATGAGCATCTATACGTAGAAATTTACATTTCAGTTACTACAAAGCTGCAACCCCAAAGCCCAGATCCCAGATTTACTCTGGAATTAGTGAAAGGGTGATTTCCTAAAGATCAATAAGGTAGTGAAAAATCTTTCAAATGCGATCAATCATTCAGAAAAGAGGATAAAACATTTATTAAAATACAAAATATTATTAAATAAAATATTTATTAAAAGAGATAACAAAATTATTTATTAATTTAGTAACATGTTCATTGCAAGTATGCATAATTGCAAATGGGCTCCAGTCAGAACAGTTTTTGCTCTTCCTATTGAATCTCAACACCAATTATCCCACCCAGTGGCATAGTTAGAGGGGGTGCAAGGAACTACGTTTTGCAGGGCACCTCACTGCAGCGTGCGAGCAGCACCTCCTTTTTGGAGCCAGTCCAGGAGGTTGGAGTAAAACAGTAGCATATGTTGCTATGGGTTAATTCAAGTGCAGAGGAAAGTAGGTGTAAAAGACAGAACAGTGGCATAGCAAGAGGGGGTGCAAAGCATTACATTTTGAAGGATGCTTCACCACTGCGTAGAAGCAGCCCCTTTCCCCACCCCTTCGGAGCCATTCTGGGCAGGGTGAACAAGATGGTGACAAATGCAGGACAAAACATATGCCTCCACTTTGTTCCCCTGCCCAGAATAGGTCCAAAGGGATGGGGAAAGGGCCACTTACACAACGCGGGGGGCTCCCTGAAAAACGTAGTGCTTTGCCCCCCCTTTAGCTATGCCACTGCCAACTCACCACTTCCTTCACATAGACAAAACCAGAATTTTACAATGATTACGACAGATAATCCAATTTAGCGTCAATGACATTGGCTCATATAAGCTATTCCACAACTGCATAAACAAATTGTGATTCAATTTTTAATGGGATTTGCATTTTTTAAGCTGCAATATTTGGCAAAAACTCATACATCAAATACATCTGGACTTAGATTTAATAATGGCAGATTTTTGCCGCCTTGCAGATCTTTCACAGAATATTTCACGATTACCGTAATTTAAGTGGCTTAAAAAATAAAATAAATGCAAGAAAACAACTCACTATACTTGGCTTTTTTGGAAACCTACCTTTAAGGAGTTCAAGGTTTGAATATCCTCTGGAAATTCTGACTTACTTTCCCAGTTTTTGCTGAAATAGAGAGAAAACAAGCCATCTATACCACCCACAAGCTGAATTCCATACAAGCATCTTACAAACATGCCTTTGTCTTGGATCCTACAAATCAGATGGTTTAACAAAATGATCTCACATGCACATGAGTCACACGCACTGTTAAGAAGGGTGTACACTGGACCACAGAAGGACTGGACGCATTACATAGAAGTGTCTTCATTTAAACATATGGTGTTGCGCACATATCTTTACTATGGACTAATGGCCCAATAAAAGTTAGGTACACAACAAACCTATGCCTGTGTGTGTGTATACATGTATATAAACTATTTTCTAATCCCTGTGGGTGGTATGTGTGTGTGTTATCCTCAGTCTCAGGTCCTCTAACAGTGGGCTGGGAGTTTGAGGGTTCTGCACAGTATCTTAGCTGTTCCCAGCATTGCACTTTTCTGGATCAAGTGTTCTGGTGTTCTTTTCCTGGAATCTGCTGGAGCCAGATGTGTGTGTGTGTGTGTGTGTGTGTGTGTGTGTGTGTGTGTGTGTGTGTGTGTGCATGGATGGATGGATGGATAGATAGGTAGGAAGGTATGGAGTGAGAGAGGATACCAATAGAAAGACAGACAGACAGACAGAATAGATAGACTAGCTAGATAGATAGGAAAGTAGGTTGGTAGGTATGGAGTGAGAGAGGGTACCAAGAGACAGACAGAAAGAATAGATAGATAGACTAGCTAGATAGATAGGAAAGTAGGTAGGTAGGTATGGGAGTGAGAGAGGGTACCAAGAGACAGACAGACAGACAGAAAGAATAGACTAGCTAGATAGATAGCAAAGTAGGTAGGTAGGTATGGGAGTGAGAGAGGGTACCAAGAGACAGACAGACAGACAGACAGAAAGAATAGATAGACTAGCTAGATAGATAGGAAAGTAGGTAGGTAGGTATGGGAGTGAGAGAGGGTACCAAGAGACAGACAGACAGACAGAAAGAATAGATAGACTAGCTAGATAGATAGGAAAGTAGGTAGGTAGGTATGGGAGTGAGAGAGGGTACCAAGAGACAGACAGACAGACAGAAAGAATAGATAGATAGACTAGCTAGATAGATAGGAAAGTAGGTAGGTAGGTATGGGAGTGAGAGAGGGTACCAAGAGACAGACAGACAGACAGAAAGAATAGATAGATAGACTAGCTAGGTAGATAGGAAAGTAGGTAGGTAGGTATGGAGTGAGAGGGGGAACCAAGAGACAGACAGACATAAAGAACAGATAGACTAGCTAGATAGATAGGAAAGTAGGTAGGTAGGTATGGAGTGAGAGAGGGTACCAAGAGACAGACAGACAGAAAGAATAGATAGATAGACTAGCTAGATAGATAGGAAAGTAGGTAGGTAGGTATGGAGTGAGAGAGGGTCCCAAGAGACAGACAGACAGAAAGAATAGATAGATAGACTAGCTAGATAGATAGGAAAGTAGGTAGGTAGGTATGGAGTGAGAGAGGGTACCAAGAGACAGACAGACAGAAACAACAGATGGACTAGCTAGATAGACAGGAAAGTAGGTAGGTAGGTATGGAGTGAGAGAGGGTACCAAGAGACAGACAGACAGAAACAACAGATGGACTAGCTAGATAGATAGGAAAGTACGTAGGTAGGTATGGAGTGAGAGGGGGAACCAAGAGACAGACAGACATAAAGAACAGATAGACTAGCTAGATAGATAGGAAAGTAGGTAGGTAGGTATGGAGTGAGAGAGGGTACCAAGAGACAGACAGACAGAAACAACAGATGGACTAGCTAGATAGACAGGAAAGTAGGTAGGTAGGTATGGAGTGAGAGAGGGTACCAAGAGACAGACAGACAGAAAGAACAGATGGACTAGCTAGATAGATAGGAAAGTAGGTAGGTAGGTATGGAGTGAGAGAGGGTTCCAAGAGACAGACAGACAGAAAGAATAGATAGATAGACTAGCTAGATAGATAGGAAAGTAGGTAGGTAGGTATGGAGTGAGAGAGGGTACCAAGAGACAGACAGACAGAAACAACAGATGGACTAGCTAGATAGACAGGAAAGTAGGTAGGTAGGTATGGAGTGAGAGAGGGTACCAAGAGACAGACAGACAGAAACAACAGATGGACTAGCTAGATAGATAGGAAAGTAGGTAGGTAGGTATGGAGTGAGAGAGGGTTCCAAGAGACAGACAGACAGAAACAACAGATGGACTAGCTAGATAGACAGGAAAGTAGGTAGGTAGGTATGGAGTGAGAGAGGGTACCAAGAGACAGACAGACAGAAAGAACAGATAGACTAGCTAGATAGACAGGAAAGTAGGTAGGTAGGTATGGAGTGAGAGAGGGTACCAAGAGACAGACAGACATAAAGAACAGATAGACTAGCTAGATAGATAGGAAAGTAGGTAGGTAGGTATGGAGTGAGAGAGGGTACCAAGAGACAGACAGACAGAAAGAACAGATAGACTAGCTAGATAGACAGGAAAGTAGGTAGGTAGGTATGGAGTGAGAGAGGGTACCAAGAGACAGACAGACAGAAACAACAGATGGACTAGCTAGATAGATAGGAAAGTAGGTACGTAGGTATGGGAGTGAGAGAGGGTACCAAGAGACAGACAGACAGAAAGAACAGATAGACTAGCTAGATAGGAAAGTAGGTAGGTAGGTATGGGAGTGAGAGAGGGTACCAACAGACAGACAGACAGACAGAAAGAATAGATAGATAGACTAGCTAGATAGATAGGAAAGTAGGTAGGTAGGTATGGAGTGAGAGGGGGTACCAAAAGACAGACAGACAGAAAGAACGGATAGACTAGCTAGATAGATAGGAAAGTAGGTAGGTAGGTATGGAGTGAGAGAGGGTTCCAAGAGACAGACAGACAGACAGAAAGAAAGAATAGATAGATAGACTAGCTAGATAGATAGGAAAGTAGGTAGGTAGGTATGGAGTGAGAGGGGGTACCAAGAGACAGACAGACAGAAAGAACAGATAGACTAGCTAGATAGATAGGAAAGTAGGTAGGTAGGTATGGGAGTGAGAGAGGGTACCAAGAGACAGAAAGACAGACAGACAGAAAGCATAGATAGATAGACTAGCTAGATAGATAGGAAAGTAGGTAGGTAGGTAGGTATGGGAGTGAGAGAGGGTACCAAGAGACAGACAGACAGAAAGAACAGATAGACTAGCTAGATAGATAGGAAAGTAGGTAGGTAGGTATGGAGTGAGAGAGGTAGATAGATAGAAGAGACAGAGATAGAAGAGACAGAGATAGAAGAGACAGAGATAGAAGAGAGCTAGATAGATAGAAGAGACAGACAGACAGAAAGAATAGATAGATAGACTAGCTAGATAGATAGGAAAGTAGTTAGGTAGGTATGGAGTGAGAGGGGGTACCAAGAGACAGACAGACATAAAGAACAGATAGACTAGCTAGATAGATAGGAAAGTAGGTAGGTAGGTATGGAGTGAGAGGGGGTACCAAGAGACAGACCGACAGACAGAAAGAACAGATAGACTAGCTAGATAGACAGGAAAGTAGGTAGGTAGGTATGGAGTGAGAGGGGGTACCAAGAGACAGACCGACAGACAGAAAGAACAGATAGACTAGCTAGATAGATAGGAAAGTAGGTAGGTAGGTATGTATGGGAGTGAGAGAGGGTACCAAGAGACAGACCGACAGACAGAAAGAACAGATAGACTAGCTAGATAGATAGGAAAGTAGGTAGGTAGGTATGGGAGTGAGAGAGGGTACCAAGAGACAGACAGACAGACAGACAGACAGACAGACAGACAGACAGACAGAATAGATAGATAAACTAGCTAGATAGATAGGAAAGTAAGTAGGTAGGTATGGGAGTGAGAGAGGGTACCAAGAGACAGACAGACAGACAGAAAGAATAGATAGATAGACTAGCTAGATAGATAGGAAAGTAGGTAGGTAGGTATGGAGTGAGAGAGGGTACCAAGAGACAGACAGACAGACAGACAGAAAGAATAGATAGATAGACTAGCTAGATAGATAGGAAAGTAGGTAGGTAGGTATGGGAGTGAGAGAGGGTACCAAGAGACAGACAGACAGAAAGAACAGATAGACTAGCTAGATAGATAGGAAAGTAGGTAGGTAGGTATGGAGTGAGAGAGGGTACCAAGAGACAGACAGACAGACAGAAAGAATAGATAGATAGACTAGCTAGATAGATAGGAAAGTAGGTAGGTAGGTATGGGAGTGAGAGAGGGTACCAAGAGACAGACAGACAGAAAGAACAGATAGACTAGCTAGATAGATAGGAAAGTAGGTAGGTAGGTATGGGAGTGAGAAAGGGTACCAAGAGACAGACAGACAGAAAGAATAGATAGACTAGCTAGATAGATAGGAAAGTAGGTAGGTAGGTATGGAGTGAGAGAGGGTACCAAGAGACAGACAGACAGACAGACAGACAGAAAGAATAGATAGATAGACTAGCTAGATAGATAGGAAAGTAGGTAGGTAAGTATGGGAGTGAAAGAGGGTACCAAGAGACAGAGAGACAGACAGAAAGCATAGATAGACTAGCTAGATAGATAGGAAAGTAGGTAGGTAGGTAGGTATGGGAGTGAGAGAGGGTACCAAGAGACAGACAGACAGAAAGAACAGATAGACTAGCTAGACAGATAGGAAAGTAGGTAGGTAGGTATGGAGTGAGAGGGGGTACCAAGAGACAGACAGACAGAAAGAACAGATAGACTAGCTAGACAGATAGGAAAGTAGGTAGGTAGGTATGGAGTGAGAGAGGGTACCAAGAGACAGACAGACAGACAGAAAGAATAGATAGATAGACTAGCTAGATAGATAGGAAAGTAGGTAGGTAGGTATGGGAGTGAGAGAGGGTACCAAGAGACAGAAAGACAGACAGACAGAAAGCATAGATAGATAGACTAGCTAGATAGATAGGAAAGTAGGTAGGCAGGTATGGAGTGAGAGAGGGTACCAAAAGACGGACAGACAGAAAGAACGGATTGACTAGCTAGATAGATAGGAAAGTAGGTAGGTAGGTATGGAGTGAGAGAGGGTAGCAAGAGACAGACAGACAGAAAGAACGGATAGACTAGCTAGATAGATAGGAAAGTAGGTAGGTAGGTATGGAGTGAGAGAGGGTTCCAAGAGACAGACAGACAGAAAGAACAGATAGACTAGCTAGATAGATAGGAAAGTAGGTAGGTAGGTATGGGAGTGAGAGAGGGTACCAAGAGACAGAAAGACAAAAAGAACAGATAGACTAGCTAGATAGATAGGAAAATAGGTAGGTAGGTATAGGAGTGAGAGAGCGTACCAAGAGACAGACAGACAGAAAGAAAGAATAGATAGATAGAATAGCTAGATAGATAGGAAAGTAGGTAGGTAGGTATGGGAGTGAGACAGGGTACCAAGAGACAGACAGACAGACAGAAAGAATAGATAGATAGACTAGCTAGATAGATAGGAAAGTAGGTAGGTAGGTATGGGAGTGAGAGAGCGTACCAAGAGACAGACAGACAGACAGAAAGAATAGATAGATAGACTAGCTAGATAGATAGGAAAGTAGGTAGGTAGGTATGGGAGTGAGAGAGGGTACCAAGAGACAGAAAGACAGACAGACAGAAAGCATAGATCGATAGACTAGCTAGTTAGATAGGAAAGTAGGTAGGTAGGTAGGTATGGGAGTGAGAGAGGGTACCAAGAGACAGACAGACAGAAAGAACAGATAGACTAGCTAGACAGATAGGAAAGTAGGTAGGAAGGTATGGAGTGAGAGAGGGTACCAAAAGACAGACAGACAGAAAGAACGGATAGACTAGCTAGACAGATAGGAATGTAGGTAGGTAGGTATGGAGTGAGAGAGGGTACCAAGAGACAGACAGACAGACAGAAAGAATAGATAGATAGACTAGCTAGATAGATAGGAAAGTAGGTAGGTAGGTATGGGAGTGAGAGAGGGTACCAAGAGACAGAAAGACAGACAGACAGAAAGCATAGATAGATAGACTAGCTAGATAGATAGGAAAGTAGGTAGGTAGGTAGGTATGGGAGTGAGAGAGGGTACCAAGAGACAGACAGACAGAAAGAACAGATAGACTAGCTAGACAGATAGGAAAGTAGGTAGGTAGGTATGGAGTGAGAGAGGGTACCAAAAGACAGACAGACAGAAAGAACGGATAGACTAGCTAGATAGATAGGAAAGTAGGTAGGTAGGTATGGAGTGAGAGAGGGTTCCAAGAGACAGACAGACAGACAGAAAGAATAGATAGATAGACTAGCTAGATAGATAGGAAAGTAGGTAGGTAGGTATGGAGTGAGAGGGGGTACCAAGAGACAGACAGACAGAAAGAACAGATAGACTAGCTAGATAGATAGGAAAGTAGGTAGGTAGGTATGGAGTGAGAGAGGGTACCAAAAGACAGACAGACAGAAAGAACGGATAGACTAGCTAGATAGATAGGAAAGTAGGTAGGTAGGTATGGAGTGAGGAGGGTACCAAAAGACAGACAGACAGAAAGAACAGATAGACTAGCTAGATAGATAGGAAAGTAGGTAGGTAGGTATGGAGTGAGAGAGGGTTCCAAGAGACAGACAGACAGAAAGAACAGATAGACTAGCTAGACAGATAGGAAAGTAGGTAGGTAGGTATGGAGTGAGAGAGGGTACCAAAAGACAGACAGACAGAAAGAACGGATAGACTAGCTAGATAGATAGGAAAGTAGGTAGGTAGGTATGGAGTGAGAGGGGGTACCAAGAGACAGACAGACAGAAAGAACAGATAGACTAGCTAGATAGATAGGAAAGTAGGTAGGTAGGTATGGAGTGAGAGAGGGTTCCAAGAGACAGACAGACAGAAAGAACAGATAGACTAGCTAGATAGATAGGAAAGTAGGTAGGTAGGTATGGAGTGAGAGGGGGTACCAAGAGACAGACAGACAGAAAGAACAGATAGACTAGCTAGATAGATAGGAAAGTAGGTAGGTAGGTATGGAGTGAGAGAGGGTTCCAAGAGACAGACAGACAGAAAGAACAGATAGACTAGCTAGATAGATAGGAAAGTAGGTAGGTAGGTATGGGAGTGAGAGAGGGTACCAAGAGACAGAAAGACAGACAGACAGAAAGCATAGATAGATAGACTAGCTAGATAGATAGGAAAGTAGGTAGGTAGGTATGGAGTGAGAGGGGGTACCAAGAGACAGACAGACAGAAAGAACGGATAGACTAGCTAGATAGATAGGAAAGTAGGTAGGTAGGTATGGAGTGAGAGAGGGTTCCAAGAGACAGACAGACAGAAAGAACAGATAGACTAGCTAGATAGATAGGAAAGTAGGTAGGTAGGTATGGGAGTGAGAGAGGGTACCAAGAGACAGAAAGACAGACAGACAGAAAGAACAGATAGACTAGCTAGATAGATAGGAAAGTAGGTAGGTAGGTATGGAGTGAGAGAGGTAGATAGATAGAAGAGACAGAGATAGAAGAGACAGAGATAGAAGAGACAGAGATAGAAGAGAGCTAGATAGATAGAAGAGACAGACAGACAGAAAGAATAGATAGATAGACTAGCTAGATAGATAGGAAAGTAGTTAGGTAGGTATGGAGTGAGAGGGGGTACCAAGAGACAGACAGACATAAAGAACAGATAGACTAGCTAGATAGATAGGAAAGTAGGTAGGTAGGTATGGAGTGAGAGGGGGTACCAAGAGACAGACCGACAGACAGAAAGAACAGATAGACTAGCTAGATAGACAGGAAAGTAGGTAGGTAGGTATGGAGTGAGAGGGGGTACCAAGAGACAGACCGACAGACAGAAAGAACAGATAGACTAGCTAGATAGATAGGAAAGTAGGTAGGTAGGTATGGGAGTGAGAGAGGGTACCAAGAGACAGACAGACAGACAGACAGACAGACAGACAGAAAGAATAGATAGATAAACTAGCTAGATAGATAGGAAAGTAAGTAGGTAGGTATGGGAGTGAGAGAGGGTACCAAGAGACAGACAGACAGACAGAAAGAATAGATAGATAGACTAGCTAGATAGATAGGAAAGTAGGTAGGTAGGTATGGAGTGAGAGAGGGTACCAAGAGACAGACAGACAGACAGACAGAAAGAATAGATAGATAGACTAGCTAGATAGATAGGAAAGTAGGTAGGTAGGTATGGGAGTGAGAGAGGGTACCAAGAGACAGACAGACAGAAAGAACAGATAGACTAGCTAGATAGATAGGAAAGTAGGTAGGTAGGTATGGAGTGAGAGAGGGTACCAAGAGACAGACAGACAGACAGAAAGAATAGATAGATAGACTAGCTAGATAGATAGGAAAGTAGGTAGGTAGGTATGGGAGTGAGAGAGGGTACCAAGAGACAGACAGACAGAAAGAACAGATAGACTAGCTAGATAGATAGGAAAGTAGGTAGGTAGGTATGGGAGTGAGAAAGGGTACCAAGAGACAGACAGACAGAAAGAATAGATAGACTAGCTAGATAGATAGGAAAGTAGGTAGGTAGGTATGGAGTGAGAGAGGGTACCAAGAGACAGACAGACAGACAGACAGACAGAAAGAATAGATAGATAGACTAGCTAGATAGATAGGAAAGTAGGTAGGTAGGTAGGTATGGGAGTGAGAGAGGGTACCAAGAGACAGACAGACAGAAAGAACAGATAGACTAGCTAGACAGATAGGAAAGTAGGTAGGTAGGTATGGAGTGAGAGAGGGTACCAAGAGACAGACAGACAGACAGAAAGAATAGATAGATAGACTAGCTAGATAGATAGGAAAGTAGGTAGGTAGGTAGGTATGGGAGTGAGAGAGGGTACCAAGAGAAAGACAGACAGAAAGAACAGATAGACTAGCTAGACAGATAGGAAAGTAGGTAGGTAGGTATGGAGTGAGAGGGGGTACCAAGAGACAGACAGACAGAAAGAACAGATAGACTAGCTAGACAGATAGGAAAGTAGGTAGGTAGGTATGGAGTGAGAGGGGGTACCAAGAGAAAGACAGACAGAAAGAACAGATAGACTAGCTAGACAGATAGGAAAGTAGGTAGGTAGGTATGGAGTGAGAGGGGGTACCAAGAGACAGACAGACAGAAAGAACAGATAGACTAGCTAGACAGATAGGAAAGTAGGTAGGTAGGTATGGAGTGAGAGAGGGTACCAAGAGACAGACAGACAGACAGAAAGAATAGATAGATAGACTAGCTAGATAGATAGGAAAGTAGGTAGGTAGGTAGGTATGGGAGTGAGAGAGGGTACCAAGAGAAAGACAGACAGAAAGAACAGATAGACTAGCTAGACAGATAGGAAAGTAGGTAGGTAGGTATGGAGTGAGAGGGGGTACCAAGAGACAGACAGACAGAAAGAACAGATAGACTAGCTAGACAGATAGGAAAGTAGGTAGGTAGGTATGGAGTGAGAGAGGGTACCAAGAGAAAGACAGACAGAAAGAACAGATAGACTAGCTAGACAGATAGGAAAGTAGGTAGGTAGGTATGGAGTGAGAGGGGGTACCAAGAGACAGACAGACAGAAAGAACAGATAGACTAGCTAGACAGATAGGAAAGTCGGTAGGTAGGTATGGAGTGAGAGAGGGTACCAAGAGACAGACAGACAGACAGAAAGAATAGATAGATAGACTAGCTAGATAGATAGGAAAGTAGGTAGGTAGGTAGGTATGGGAGTGAGAGAGGGTACCAAGAGAAAGACAGACAGAAAGAACAGATAGACTAGCTAGACAGATAGGAAAGTAGGTAGGTAGGTATGGAGTGAGAGAGGGTACCAAGAGACAGACAGACAGACAGAAAGAATAGATAGATAGACTAGCTAGATAGATAGGAAAGTAGGTAGGTAGGTAGGTATGGGAGTGAGAGAGGGTACCAAGAGAAAGACAGACAGAAAGAACAGATAGACTAGCTAGACAGATTGGAAAGTAGGTAGGTAGGTATGGAGTGAGAGGGGGTACCAAGAGACAGACAGACAGAAAGAACAGATAGACTAGCTAGACAGATAGGAAAGTAGGTAGGTAGGTATGGAGTGAGAGAGGGTACCAAGAGAAAGACAGACAGAAAGAACAGATAGACTAGCTAGACAGATAGGAAAGTAGGTAGGTAGGTATGGAGTGAGAGGGGGTACCAAGAGACAGACAGACAGAAAGAACAGATAGACTAGCTAGACAGATAGGAAAGTCGGTAGGTAGGTATGGAGTGAGAGAGGGTACCAAGAGACAGACAGACAGACAGAAAGAATAGATAGATAGACTAGCTAGATAGATAGGAAAGTAGGTAGGTAGGTAGGTATGGGAGTGAGAGAGGGTACCAAGAGAAAGACAGACAGAAAGAACAGATAGACTAGCTAGACAGATAGGAAAGTAGGTAGGTAGGTATGGAGTGAGAGGGGGTACCAAGAGACAGACAGACAGAAAGAACAGATAGACTAGCTAGACAGATAGGAAAGTAGGTAGGTAGGTATGGAGTGAGAGAGGGTACCAAGAGACAGACAGACAGACAGAAAGAATAGATAGATAGACTAGCTAGATAGATAGGAAAGTAGGTAGGTAGGTATGGGAGTGAGAGAGGGTACCAAGAGACAGAAAGACAGACAGACAGAAAGCATACATAGATAGACTAGCTAGATAGATAGGAAAGTAGGTAGGCAGGTATGGAGTGAGAGAGGGTACCAAAAGACGGACAGACAGAAAGAACGGATTGACTAGCTAGATAGATAGGAAAGTAGGTAGGTAGGTATGGAGTGAGAGAGGGTAGCAAGAGACAGACAGACAGAAAGAACGGATAGACTAGCTAGATAGATAGGAAAGTAGGTAGGTAGGTATGGAGTGAGAGAGGGTTCCAAGAGACAGACAGACAGAAAGAACAGATAGACTAGCTAGATAGATAGGAAAGTAGGTAGGTAGGTATGGGAGTGAGAGAGGGTACCAAGAGACAGAAAGACAAAAAGAACAGATAGACTAGCTAGATAGATAGGAAAATAGGTATGTAGGTATAGGAGTGAGAGAGCGTACCAAGAGACAGACAGACAGAAAGAAAGAATAGATAGATAGAATAGCTAGATAGATAGGAAAGTAGGTAGGTAGGTATGGGAGTGAGACAGGGTACCAAGAGACAGACAGACAGACAGAAAGAATAGATAGATAGACTAGCTAGATAGATAGGAAAGTAGGTAGGTAGGTATGGGAGTGAGAGAGCGTACCAAGAGACAGACAGACAGACAGAAAGAATAGATAGATAGACTAGCTAGATAGATAGGAAAGTAGGTAGGTAGGTATGGGAGTGAGAGAGGGTACCAAGAGACAGAAAGACAGACAGACAGAAAGCATAGATAGATAGACTAGCTAGTTAGATAGGAAAGTAGGTAGGTAGGTAGGTATGGGAGTGAGAGAGGGTACCAAGAGACAGACAGACAGAAAGAACAGATAGACTAGCTAGACAGATAGGAAAGTAGGTAGGTAGGTATGGAGTGAGAGAGGGTACCAAAAGACAGACAGACAGAAAGAACGGATAGACTAGCTAGATAGATAGGAAAGTAGGTAGGTAGGTATGGAGTGAGAGGGGGTACCAAGAGACAGACAGACAGAAAGAACAGATAGACTAGCTAGATAGATAGGAAAGTAGGTAGGTAGGTATGGAGTGAGAGAGGGTTCCAAGAGACAGACAGACAGACAGAAAGAATAGATAGATAGACTAGCTAGATAGATAGGAAAGTAGGTAGGTAGGTATGGAGTGAGAGGGGGTACCAAGAGACAGACAGACAGAAAGAACAAATAGACTAGCTAGATAGATAGGAAAGTAGGTAGGTAGGTATGGAGTGAGAGAGGGTTCCAAGAGACAGACAGACAGAAAGAACAGATAGACTAGCTAGACAGATAGGAAAGTAGGTAGGTAGGTATGGAGTGAGAGAGGGTACCAAAAGACAGACAGACAGAAAGAACGGATAGAGTAGCTAGATAGATAGGAAAGTAGGTAGGTAGGTATGGAGTGAGAGGGGGTACCAAGAGACAGACAGACAGAAAGAACAGATAGACTAGCTAGATAGATAGGAAAGTAGGTAGGTAGGTATGGAGTGAGAGAGGGTTCCAAGAGACAGACAGACAGAAAGAACAGATAGACTAGCTAGATAGATAGGAAAGTAGGTAGGTAGGTATGGAGTGAGAGGGGGTACCAAGAGACAGACAGACAGAAAGAACAGATAGACTAGCTAGATAGATAGGAAAGTAGGTAGGTAGGTATGGAGTGAGAGAGGGTTCCAAGAGACAGACAGACAGAAAGAACAGATAGACTAGCTAGATAGATAGGAAAGTAGGTAGGTAGGTATGGAGTGAGAGAGGGTACCAAGAGACAGAAAGACAGACAGACAGAAAGCACAGATAGATAGACTAGCTAGATAGATAGGAAAGTAGGTAGGTAGGTATGGAGTGAGAGGGGGTACCAAGAGACAGACAGACAGAAAGAACGGATAGACTAGCTAGATAGATAGGAAAGTAGGTAGGTAGGTATGGAGTGAGAGAGGGTTCCAAGAGACAGACAGACAGAAAGAACAGATAGACTAGCTAGATAGATAGGAAAGTAGGTAGGTAGGTATGGGAGTGAGAGAGGGTACCAAGAGACAGAAAGACAGACAGACAGAAAGCATAGATAGATAGACTAGCTAGATAGATAGGAAAGTAGGTAGGTAGGTAGGTATGGAGTGAGACAGGGTACCAAGAGACAGAAAGACAGACAGACAGAAAGCATAGATAGATAGACTAGCTAGATAGATAGGAAAGTAGGTAGGTAGGTATGGAGTGAGAGAGGGTACCAAGAGACAGACAGACAGAAAGAACAGATAGACTAGCTAGACAGATAGGAAAGTAGGTAGGTAGGTATGGAGTGAGACAGGGTACCAAGAGACAGACAGACAGAAAGAACGGATAGACTAGCTAGATAGATAGGAAAGTAGGTAGGTAGGTATGGAGTGAGAGAGGGTACCAAGAGACAGACAGACAGACAGAAAGAATAGATAGATAGACTAGCTAGATAGATAGGAAAGTAGGTAGGTAGGTATGGAGTGAGAGAGGGTACCAAGAGACAGACAGACAGAAAGAACGGATAGACTAGCTAGATAGATAGGAAAGTAGGTAGGTAGGTATGGAGTGAGAGAGGGTACCAAGAGACAGACAGACAGACAGAAAGAATAGATAGATAGACTAGCTAGATAGATAGGAAAGTAGGTAGGTAGGTATGGAGTGAGAGGGGGTACCAATAGACAGACAGACAGAAAGAACAGATAGACTAGCTAGATAGATAGGAAAGTAGGTAGGTAGGTATGGATTGAGAGAGGGTACCAAGAGACAGACAGACAGAAAGAACAGATAGACTAGCTAGATAGATAGGAAAGTAGGTAGGTAGGTATGGGAGTGAGAGAGGGTACCAAGAGACAGACAGACAGACAGAAAGAATAGATAGATAGACTGGCTAGATAGATAGGAAAGTAGGTAGGTAGGTATGGAGTGAGAAAGGGTACCAAGAGACAGACAGACAGAAAGAACAGATAGACTAGCTAGATAGATAGGAAAGTAGGTAGGTAGGTATGGAGTGAGAGAGGGTACCAAGAGACAGACAGACAGAAAGAACAGATAGACTAGCTAGACAGATAGGAAAGTAGGTAGGTAGGTATGGAGTGAGAGAGGGTACCAAGAGAGAGACAGACAGACAGAAAGAATAGATAGATAGACTAGCTAGATAGATAGGAAAGTACGTAGGTAGGTATGGAGTGAGAGAGGGTACCAAGAGACAGACAGACAGAAAGAACAGATAGACTAGCTAGACAGATAGGAAAGTAGGTAGGTAGGTATGGAGTGAGAGAGGGTACCAAGAGACAGACAGACAGACAGAAAGAACAGATAGACTAGCTAGATAGATAGGAAAGTAGGTAGGTAGGTATGGGAGTGAGAGAGGGTACCAAGAGACAGACAGACAGACAGACAGAAAGAATAGATAGATAGACTAGCTAGATAGATAGGAAAGTAGGTAGGTAGGTATGGAGTGAGAGAGGGTACCAAGAGACAGACAGACAGAAAGAACAGATAGACTAGCTAGAGAGATAGGAAAGTAGGTAGGTAGGTATGGAGTGAGAGAGGGTACCAAGAGACAGACAGACAGAAAGAATAGATAGACTAGCTAGATAGATAGGAAAGTAGGTAGGTAGGTATGGAGTGAGAGAGGGTACCAAGAGACAGACAGACAGACAGAAAGCATAGATAGATAGACTAGCTAGATAGATAGGAAAGTAGGTAGGTAGGTATGGGAGTGAGAGAGGGTACCAAGAGACAGACAGACAGACAGACAGAAAGAATAGATAGATAGACTAGCTAGATAGATAGGAAAGTAGGTAGGTAGGTATGGGAGTGAGAGAGGGTACCAAGAGACAGACAGACAGACAGAAAAAATAGATAGACTAGCTAGACAGATAGGAAAGTAGGTAGGTAGGTATGGGAGTGAGAGAGGGTACCAAGAGACAGACAGACAGAAAGAAAGAATAGATAGATAGACTAGCTAGATAGATAGGAAAGTAGGTAGGTAGGTATGGGAGTGAGAGAGGGTACCAAGAGACAGAGAGACAGACAGACAGACAGAAAGCGTAGATAGATAGACTAGCTAGATAGATAGGAAAGTAGGTAGGTAGGTAGGTAGGTATGGAGTGAGAGAGGGTACCAAGAGACAGACAGACAGAAAGAACAGATAGACTAGCTAGACAGATAGGAAAGTAGGTAGGTAGGTATGGAGTGAGAGAGGGTACCAAGAGACAGACAGACGGATAGAAAGAATAGATAGAAAGACTAGCTAGATAGATAGGAAAGTAGGTAGGTAGGTATGGGAGTGAGAGAGGGTGCCAAGAGACAGACAGACAGAAAGAAAGAATAGATAGATAGACTAGCTAGATAGATAGGAAAGTAGGTAGGTAGGTATGGGAGTGAGAGAGGGTACCAAGAGACAGACAGACAGACAGAAAAAATAGATAGACTAGCTAGATAGATAGGAAAGTAGGTAGGTAGGTATGGGAGTGTGAGAGGGTACCAAGAGACAGACAGACAGACAGAAAGAATAGATAGATAGACTAGCTAGATAGATAGGAAAGTAGGTAGGTATGTATGGGAGTGAGAGAGGGTACCAAGAGACAGACAGACAGACAGAAAAAATAGATAGATAGACTAGCTAGATAGATAGGAAAGTAGGTAGGTAGGTATGGGAGTGAGAGAGGGTACCAAGAGACAGATAGACAGACAGAACAGATAGACTAGCTAGATAGATAGGAAAGTAGGTAGGTAGGTATGGAGTGAGAGAGGGTACCAAGAAACAGACAGACAGACAGACAGAAAGAATAGATAGATAGACTAGCTAGATAGATAGGAAAGTAGGTAGGTAGGTATGGAGTGTGAGGGGGAACCAAGAGACAGACAGACAGACAGAAAGAACAGATAGATAGACTAGCTAGATAGATAGGAAAGTAGGTAGGTAGGTATGGAGTGAGAGGGGGAACCAAGAGACAGACAGACAGACAGACAGACAGACAGACAGACAGACAGAAAGAATAGATAGATAGACTAGCTAGATAGATAGGAAAGTAGGTAGGTAGGTATGGAGTGAGAGGGGGAACCAAGAGACAGACAGACAGAAAGAAAGAATAGATAGATAGACTAGCTAGATAGATAGGAAAGTAGGTAGGTAGGTATGTATGGGAGTGAGAGAGGGTACCAAGAGACAGACAGACAGACAGAGAGACAGAAAGAATAGATAGATAGACTAGCTAGATAGATAGGAAAGTAGGTAGGTAGGTATGGAGTGAGACAGGGTACCAAGAGACAGACAGACAGACAGAAAGAATAGATAGATAGACTAGCTAGACAGATAGGAAAGTAGGTAGGTAGGTATGGAGTGAGAGAGGGTACCAAGAGACAGACAGACAGACAGACAGACAGAAAGAATAGATAGATAGACTAGCTAACTAGATAGGAAAGTAGGTAGGTAGGTATGGGAGTGAGAGAGGGTACCAAGAGACAGACAGACAGACAGAAAGAAAGAATAGATAGATAGACTAGCTAGATAGATAGGAAAGTAGGTAGGTAGGTATGGAGTGAGAGGGGGAACCAAGAGACAGACAGACAGACAGACAGAAAGAATAGATAGATAGACTAGCTAGATAGATAGGAAAGTAGGTAGGTAGGTATGGAGTGAGAGGGGGAACCAAGAGACAGACAGACAGAAAGAAAGAATAGATAGATAGACTAGCTAGATAGATAGGAAAGTAGGTAGGTAGGTATGTATGGGAGTGAGAGAGGGTACCAAGAGACAGACAGACAGACAGAGAGACAGAAAGAATAGATAGATAGACTAGCTAGATAGATAGGAAAGTAGGTAGGTAGGTATGGGAGTGAGAGAGGGTACTAAGAGACAGACAGACAGACAGACAGACAGACAGAAAGAACAGATAGACTAGCTAGATAGATAGGAAAGTAGGTAGGTAGGTATGGAGTGTGAGGGGGAACCAAGAGACAGACAGACAGACAGAAAGAATAGATAGATAGACTAGCTAGATAGATAGGAAAGTAGGTAGGTAGGTATGGAGTGAGAGGGGGAACCAAGAGACAGACAGACCGAAAGAACAGATAGACTAGCTAGATAGATAGGAAAGTAGGTAGGTAGGTATGGAGTGAGAGAGGGTACCAAGAGACAGACAGACAGACAGACAGACAGAAAGAATAGATAGATAGACTAGCTAGATAGATAGGAAAGTAGGTAGGTAGGTATGGGAGTGAGAGAGGGTGCCAAGAGACAGACAGACAGACAGAAAGAATAGATAGATAGACTAGCTAGCTAGATAGGAAAGTAGGTAGGTAGGTATGGAGTGAGAGAGGGTACCAAGAGACAGACAGACAGACAGACAGAAAGAATAGATAGATAGACTAGCTAGCTCGATAGGAAAGTAGGTAGGTAGGTATGGAGTGAGAGAGGGTACCAAGAGACAGACAGACAGACAGACAGAAAGAATAGATAGATAGACTAGCTAGCTCGATAGGAAAGTAGGTAGGTAGGTATGGAGTGAGAGAGGGTACCAAGAGACAGATAGACAGACAGACAGAAAGAATAGATAGACTAGCTAGACAGATAGGAAAGTAGGTAGGTAGGTATGGAGTGAGAGAGGGTGCCAAGAGACAGACAGACAGAAAGAAAGAATAGATAGATAGACTAGCTAGATAGATAGGAAAGTAGGTAGGTAGGTATGGGAGTGAGAGAGGGTACCAAGAGACAGACAGACAGACAGAAAGAATAGATAGATAGACTAGCTAGATAGATAGGAAAGTAGGTAGGTAGGTATGGGAGTGAGAGAGGGTACTAAGAGACAGACAGACAGACAGACAGAAAGAATAGATAGATAGACTAGCTAGATAGATAGGAAAGTAGGTAGGTAGGTATGGGAGTGAGAGAGGGTACCAAGAGACAGATAGACAGACAGAACAGATAGACTAGCTAGATAGATAGGAAAGTAGGTAGGTAGGTATGGGAGTGAGAGAGGGTACCAAGAGACAGACAGACAGACAGAAAAAATAGATAGACTAGCTAGATAGATAGGAAAGTAGGTAGGTAGGTATGGGAGTGTGAGAGGGTACCAAGAGACAGACAGACAGACAGACAGACAGAAAGAATAGATAGATAGACTAGCTAGATAGATAGGAAAGTAGGTAGGTAGGTATGGGAGTGAGAGGGGGTACCAAGAGACAGACAGACAGAAAGAATAGATAGACTAGCTAGATAGATAGGAAAGTAGGTAGGTAGGTATGGAGTGAGAGGGGGAACCAAGAGACAGACAGACAGACAGAAAGAATAGATAGACTAGCTAGACAGATAGGAAAGTAGGTAGGTAGGTATGGAGTGAGACAGGGTACCAAGAGACAGACAGACAGACAGAAAGAATAGATAGATAGACTAGCTAGCTAGATAGGAAAGTAGGTAGGTAGGTATGGAGTGAGAGAGGGTACCAAGAGACAGACAGACAGACAGACAGAAAGAATAGATAGATAGACTAGCTAGCTCGATAGGAAAGTAGGTAGGTAGGTATGGAGTGAGAGAGGGTACCAAGAGACAGATAGACAGACAGACAGAAAGAATAGATAGACTAGCTAGACAGATAGGAAAGTAGGTAGGTAGGTATGGAGTGAGAGAGGGTGCCAAGAGACAGACAGACAGAAAGAAAGAATAGATAGATAGACTAGCTAGATAGATACGAAAGTAGGTAGGTAGGTATGGGAGTGAGAGAGGGTACCAAGAGACAGACAGACAGACAGAAAGAATAGATAGATAGACTAGCTAGATAGATAGGAAAGTAGGTAGGTAGGTATGGGAGTGAGAGAGGGTACTAAGAGACAGACAGACAGAAAGAATAGATAGATAGACTAGCTAGATAGATAGGAAAGTAGGTAGGTAGGTATGGGAGTGAGAGAGGGTACCAAGAGACAGATAGACAGACAGAACAGATAGACTAGCTAGATAGATAGGAAAGTAGGTAGGTAGGTATGGGAGTGAGAGAGGGTACCAAGAGACAGACAGACAGACAGACAGACAGACAGACAGAAAGAATAGATAGATAGACTAGCTAGATAGATAGGAAATAGGTAGGTAGGTATGGAGTGAGAGGGGGAACCAAGAGACAGACAGACAGACAGAAAGAATAGATATATAGACTAGCTAGATAGATAGGAAAGTAGGTAGGTAGGTATGGAGTGAGAGAGGGTACCAAGAGACAGACAGACAGACAGAAAGAATAGATAGATAGACTAGCTAGATAGATAGGAAAGTAGGTAGGTAGGTATGGGAGTGAGAGGGGGAACCAAGAGACAGACAGACCGAAAGAACAGATAGACTAGCTAGATAGATAGGAAAGTAGGTAGGTAGGTATGGAGTGAGAGGGGGTACCAAGAGACAGACAGACAGAAAGAATAGATAGACTAGCTAGATAGATAGGAAAGTAGGTAGGTAGGTATGGAGTGAGAGGGGGAATCAAGAGACAGACAGACAGACAGACAGACAGAAAGAATAGATAGATAGACTAGCTAGATAGATAGGAAAGTAGGTAGGTAGGTATGGGAGTGAGAGAGGGTACCAAGAGACAGACAGACAGACAGAAAGAATAGATAGATAGACTAGCTAGATAGATAGGAAAGTAGGTAGGTAGGTATGGGAGTGAGAGAGGGTACCAAGAGACAGAAAGACAGACAGACAGAAAGCATAGATAGATAGACTAGCTAGCTAGATAGGAAAGTAGGTAGGTAGGTATGGAGTGAGAGAGGGTACCAAGAGACAGACAGACAGAAAGAAAGAATAGATAGATAGACTAGCTAGCTAGCTAGATAGGAAAGTAGGTAGGTAGGTATGGGAGTGAGAGAGGGTACCAAGAGACAGACAGACAGACAGAAAGAATAGATAGACTAGCTAGACAGATAGGAAAGTAGGTAGGTAGGTATGGAGTGAGAGGGGGAACCAAGAGAAAGACAGACAGACAGAAAGAATAGATAGACTAGCTAGACAGATAGGAAAGTAGGTAGGTAGGTATGGAGTGAGAGAGGGTACCAAGAGACAGACAGACAGACAGAAAGAATAGATAGATAGACTAGCTAGCTAGATAGGAAAGTAGGTAGGTAGGTATGGAGTGAGAGAGGGTACCAAGAGACAGACAGACAGAAAGAAAGAATAGATAGATAGACTAGCTAGCTAGCTAGATAGGAAAGTAGGTAGGTAGGTATGGGAGTGAGAGAGGGTACCAAGAGACAGACAGACAGACAGAAAGAATAGATAGACTAGCTAGACAGATAGGAAAGTAGGTAGGTAGGTATGGAGTGAGAGAGGGTGCCAAGAGACAGACAGACAGAAAGAAAGAATAGATAGATAGACTAGCTAGATAGATAGGAAAGTAGGTAGGTAGGTATGGGAGTGAGAGAGGGTACCAAGAGACAGACAGACAGACAGAAAGAATAGATAGATAGACTAGCTAGCTAGATAGGAAAGTAGGTAGGTAGGTATGGAGTGAGAGAGGGTACCAAGAGACAGACAGACAGACAGACAGAAAGAATAGATAGACTAGCTAGACAGATAGGAAAGTAGGTAGGTAGGTATGGAGTGAGAGAGGGTGCCAAGAGACAGACAGACAGAAAGAAAGAATAGATAGATAGACTAGCTAGATAGATAGGAAAGTAGGTAGGTAGGTATGGGAGTGAGAGAGGGTACCAAGAGACAGACAGACAGACAGAAAGAATAGATAGATAGACTAGCTAGATAGATAGGAAAGTAGGTAGGTAGGTATGGGAGTGAGAGAGGGTACTAAGAGACAGACAGACAGAAAGAATAGATAGATAGACTAGCTAAATAGATAGGAAAGTAGGTAGGTAGGTATGGGAGTGAGAGAGGCTACCAAGAGACAGATAGACAGACAGAACAGATAGACTAGCTAGATAGATAGGAAAGTAGGTAGGTAGGTATGGGAGTGAGAGAGGGTACCAAGAGACAGACAGACAGACAGAAAGAATAGATAGATAGACTAGCTAGATAGATAGGAAAGTAGGTAGGTAGGTATGGGAGTGAGAGAGGGTACCAAGAGACAGACAGAAAGAACAGATAGACTAGCTAGATAGATAGGAAAGTAGGTAGGTAGGTATGGAGTGAGACAGGGTACCAAGAGACAGACAGACAGACAGAAAGAATAGATAGATAGACTAGCTAGCTAGATAGGAAAGTAGGTAGGTAGGTATGGAGTGAGAGAGGGTACCAAGAGACAGACAGACAGAAAGAACAGATAGACTAGCTAGATAGATAGGAAAGTAGGTAGGTATGTATGGGAGTGAGAGAGGGTACCAAGAGACAGACAGACAGAAAGAAAGAATAGATAGATAAACTAGCTAGATAGATAGGAAAGTAGGTAGGTAGGTATGGGAGTGTGAGAGGGTACCAAGAGACAGACAGACAGACAGACAGACAGACAGACAGAAAGCGTAGATAGATAGACTAGCTAGATAGATAGAAAAGTACGTAGGTAGGTAGGTATGGAGTGAGAGAGGGTACCAAGAGACAGACAGACAGAAAGAACAGATAGACTAGCTAGACAGATAGGAAAGTAGGTAGGTAGGTATGGAGTGAGAGAGGGTACCAAGAGACAGACAGACAGACAGAAAGAACAGATAGACTAGCTAGATAGATAGGAAAGTAGGTAGGTAGGTATGGGAGTGTGAGAGGGTACCAAGAGACAGACAGACAGACAGAAAGAATAGATAGACTAGCTAGATAGATAGGAAAGTAGGTAGGTAGGTATGGGAGTGAGAGAGGGTACCAAGAGACAGACAGACAGACAGAAAAAATAGATAGACTAGCTAGATAGATAGGAAAGTAGGTAGGTAGGTATGGGAGTGTGAGAGGGTACCAAGAGACAGACAGACAGAAAGAAAGAATAGATAGATAGACTAGCTAGATAGATAGGAAAGTAGGTAGGTAGGTATGGGAGTGAGAGAGGGTGCCAAGAGACAGACAGACAGACAGAAAGAATAGATAGATAGACTAGCTAGATAGATAGGAAAGTAGGTAGGTAGGTATGGGAGTGTGAGAGGGTACCAAGAGACAGACAGACAGACAGAAAGAATAGATAGATAGACTAGCTAGCTAGATAGGAAAGTAGGTAGGTATGTATGGGAGTGAGAGAGGGTACCAAGAGACAGACAGACGGACAGAAAAAATAGATAGACTAGCTAGATAGATAGGAAAGTAGGTAGGTACGTATGGGAGTGTGAGAGGGTACCAAGAGACAGACAGACAGACAGAAAGAATAGATAGATAGACTAGCTAGATAGATAGGAAAGTAGGTAGGTATGTATGGGAGTGCGAGAGGGTACCAAGAGACAGACAGACAGACAGAAAGAATAGATAGATAGACTAGCTAGATAGATAGGAAAGTAGGTAGGTAGGTATGGAGTGAGAGGGGGAACCAAGAGACAGACAGACAGACAGAAAGAATAGATAGATAGACTAGCTAGATAGATAGGAAAGTAGGTAGGTAGGTATGGGAGTGAGAGGGGGAACCAAGAGACAGACAGACAGACAGAAAGAATAGATATATAGACTAGCTAGATAGATAGGAAAGTAGGTAGGTAGGTATGGGAGTGAGAGGGGGAACCAAGAGATAGACAGACCGAAAGAACAGATAGACTAGATAGATAGATAGGAAAGTAGGTAGGTAGGTATGGAGTGAGAGAGGGTACCAAGAAACAGACAGACAGACAGACAGACAGACAGACAGACAGACAGACAGACAGACAGAAAAAATAGATAGATAGACTAGCTAGATAGATAGGAAAGTAGGTAGGTAGGTATGGAGTGAGAGGGGGTACCAAGAGACAGACAGACAGAAAGAATAGATAGACTAGCTAGATAGATAGGAAAGTAGGTAGGTAGGTATGGAGTGAGAGGGGGAACCAAGAGACAGACAGACAGACAGAAAGAACAGATAGACTAGCTAGATAGATAGGAAAGTAGGTAGGTAGGTATGGGAGTGAGAGGGGGAACCAAGAGACAGACAGACAGAAAGAAAGAATAGATAGATAGACTAGCTAGATAGATAGGAAAGTAGGTAGGTAGGTATGGGAGTGAGAGAGGGTGCCAAGAGACAGACAGACAGAAAGAAAGAATAGATAGATAGACTAGCTAGATAGATAGGAAAGTAGGTAGGTAGGTATGGGAGTGTGAGAGGGTACCAAGAGACAGACAGACAGAAAGAAAGAATAGATAGATAGACTAGCTAGATAGATAGGAAAGTAGGTAGGTAGGTATGGGAGTGAGAGAGGGTGCCAAGAGACAGACAGACAGAAAGAAAGAATAGATAGATAGACTAGCTAGATAGATAGGAAAGTAGGTAGGTAGGTATGGGAGTGAGAGAGGGTACCAAGAGACAGACAGACAGACAGAAAAAATAGATAGACTAGCTAGATAGATAGGAAAGTAGGTAGGTAGGTATGGGAGTGTGAGAGGGTACCAAGAGACAGACAGACAGACAGAAAGAATAGATAGATAGACTAGCTAGATAGATAGGAAAGTAGGTAGGTATGTATGGGAGTGAGAGAGGGTACCAAGAGACAGACAGACAGACAGAAAGAATAGATACATAGACTAGCTAGCTAGATAGGAAAGTAGGTAGGTAGGTATGGAGTGAGAGAGGGTACCAAGAGACAGACAGACAGACAGACAGAAAGAATAGATAGACTAGCTAGACAGATAGGAAAGTAGGTAGGTAGGTATGGAGTGAGAGAGGGTGCCAAGAGACAGACAGACAGAAAGAAAGAATAGATAGATAGACTAGCTAGATAGATAGGAAAGTAGTTAGGTAGGTATGGGAGTGAGAGAGGGTACCAAGAGACAGACAGACAGACAGAAAGAATAGATAGATAGACTAGCTAGATAGATAGGAAAGTAGGTAGGTAGGTATGGGAGTGAGAGAGGGTACTAAGAGACAGACAGACAGAAAGAATAGATAGATAGACTAGCTAGATAGATAGGAAAGTAGGTAGGTAGGTATGGGAGTGAGAGACGCTACCAAGAGACAGATAGACAGACAGAACAGATAGACTAGCTAGATAGATAGGAAAGTAGGTAGGTAGGTATGGGAGTGAGAGAGGGTACCAAGAGACAGATAGACAGACAGAACAGATAGACTAGATAGATAGATAGGAAAGTAGGTAGGTAGGTATGGAGTGAGAGAGGGTACCAAGAGACAGACAGACAGACAGACAGACAGAAAGAATAGATAGATAGACTAGCTAGATAGATAGGAAAGTAGGTAGGTAGGTATGGAGTGAGACAGGGTACCAAGAGACAGACAGACAGACAGAAAGAATAGATAGATAGACTAGCTAGCTAGATAGGAAAGTAGGTAGGTAGGTATGGAGTGAGAGAGGGTACCAAGAGACAGACAGACAGAAAGAACAGATAGACTAGCTAGATAGATAGGAAAGTAGGTAGGTACGTATGGGAGTGAGAGAGGGTACCAAGAGACAGACAGACAGAAAGAAAGAATAGATAGATAGACTAGCTAGATAGATAGGAAAGTAGGTAGGTAGGTATGGGAGTGTGAGAGGGTACCAAGAGACAGACAGACAGACAGACAGAAAGCGTAGATAGATAGACTAGCTAGATAGATAGAAAATACGTAGGTAGGTAGGTATGGAGTGAGAGAGGGTACCAAGAGACAGACAGACAGAAAGAACAGATAGACTAGCTAGACAGATAGGAAAGTAGGTAGGTAGGTATGGGAGTGTGAGAGGGTACCAAGAGACAGACAGACAGACAGAAAGAATAGATAGACTAGCTAGATAGATAGGAAAGTAGGTAGGTAGGTATGGGAGTGTGAGAGGGTACCAAGAGACAGACAGACAGAAAGAAAGAATAGATAGATAGACTAGCTAGATAGATAGGAAAGTAGGTAGGTAGGTATGGGAGTGAGAGAGGGTACCAAGAGACAGACAGACCGAAAGAACAGATAGACTAGATAGATAGATAGGAAAGTAGGTAGGTAGGTATGGAGTGAGAGAGGGTACCAAGAGACAGACAGACAGACAGAAAGAACAGATAGACTAGCTAGATAGATAGGAAAGTAGGTAGGTAGGTATGGGAGTGTGAGAGGGTACCAAGAGACAGACAGACAGACAGAAAGAATAGATAGACTAGCTAGATAGATAGGAAAGTAGGTAGGTAGGTATGGGAGTGAGAGAGGGTACCAAGAGACAGACAGACAGACAGAAAAAATAGATAGACTAGCTAGATAGATAGGAAAGTAGGTAGGTAGGTATGGGAGTGTGAGAGGGTACCAAGAGACAGACAGACAGAAAGAAAGAATAGATAGATAGACTAGCTAGATAGATAGGAAAGTAGGTAGGTAGGTATGGGAGTGAGAGAGGGTACCAAGAGACAGACAGACCGAAAGAACAGATAGACTAGATAGATAGATAGGAAAGTAGGTAGGTAGGTATGGAGTGAGAGAGGGTACCAAGAGACAGACAGACAGACAGACAGACAGACAGACAGACAGACAGAAAAAATAGATAGATAGACTAGCTAGATAGATAGGAAAGTAGGTAGGTAGGTATGGAGTGAGAGGGGGTACCAAGAGACAGACAGACAGAAAGAATAGATAGACTAGCTAGATAGATAGGAAAGTAGGTAGGTAGGTATGGGAGTGAGAGAGGGTACCAAGAGACAGACAGACAGACAGAAAAAATAGATAGACTAGCTAGATAGATAGGAAAGTAGGTAGGTAGGTATGGGAGTGAGAGAGGGTGCCAAGAGACAGACAGACAGAAAGAAAGAATAGATAGATAGACTAGCTAGATAGATAGGAAAGTAGGTAGGTAGGTATGGGAGTGAGAGAGGGTACCAAGAGACAGACAGACAGAGAGAAAAAATAGATAGACTAGCTAGATAGATAGGAAAGTAGGTAGGTAGGTATGGGAGTGTGAGAGGGTACCAAGAGACAGACAGACAGACAGAAAGAATAGATAGATAGACTAGCTAGATAGATAGGAAAGTAGGTAGGTAGGTATGGGAGTGCGAGAGGGTACCAAGAGACAGACAGACAGACAGAAAGAATAGATAGATAGACTAGCTAGATAGATAGGAAAGTAGGTAGGTATGTATGGGAGTGAGAGAGGGTACCAAGAGACAGACAGACGGACAGAAAAAATAGATAGACTAGCTAGATAGATAGGAAAGTAGGTAGGTAGGTATGGGAGTGTGAGAGGGTACCAAGAGACAGACAGACAGACAGAAAGAATAGATAGATAGACTAGCTAGATAGATAGGAAAGTAGGTAGGTATGTATGGGAGTGCGAGAGGGTACCAAGAGACAGACAGACAGACAGAAAGAATAGATAGATAGACTAGCTAGATAGATAGGAAAGTAGGTAGGTATGTATGGGAGTGAGAGAGGGTACCAAGAGACAGACAGACGGACAGAAAAAATAGATAGACTAGCTAGATAGATAGGAAAGTAGGTAGGTAGGTATGGGAGTGTGAGAGGGTACCAAGAGACAGACAGACAGACAGAAAGAATAGATAGATAGATAGACTAGCTAGATAGATAGGAAAGTAGGTAGGTATGTATGGGAGTGCGAGAGGGTACCAAGAGACAGACAGACAGACAGAAAGAATAGATAGATAGACTAGCTAGATAGATAGGAAAGTAGGTAGGTAGGTATGGGAGTGTGAGAGGGTACCAAGAGACAGACAGACAGACAGAAAGAATAGATAGATAGACTAGCTAGATAGATAGGAAAGTAGGTAGGTATGTATGGGAGTGCGAGAGGGTACCAAGAGACAGACAGACAGACAGAAAGAATAGATAGATAGACTAGCTAGATAGATAGGAAAGTAGGTAGGTAGGTATGGGAGTGTGAGAGGGTACCAAGAGACAGACAGACAGACAGAAAGAATAGATAGATAGACTAGCTAGATAGATAGGAAAGTAGGTAGGTATGTATGGGAGTGCGAGAGGGTACCAAGAGACAGACAGACGGACAGAAAAAATAGATAGACTAGCTAGATAGATAGGAAAGTAGGTAGGTAGGTATGGGAGTGTGAGAGGGTACCAAGAGACAGACAGACAGACAGAAAGAATAGATAGATAGACTAGCTAGATAGATAGGAAAGTAGGTAGGTATGTATGGGAGTGCGAGAGGGTACCAAGAGACAGACAGACAGACAGAAAGAATAGATAGATAGACTAGCTAGATAGATAGGAAAGTAGGTAGGTAGGTATGGGAGAGTGAGAGGGTACCAAGAGACAGACAGACAGACAGAAAGAATAGATAGATAGACTAGATAGATAGATAGGAAAGTAGGTAGGTATGTATGGGAGTGAGAGAGGGTACCAAGAGACAGACAGACGGACAGAAAAAATAGATAGACTAGCTAGATAGATAGGAAAGTAGGTAGGTAGGTATGGGAGTGTGAGAGGGTACCAAGAGACAGACAGACAGACAGAAAGAATAGATAGATAGACTAGCTAGCTAGATAGGAAAGTAGGTAGGTATGTATGGGAGTGCGAGAGGGTACCAAGAGACAGACAGACAGACAGAAAGAATAGATAGATAGACTAGCTAGATAGATAGGAAAGTAGGTAGGTAGGTATGGGAGTGAGAGGGGGAACCAAGAGACAGACAGACAGACAGAAAGAATAGATAGATAGACTAGCTAGATAGATAGGAAAGTAGGTAGGTAGGTATGGGAGTGAGAGGGGGAACCAAGAGACAGACAGACCGAAAGAACAGATAGACTAGATAGATAGATAGGAAAGTAGGTAGGTAGGTATGGAGTGAGAGAGGGTACCAAGAGACAGACAGACAGACAGACAGACAGACAGACAGAAAGAAAGAATAGATAGATAGACTAGCTAGATAGATAGGAAAGTAGGTAGGTAGGTATGGGAGTGTGAGAGGGTACCAAGAGACAGACAGACAGACAGAAAGAAAGAATAGATAGATAGACTAGCTAGATAGATAGGAAAGTAGGTAGGTAGGTATGGGAGTGTGAGAGGGTACCAAGAGACAGACAGACAGACAGAAAGAATAGATAGATAGACTAGCTAGATAGATAGGAAAGTAGGTAGGTAGGTATGGGAGTGCGAGAGGGTACCAAGAGACAGACAGACAGACAGACAGACAGACAGAAAGAATAGATAGATAGACTAGCTAGATAGATAGGAAAGTAGGTAGGTAGGTATGGGAGTGAGAGAGGGTACCAAGAGACAGACAGAAAGAACAGATAGACTAGCTAGATAGATAGGAAAGTAGGTTGGTAGGTATGGAGTGAGAGGGGGAACCAAGAGACAGACAGACAGACAGAAAGAATAGATAGACTAGCTAGACAGATAGGAAAGTAGGTAGGTAGGTATGGAGTGAGAGAGGGTACCAAGAGACAGACAGACAGAAAGAATAGATAGATAGACTAGCTAGCTAGATAGGAAAGTAGGTAGGTAGGTATGGAGTGAGAGAGGGTACCAAGAGACAGACAGACAGACAGAAAGAATAGATAGATAGACTAGCTAGATAGATAGGAAAGTAGGTAGGTAGGTATGGGAGTGAGAGGGGGAACCAAGAGACAGACAGACCGAAAGAACAGATAGACTAGCTAGATAGATAGGAAAGTAGGTAGGTAGGTATGGAGTGAGAGAGGGTACCAAGAGACAGACAGACAGACAGACAGACAGACAGACAGAAAGAATAGATAGATAGACTAGCTAGATAGATAGGAAAGTAGGTAGGTAGGTATGGGAGTGAGAGAGGGTACCAAGAGACAGACAGAAAGAACAGATAGACTAGCTAGATAGATAGGAAAGTAGGTAGGTAGGTATGGAGTGAGAAGGGGAACCAAGAGACAGACAGACAGACAGAAAGAATAGATAGACTAGCTAGACAGATAGGAAAGTAGGTAGGTAGGTATGGAGTGAGAGAGGGTACCAAGAGACAGACAGACAGAAAGAATAGATAGATAGACTAGCTAGCTAGATAGGAAAGTAGGTAGGTAGGTATGGAGTGAGAGAGGGTACCAAGAGACAGACAGACAGACAGACAGACAGACAGACAGAAAGAATAGATAGATAGACTAGCTAGCTAGATAGGAAAGTAGGTAGGTAGGTATGGACTGAGAGAGGGTACCAAGAGACAGACAGACAGACAGACAGACAGACAGACAGACAGACAGACAGACAGACAGACAGACAGAATAGATAGACTAGCTAGACAGATAGGAAAGTAGGTAGGTAGGTATGGAGTGAGAGAGGGTGCCAAGAGACAGACAGACAGAAAGAAAGAATAGATAGATAGACTAGCTAGATAGATAGGAAAGTAGGTAGGTAGGTATGGGAGTGAGAGAGGGTACCAAGAGACAGACAGACAGACAGAAAGAATAGATAGATAGACTAGCTAGATAGATAGGAAAGTAGGTAGGTAGGTATGGGAGTGAGAGAGGGTACTAAGAGACAGACAGACAGACAGAAAGAATAGATAGATAGACTAGCTAGATAGATAGGAAAGTAGGTAGGTAGGTATGGGAGTGAGAGAGGGTACCAAGAGACAGATAGACAGACAGAACAGATAGACTAGCTAGATAGATAGGAAAGTAGGTAGGTAGGTATGGAGTGAGAGAGGGTACCAAGAGACAGACAGACAGACAGACAGACAGACAGACAGACAGACAGACAGAATAGATAGATAGACTAGCTAGATAGATAGGAAAGTAGGTAGGTAGGTATGGGAGTGTGAGAGGGTACTAAGAGACAGACAGACAGACAGACAGAAAGAATAGATAGATAGACTAGCTAGATAGATAGGAAAGTAGGTAGGTAGGTATGGGAGTGAGAGAGGGTACCAAGAGACAGATAGACAGACAGAACAGATAGACTAGATAGATAGATAGGAAAGTAGGTAGGTAGGTATGGAGTGAGAGAGGGTACCAAGAGACAGACAGACAGACAGACAGACAGACAGAAAGAATAGATAGATAGACTAGCTAGATAGATAGGAAAGTAGGTAGGTAGGTATGGAGTGAGAGAGGGTACCAAGAGACAGACAGACAGAAAGAACAGATAGACTAGCTAGATATGGAGTGAGAGAGGGTACCAAGAGACAGACAGACAGACAGACAGACAGACAGAAAGAATAGATAGATAGACTAGCTAGCTAGGTAGGAAAGTAGGTAGGAAGGTATGGAGTGAGAGAGGGTACCAAGAGACAGACAGACAGAAAGAACAGATAGACTAGCTAGATAGATAGGAAAGTAGGTAGGTAGGTATGGAGTGAGAGAGGGTACCAAGAGACAGACAGACAGACAGACAGACAGAAAGAATAGATAGATAGACTAGCTAGCTAGATAGGAAAGTAGGTAGGTAGGTATGGGAGTGAGACAGGGTACCAAGAGACAGACAGACAGACAGAAAGAATAGATAGATAGACTAGCTAGATAGATAGGAAAGTAGGTAGGTAGGTATGGGAGTGAGAGAGGGTACTAAGAGACAGACAGACAGACAGACAGACAGAAAGAATAGATAGATAGACTAGCTAGATAGATAGGAAAGTAGGTAGGTAGGTATGGAGTGAGAGGGGGAACCAAGAGACAGACAGACAGACAGAAAGAAAGAATAGATAGATAGACTAGCTAGATAGATAGGAAAGTAGGTAGGTAGGTATGGAGTGAGAGGGGGAACCAAGAGACAGACAGACAGACAGAAAAAATAGATAGATAGACTAGCTAGATAGATAGGAAAGTAGGTAGGTAGGTATGGGAGTGAGAGAGGGTAGCAAGAGACAGATAGACAGACAGAACAGATAGACTAGCTAGATAGATAGGAAAGTAGGTAGGTAGGTATGGGAGTGAGAGAGGGTACCAAGAGACAGATAGACAGACAGAACAGATAGACTAGCTAGATAGACAGGAAAGTAGGTAGGTAGGTATGGGAGTGAGAGAGGGTACCAAGAGACAGATAGACAGACAGAACAGATAGACTAGCTAGATAGATAGGAAAGTAGGTAGGTAGGTACGGGAGTGAGAGAGGGTACCAAGAGACAGATAGACAGACAGAACAGATAGACTAGCTAGATAGATAGGAAAGTAGGTAGGTAGGTATGGGAGTGAGAGAGGGTACCAAGAGACAGATAGACAGACAGAACAGATAGACTAGCTAGATAGATAGGAAAGTAGGTAGGTAGGTATGGGAGTGAAAGAGGGTACCAAGAGACAGATAGACAGACAGAACAGATAGACTAGCTAGATAGACAGGAAAGTAGGTAGGTAGGTATGGGAGTGAAAGAGGGTACCAAGAGACAGATAGAAAGACAGAACAGATAGACTAGCTAGATAGACAGGAAAGTAGGTAGGTAGGTATGGGAGTGAAAGAGGGTACCAAGAGACAGATAGACAGACAGAACAGATAGACTACCTAGATGGATAGGAAAGTAGGTAGGTAGGTATGGGAGTGAGAGAGGGTACCAAGAGACAGATAGACAGACAGAACAGATAGACTACCTAGATAGATAGGAAAGTAGGTAGGTAGGTATGGGAGTGAGAGAGGGTACCAAGAGACAGATAGACAGACAGAACAGATAGACTAGCTAGATAGATAGGAAAGTAGGTAGGTAGGTATGGGAGTGAGAGAGGGTACCAAGAGACAGATAGACAGACAGAACAGATAGACTAGCTAGATAGATAGGAAAGTAGGTAGGTAGGTATGGGAGTGAGAGAGGGTACCAAGAGACAGATAGACAGAAAGAACAGATAGACTAGCTAGATAGACAGGAAAGTAGGTAGGTAGGTATGGGAGTGAGAGAGGGTACCAAGAGACAGATAGACAGACAGAACAGATAGACTACCTAGATAGATAGGAAAGTAGGTAGGTAGGTATGGGAGTGAGAGAGGGTACCAAGAGACAGATAGACAGACAGAACAGATAGACTACCTAGATAGATAGGAAAGTAGGTAGGTAGGTATGGGAGTGAGAGAGGGTACCAAGAGACAGATAGACAGACAGAACAGATAGACTAGCTAGATAGATAGGAAAGTAGGTAGGTAGGTATGGAGTGAGAGAGGGTACCAAGAAACAGACAGACAGACAGAAAGAATAGATAGATAGACTAGCTAGATAGATAGGAAAGTAGGTAGGTAGGTATGGAGTGAGAGGGGGAACCAAGAGACAGACAGACAGAAAGAATAGATAGATAGACTAGCTAGATAGATAGGAAAGTAGGTAGGTAGGTATGGGAGTGAGAGAGGGTACCAAGAGACAGATAGACAGATAGAACAGATAGACTAGCTAGATAGACAGGAAAGTAGGTAGGTAGGTATGGGAGTGAAAGAGGGTACCAAGAGACAGATAGACAGACAGAACAGATAGACTAGCTAGATAGATAGGAAAGTAGGTAGGTAGGTATGGGAGTGAGAGAGGGTACCAAGAGACAGATAGACAGACAGAACAGATAGACTAGCTAGATAGATAGGAAAGTAGGTAGGTAGGTATGGGAGTGAGAGAGGGTACCAAGAGACAGATAGACAGACAGAACAGATAGACTAGCTAGATAGATAGGAAAGTAGGTAGGTAGGTATGGGAGTGAGAGAGGGTACCAAGAGACAGACAGACGGACAGAACAGATAGACTAGCTAGATAGATAGGAAAGTAGGTAGGTAGGTATGGAGTGAGAGGGGGAACCAAGAGACAGACAGAGAGACAGAAAGAATAGATAGATAGACTAGCTAGATAGATAGGAAAGTAGGTAGGTAGGTATGGAGTGAGAGGGGGAACCAAGAGACAGACAGACAGAAAGAATAGATAGATAGACTAGCTAGATAGATAGGAAAGTAGGTAGGTAGGTATGGAGTGAGAGGGGGAACCAAGAGACAGACAGACAGACAGAAAGAATAGATAGATAGACTAGCTAGATAGATAGGAAAGTGGGTAGGTAGGTATGGGAGTGAGAGAGGGTACCAAGAGACAGATAGACAGACAGAACAGATAGACTAGCTAGATAGATAGGAAAGTAGGTAGGTAGGTATGGAGTGAGAGGGGGAACCAAGAGACAGACAGACAGAAAGAATAGATAGATAGACTAGCTAGATAGATAGGAAAGTAGGTAGGTAGGTATGGGAGTGAGAGAGGGTACCAAGAGACAGACAGACAGACAGAATAGATAGCTAGACTAGCTAGATAGATAGGAGAGTAGGTAGGTAGGTATGGAGTGAGAGAGGGTACCAAGAGACAGATAGACAGACAGAACAGATAGACTAGATAGATAGATAGGAAAGTAGGTAGGTAGGTATGGAGTGAGAGAGGGTACCAAGAGACAGACAGACAGACAGACAGACAGAAAGAATAGATAGATAGACTAGCTAGATAGATAGGAAAGTAGGTAGGTAGGTATGGGAGTGAGAGAGGGTACCAAGAGACAGACAGACAGACAGAATAGATAGATAGACTAGCTAGATAGGTAGGAAAGTAGGTAGGTAGGTATGGAGTGAGAGGGGGTACCAAGAGACAGACAGACAGAAAGAACAGATAGACTAGCTAGATAGATAGGAAAGTAGGTAGGTAGGTATGGGAGTGAGAGAGGGTACCAAGAGACAGACAGACAGACAGAATAGATAGATAGACTAGCTAGATAGATAGGAAAGTAGGTAGGTAGGTATGGAGTGAGAGGGGGTACCAAGAGACAGACAGACAGAAAGAACAGATAGATAGACTAGCTAGATAGATAGGAAAGTAGGTAGGTAGGTATGGGAGTGAGAGAGGGTACCAAGAGACAGACAGACAGACAGAATAGATAGATAGACTAGCTAGATAGATAGGAAAGTAGGTAGGTAGGTATGGAGTGAGAGGGGGTACCAAGAGACAGACAGACAGAAAGAACAGATAGACTAGCTAGATAGATAGGAAAGTAGGTAGGTAGGTATGGGAGTGTGAGAGGGTACCAAGAGACAGATAGACAGACAGAACAGATAGACTAGCTAGATAGATAGGAAAGTAGGTAGGTAGGTATGGAGTGAGAGGGGGAACCAAGAGACAGACAGACAGACAGAAAGAACAGATAGACTAGCTAGATAGATAGGAAAGTAGGTAGGTAGGTATGGGAGTGAGAGAGGGTACCAAGAGACAGACAGACAGACAGAATAGATAGATAGACTAGCTAGATAGATAGGAAAGTAGGTAGGTAGGTATGGGAGTGTGAGAGGGTACCAAGAGACAGATAGACAGACAGAACAGATAGACTAGCTAGATAGATAGGAAAGTAGGTAGGTAGGTATGGAGTGAGAGGGGGAACCAAGAGACAGACAGACAGACAGAAAGAACAGATAGACTAGCTAGATAGATAGGAAAGTAGGTAGGTAGGTATGGGAGTGAGAGAGGGTACCAAGAGACAGATAGACAGACAGAACAGATAGACTAGCTAGATAGATAGGAAAGTAGGTAGGTAGGTATGGGAGTGAGAGAGGGTACCAAGAGACAGACAGACAGACAGAATAGATAGATAGACTAGCTAGATAGATAGGAAAGTAGGTAGGTAGGTATGGGAGTGAGAGAGGGTACCAAGAGACAGACAGACAGACAGAATAGATAGATAGACTAGCTAGATAGATAGGAAAGTAGGTAGGTAGGTATGGAGTGAGAGGGGGTACCAAGAGACAGACAGACAGAAAGAACAGATAGACTAGCTAGATAGATAGGAAAGTAGGTAGGTAGGTATGGGAGTGAGAGAGGGTACCAAGAGACAGACAGACAGACAGGATAGATAGATAGACTAGCTAGATAGATAGGAAAGTAGGTAGGTAGGTATGGAGTGAGAGGGGGTACCAAGAGACAGACAGACAGAAAGAACAGATAGACTAGCTAGATAGATAGGAAAGTAGGTAGGTAGGTATGGGAGTGAGAGAGGGTACCAAGAGACAGATAGACAGACAGAACAGATAGACTAGCTAGATAGATAGGAAAGTAGGTAGGTAGGTATGGGAGTGAGAGAGGGTACCAAGAGACAGACAGACAGACAGAATAGATAGATAGACTAGCTAGATAGATAGGAAAGTAGGTAGGTAGGTATGGGAGTGAGAGAGGGTACCAAGAGACAGACAGACAGACAGAATAGATAGATAGACTAGCTAGATAGATAGGAAAGTAGGTAGGTAGGTATGGGAGTGAGAGAGGGTACCAAGAGACAGACAGACAGACAGAATAGATAGATAGACTAGCTAGATAGATAGGAAAGTAGGTAGGTAGGTATGGAGTGAGAGGGGGAACCAAGAGACAGACAGACAGATGTTTTGGGAAGAATATGTAGATTACTTCTTATTCAATTTTAAACTATATATACCGGTATATAGTTTATTAATGAAAATATATAAATAAAATTTACACACACACACATATATTCCCCTTGGTATATTTTTAAGTATAAAGAATTTAACCAAACGTATAAATTGTTATGTAACTTATTAATTACATATCACTGAAATATGCTATAACTGAGCATATAACAGAGGATGTGCTGCCTGCTCACAAGGTGCTTTTGTGACACTTTTGGTGACACTTTGGTGGTGCTTTAGTGACACTCCCAGCCAGGCCTGCGCAGGGCTTGAGCTGGGATCGGTGATGGCCTGACCAGGGTCAGGATTGTACCCTCAGTCTGCAATGCTATCCTCAGTTAGGCCGGCCTAAGTCCTGGCACAAGTCTCAGGCTGGCCCTTCTGCACCTCTGCCTGGGGTTAGGCCAGAGCACAGGCATGTGCTGCCTCCACTCACCACCACACTGGGGAATGGGCAGTTGTGCTGGCCTAAACCGGTTGGGACTGCAGTCTAAATCCAGAAAATCCAGACTTTTCCCAGGAAAATCCCATTCATTCTCGTGAATAAACTGAGTTGTGGGGAGATTATGGCCTACTCGGTGCAACAGCACTGCACATTTATTACAGTGCAAACTAACTATTCCATCCTTACTACTCCTTGCATATATACTATTCCATTCATACTACTCTATGCATACTTACTATTCCATCCTTACTACTCCTTGCATACTTACTATTCCATGCATATTTACTATTTTATCCATACTACTCCAGGGATATTTACTATTCCATCTAAATTCTTCCATGATCCATACTTACTATTTCATCCATACTATTCCTTGCATTCTTACTATTCTGTCCATACTATTCCATGCATACTTACTACCCTCCCTCCAAACTTACTCAGTCTATGCTCCTGCAACCAAAAATGTGCTACTCCAGCTTCCAGGCTTATCCAGGCTGGTGTAACTGAAGAGGTATCAGGTTTGGTTGTAGCCACTCCAAGGGTGGGTGAGCTTAAGCAGCATTAAACCTGGTTGTATCCTGGATTGCAGCATTAAACCTGGATTGATTGCATTAAACCTGGATTGCCTCCTGGATGAACATAAATTGTACTCCAAAAAGAGGACAAGATCCCGCAAATCCCCAAAAAGATCCCCTTAGGATTCAGGAGAAAAATGTAGGACAAGACAAAAGCTTAAAAAAAAACCTCCTTTATATTGTTTTCATGTGGTTAATTTAAACACTATTTACTTATTTTCAAATTTACTTTTATTATTATTTATGACATATAATTTATTATATTGCATATTTATTATTTATTTAGGACATATTTATTTATTGTATATCTACTGCCTATTTGTTATTATTTATGGCATGTAATTTATTAATTACAAATAGGCTACATTCTGTATGATCACAAGGAAAAAGAGGAAAATGAAAGTTTTGTTATTCCAGGACACAAGGCTAAAAAAGAGGACATGTCTTGGGGAAGACTGGGAGCATGGTCACCCTGTGCCAGCATACACTGTATCAGGGTGATCATATTCCTTGTTTTTGCAGGACATGTCCTCTTTTTTAGCCTAGTGTCCTGGAATAAAAATCTTCATTGTCCTCTTTTTCCTTGTAAGCAGGCAGCAAATGATATCATTTTAAATTTAAAATTAAGCAATATGGTGATTAAATTAACCACTTGAAAGCAATATACACGATATATTGCTTTACGAGCAATATTTACTCACAAGCAATACGATTGAGTATTTTAGATTTTATTTTGTCATGCATTTTTCTTGGGTGTCCTGCATTTTGAAGATCTTGTCCTCCTTTTTGTTTGTGACATGAACACCCTGCACCGTTACAGAAAAGTCTCCGGCTCCAGAAAAATGTATGCCATTTTCAGAGCTGGCATCAGTAGCTATTATTTTTCATTTTCTTGTAAGCAACTCTGTGAACTTTTAAGTTGAAAAGCAGTATATAAATCCTGTAGAAAGGTAGTAGCCATAAACCTTTAATGAACAAGGAAAAAGGAAAAACATACTAGAAAATTGGGTTCTTTTAAAGGACAATCTGATCTCAGTAGATTCAGGTTGCAGTTCTAACCACATTAAACTGGGAGTAAGATCAGTGGTGGGCACCAGCAGGTTCGCACCTACCCTATAGAACCGGTTCTTAACAAGAGATAGTACATATAAAGTTTAAAAATAGCCATTTAACAGTGGCTGCCAGATGGGCAGAGAACCGGTTCTTAAATTTTTTGAAGCCCATCACTGAGTAAGATCCATTATCCATAATGGGAAATACTTCTGAGTAGACTTTCTGCCAATAAAAGCTAAAAACACAAATATATATTGCTTTCATGTGGTTAACTTAAAGACTTATATTACTTAGCTATAATTACATTTAAAACTACAGGCAACCCCCACTTAATTGGACGGGTTGGGGACTGGAGCACTATCCAAAAGTGAAGACTGTTGAAAAGTGGAACACAATCTCTCCCAGCTTTCAAATGCAAAATGGCCACCAAAAATAAAGGGCGCAATCCAGAGTAACCACGAGGAGTCCTTGCTCCAGTAAAAGAGCAATTTGGATTGCAATATGAATTTCCCATAGGTTTTCACTAGGTGGTGCCGTAAATACGGGTACACATAATGCCTCTTACGTGCTCCCACAGTTATTCTGGATTGTGGGGTAAATATCACTTGCAAAAGCCTAAATAACACATATTTATTATCACATGGGCAGAACACTTAACAGATTACAGTAAAATGAACAAAGGCATGTGTGGGCAATGAACCTTTTAAGTACTTGAATAATGGTGATTTAGAGCAGAAAGTCCTAAGGAAATGCCCAAAACAATTTGATCACCATATCACATACAAATCAACATCCATAAGGCAATTTTAACCCTTAGACCAGCAGAGAGAGGTTGAAAGAGTGAAGCATGTGCTGAATAAATAAGTCCTGGGTATAGAAAGATGTTGAAAGAACGGAACCATCAGAAAATGAACCATCAGAAAGTGGGGGATACCTGTGTTTTTTTCTGGGGGAAAAAGTTGCCGTTACTCACCATAGGTCACCAGGAAGGAGATCTTCAGATTGTCTCAACTAGATCTCATCCTTGGTATCATGAGAAAAGTTGTGGGTCTTGGTTTTTCAACTACCCCTCATCCACTCCAGTCTTTAGACCTCACAAGCGGTTTTGTCACACCACTATTTCAACATCTGCTGATTTCCTCTTATAGCTTCCTCTTTTCCAGACTCTTAAGAACCCAGTTTATTTCTGGATTAGTCTCACATGTGCAGGCGTCATGGAAGTGCTGCGTTTCTGCAAATTCTACTTTTATCAAATTAAATAAATTAATTCCACCAATTAATTAATTCTAATCTCTATTACTAATTCCCATGATAACAGGATCAGGTATGCCCTTAGAAGGGTAACAACTTCAGGGGTGAAATATCCCTTTCAGCAGGGAAACGCTCCTCAGGTCAGTGGCGTCTTGAGGTTTGCTGGTTTTGGCGCTATAACTTTCGAAAGGATAAAGATACTTCAATATGATTTGTTTTATTGCATTCCTAATGAAATTACGCATTGAACGATATATAACATGACAGTATTATTCAAAAATAGAAGATTTTAAACATTCTGGCTGGTTGTGGCGTCACACACACCCCCGTGTATGTGTCACCCAGAGTTCATTTTAAGGCAGATTGGCAGCAATGTTACATATAGGTAGTACTGTTCACAGGAATGTATACATTGGTAACTGCAACTGTTAGCTTCAATGAATGACATCTTGAATTGTAAATAAAGGACAGTGGAAAGCCCATAGAACAGACTGTTTTTACGGGGATTCCGAGCTCATCCATGTTCTTCTGTATGAGGAAAGGTCCAAGTTAGATGACTATAACCTATATACATAACAAATGTATTTCTTTCTGAATTGTTGAATTCTTAAGGGTTTAGAAATGGTCTCATAGATCACGGATATGAAACATGGTAGAACATCGACTAGGTAGAACATCTGAAACTAGGTAGAACATGGGCGCATCAGCAAACAGGAAACTGGCTGGCATTTTCCAATAAAAAGGTTAGCATTTTCCAATAGAAACTTTGCTACATTTAACTGGTTGCAGAATGCCAAAAACAAACTGCATATTTGCAAAGATCTGAGCAACTTTTGGGAAGAAATGGGAATAACGAGATGGTTGTCAGAGCCACAAATGGGTGGCTGATTGAGGCTTGTAGGCTGGCTATGGCAAAGCCACTCAACAGAGAGCCTTTCCGTTCTTGACATTTTCAGCACAGGTTTTCCCAATTTGCACTCCCTTTAATAGCACTTCGCCAATGTCTTCGAGTCCAATCAGAGTGACCAAAGGAATAATAAATCCGTAGAAACCGCCTAAAAAGATGGAGATGGGCCACGCAAGGAACCACAGGATGATAAACCAAATGATGCCCCAGAAGACACAACCGGCATCCATCTTCTACCTAATAAGAAAAACAGAGAAGTTAATTCAGAAATCCTATAACGGCGCCAACCACTCCTTGCCACCAGTATGGCGAGGAGGCCTTTGCGACAGTGATGTCCAAGGTTGTGCTCCGCAATCCATGTCATGGCCGAACAAATCAGGAACACCAGAAGCACTATTGCCGGTAGTGATTTCCAGAAGTGGAGGAGAAGTGGCAGGAGATGTGGTGGTGTTAAGAGGGGGCAGGGGGTAACAAGCTTTAGAGGGTAACAAACTGAGTTTGACACTAATGGCCAAATTGTAAAGAACAGGGGATGCTCAAATACGCTCCTGTGATATATCATTGAAAAGCAGAATATAATTATATAATTTAAAGCAGAATGCGATGAAACAATGGGATGCTCTAGGAGAATTTCCTGCTGTAGGCAGAGGGTTGGACTAGATGACCTAGGACTAGGGACTAGGTCCCTTCCAACTCTAGGATTCTATAATTAAGCTGCATTTGAATATCTGGTTATGGCCAGTTAACCAGATAATGAAAACACAATTTCATTGTGGAAGAAAAAGTAGAGGCACTTTTCAAGTAGTGATCCTGTATAGCAGAAAAAAAATAAGTGTTCCTCTTCATTTCAGCACATTCCTCATCATTCCAGCTTCTTGCCCTAATAATTTGATTAATTAAGGGTGCAATCCAGAGTAACTACAGGGAGTCCTTGCTCCAACATAAGAACAATTTACCGTACTCAGGATTGCAATATGAAATTCCCATAGGTTTTAACAAGGGGGTGCCATAACTATGTCGACGTAAATGTCTCTTACATGCTCCCATAGTTACTCTGGATTGTAGGGTTAGTAATAAACAAAAAAATGTGCTTCTCATGTGACCCTTGATGCCCCATACACAAATGCTGAATGATGCACTCCATGAGACATGCACTGGAATGATCAGCATCAATAAGAAATGCACTAGAATGATGAGCATCTATATGTAGAAATTTACATTTCAGTTACTACAAAGTTGCAATCCCAAAGCCCAGATCCCAGATTTATTCTGGAATTAGACTCATAGAATCATAGAATCCTAGAGTTGAAAGGGACCTAGTAGGTCATCGAATTAGTGAAAGGGTGATTTCCTAAAAATCAATAAAGTAATCAAGATCTTTCAAATGAGATCAATCATTGAGGAAAGAAGATAAAATATTTATTAAAATACAAAATATTATAAATAAAATATTTATTAAAAGAGGTAACTTAAAATTGTTTATTAATTTATTAACTTGTTCATTGCAAGTATGCATAATACTCCAGTGAGAACAGTTTTTGCTGTTCCTATTGAAACTCAACACCAATTATCCCACCCAGTGGCATAGCTAGAAGGGGTGCAAGGAACTATGTTTTGCAGGGCACCTCACTGCAGCTTACAAGTAGCATCTCCTATTTGGAGCCAGCCCGGGTGGTTGGAGTAAAATGGTAGCATATGTTGCAACGGGTTGATTCAAGTGCAGAGGAAAGTAGGTGTTAGGGACAGAGCAGTGGCATAGCAAGAGGGGGTGCAAAGCATTACGTTTTGCAGGGTGCCTCACCACTGCGTAGAAGCAGCCATTCTGGGCACGGTGAACAAGATGGCGGCAAATGCTGGACAAAACATATGCCTCCATTTTGTTCCCCTGCCCAGAACAGGTCCAAAGGAGTGGGGAAAGGGCTACCTACACAATGCGGGGGGGGGGGGCTCCCTGAAAAACTTAGTGCTTTGCCCCCCTTGAGCTATGCCACTGCCAACTCACCACTTCCTTCACATAGACAAATCCAGAATTTTACAATAATTATGACAAATAATCCAATTTAGCGACAATGACATTGGCTCAAATAAGCTATTCCACAACTGCATAAACAAATTGTGATTCAGTTTTTTAATGGGATTTGCATTTTTTAAGCTGCAATATTTGGCAAAAACTCATACATCAAATACATCTGGATTTAGATTTAATAATGGCAGATTTTTGCTGCCTTGCAGATCTTCCACTGGAGATTTGGCTCTATGCTGCAGATGGGCTGTCCCAAGGGTGATGCCACAATTAATTTAAACGGCTGAAAAATAAAATGAATGCAAGAAAACCACTCATCATGCTTAGCTTTGTTGGAAACCTACCTTTAAGGTGTTCAAGGTTTGACTGTCCTCTGGAAACTCTGACTTCCTTTCCCAGTATTTGCTGAAACAGAGAGAAAACAAGCCATCTATACCACCCACAAGCGGAATTCCACGGCAAGCATCCTACAAACATGCCTTTGTTTTGGATCCTACAAACCAGATGATTTAACAAAATGATCTAAGAGTCACATGCTCTGGCAAGAAGGGTGTACACTGGACCACAGAAGGACTGGACGCATCACATATAAGTGTCTTCACTTAAAGACATGGTGTTGCGCATATATCTTCACTATGCGCTAATGGATCAAGTGCTCTGGTATGCTTTTCCTGGAGTCTGTTGGAGCCAGATGTGTGTGTGTAGGTAGGTAGGTATGGAGAGAGAGGGGGTACCGATAGACAGACAGATAGATAGGTAGGTAGGTATGGAGTGAGAGGAAGTACTGATAGACAGGCAGGTAGGTAGGTAGGTATGGAGTGAAGAGGGGGTACCAATAGACAGACAGACAGACAGACAGGTAGGTAGGTATGTAGGCAGGTGGTAGGTATGGAGTGAGAGGGGGTACCGATAGATAGATAGATAGATAGATAGATAGATAGATAGATAGATAGATAGATAGATAGGCAGGCAGGAATGCAGGAATGCAGGAATGCAGGAAGGTAGGTAGGTATGGAGTGAGAGGTGGTACCAATAGACAGACAGATAGATAGATAGATAGATAGATAGATAGATAGATAGATAGATAGATAGATAGATAGATAGATAGATAGATAATGTTTTGGAAAGAATATGTAATTACTTCTTATTCAGTTTAAATATATATATATATATAATTTATTAATGACTAGCAAAAAGCGTACCCGCATTCCGGGAGTAACATTTCCCCATACAACATCTCCCACGGCACATCAACATCCCATGCGCATCAACTTCCCATGCGCAACATCCCCCCCATGCGCAACATTCCCCCATGCACAACTTCCCCCATGCGCATCATCCCCCCATGTGCATGAACTCCTCATATGCAACATCACCCATCTGCGTCAGTCCCCCATGTGCATCATCCCCCGTACGCATCATCCCCCTGTGTGCAACTTCCCCCATGTGCAACTTCCCCCAAGCACAATTTTCCCCCATGCGCAACTTTCCCCCATACACAACTTCCCCATATGTGCAATTTCCCCCATGCGCAACTTCCCCCATGCGCATCATCCCCCCATGTGCAACTTTCCTACATGCGCATCATCCTCCATGCGAAACTTCCCCCATGCGCATCATCCCATGAGCAACTTCCCCCATTTGCAATTTCCCCCATGCGCAACTTCCCCCCACGCGCAACTTTCCCTGTGTGCATCATCCCCATGGGCAACTTTCACCCATGCGCAACTTCCTCTCATGCGCAACTTCCCCCCAAGCACAGCATCCTCACCAGCGCAACCTCTTCCTCCGAACAACATCCCCCAGTGCACCAGGCACTGAGCACCAAACTGGCTGGATGTGGTTCAGTCTCCATGTTAAGTATGGGATAGAAACACGTTGCCCCCTTTTCAGCCCCTGAAGGGTTAACTTCTCCAGATGGTTCTTGGTGGGTGTTCAGGAGACAGAAGGAACTCCCAGAATTTCAGCTTCAGGCCCAGCAGTTTTGGCAGGGCGGTGATGAGTGAGTGAGTCAGTCAGTCAGTCAGTGACTTTTCTCTTTTATATATATAGAAAATGTATAATAAAATTTATACACACACACATATTCCCCTCGGTATATTTTTAAGTATAAACAATTTAACACACACATATATAACTTGTTACGTAAGTATATGTTATATCTGAGCATATAACGGATCACGTGCTGCCTGCTCACAAGGTGCTTTGTGACACTTTTGGTGAGACTTTGGTGGTGCTTTAGTGACACTCCCAGCCAGGCCAGTGCAGGGCTTGAGCCGGGATCGGTGATGGGATCAGGACTGTACTCTCAGGCTGCAATCCTAAGCCTCAGTTAGGCCGGCCTAAATCCTGGCACAAGTCCCAGGCTGGCCCTTCTGCACCTCTCCTTGGGGTTAGGCCAGAGCACAGGCATGTGCTGCCTCCACTCACCACTCCACACACCACCATACTGGGGCAGGGTCAGTTGTGCTGGCCTAAACTGGAGGATTGCAATCTAAATCCAGACTTTTCCCAGGAAAATCCCATTTATTCTCATTTATAAACTGAGTTGTGGGGAGATTACGGCCTACTTGAGCTGCAGCACTGCAAGTTTATGACTGTGCATACTTACTATTCTATCCTTACTATTCCTTGCATACTTAATATTCCATCCATACTATTCCTTGCATATTTACTATTCCATCCATACTATTCCATGATCCATACTTACTATTCCATCCATACTGCTTTGCATACTTACTATTCCATGCATATTTACTATTTCATCCCCACTACTCCAGGAATATTTACTATTCCTTCCATATTCTTCCATGATCTATACTTACTGTTTCATCCATACTGCTCCTTGCATTCTTACTATTCCGTTCATACTATTCCATGCATACTTACTATCCCCTCCCTCCAAACTTACTCAGTCTATGCTCCTGCAACCAAAAATGTGCTACTCCAGTTTGCAGGCTTATCCAGGCTGGTGTAACTGAAGAAGTATCAGGTTTGGTTGCAGCCACTCCAAGGGTGGGTGAGCTTAAGCAGTATTAAACCTGGTTGCCTCCTGGGTGAACATAAATTGTACCCCAAAAAGAGGACAAGATCCCCCAAATCCCCAAAAAGATCCCCTTAGGATTCAGGAGAAAAATGTAGGAGAAGACTTTGATGAGTATAGAATCATAGAATCATAGAGTTGGAAGGGACCTAGTAGGTCATCTAGTCCAACCCCCTGCCTGCAGCAGGAATTCCCCCTAGAGCATCTCCAACAGGTGCTCATCGAGCCTCTGCTTGAAGATCCCCAGTGAGGGAGAGTCCACCACCTCCCTTGGCAACCAAGAGTAGATTTTCTGCCAACAAAAGCTAAAAGCATACATATATATTGCTTTCATGTGGTTAACTTAAAGACTTATATTACTTAGGGCAAAATCCAGAGTAACTATGGGGAGTCCTTGCTCTGGTGTAAGAACAACTTACTCTGGATTCCAATATGAATTTCCCATAGGTTTTCACTAGGTGGTGCCGTAAATACGGGTACACGTAATGCCTCTTACGTGCTCCCACAGTTATTCTGGATTGTGGGGTAAATATCACTTGCAAAAGCCTAAATAACACATATTTATTATCACGTGGGCAGAACACTTAACAGATTACAGTAAAATGAACAAAGGCATGTGTGGGCAATGAACCTTTTAAGTACTTGAATAATGGTGATTTAGTGCAGAAAGTCATAATGCCCAAAACAATTTGATCACCATGTCACATACAAATCAACATCCATAAGGCAATTTTAACCCTCAGACCAGCAGAGAGAGGTTGAAAGAGTGAAGCATGTGCTGAATAAATAAGTCCTGGGTATAGAAAGATGTTGAAAGAACGGAACCATCAGAAAATGAACCATCAGAAAGTGGGGGATACCTGTGTTTTTTTCTGGGGGGAAAAGGTGCCGGTACTCACCATAGGTCACCAGGAAGGAGATCTTCAGATTGTCTCAACTAGATCTCATCCTTGGTATCATGAGAAAAGTTGTGGGTCTTGGTTTTTCAACTACCCCTCATCCACTCCAGTCTTTAGACCTCACAAGCGGTTTTGTCACACCACTATTTCAACATCTGCTGATTTCCTCTTATAGCTTCCTCTTTTCCAGACTCTTAAGAACCCAATTTATTTCTGGATTAGTCTCACATGTGCAGGCGTCATGGAAGTGCTGCGTTTCTGCAAATTCTACTTTTATCAAATTAAATAAACTAATTCCACCAATTAATTAATTCTAATCTCTATTACTAATTCCCATGATAACAGGATCAGGTATGCCCTTAGAAGGGTAACAACTTCAGGGGTGAAATATCCCTTTCAGCAGGGAAACGCTCCTCAGGTCAGTGGCGTCTTGAGGTTTGCTGGTTTTGGCGCTATAACTTTCGAAAGGATAAAGATACTTCAATATGATTTGTTTTATTGCATTCCTAATGAAATTACGCATTGAACGATATATAACATGACAGTATTAGTCAAAAATAGAAGATTTTAAACATTCTGGCTGGTTGTGGTGTCACACACACCCCCGTGTATGTGTCACCCAGAGTTCATTTTAAGGCAGATTGGCAGCAATGTTACATATAGGTAGTACTGTTCACAGGAATGTATACATTGGTAACTGCAACTGTTAGCTTCAATGAATGACATCTTGAATTGTAAATAAAGGACAGTGGAAAGCCCATAGAACAGACTGTTTTCACGGGGATTCCGAGCTCATCCATGTTCTTCTGTATGAGGAAAGGTCCAAGTTAGATGACTATAACCTATATACATAACAAATGTATTTCTTTCTGAATTGTTGAATTCTTAAGGGTTTAGAAATGGTCTCATAGATCACGGATATGAAACATGGTAGAACATCGACTAGGTAGAACATCTGAAACTAGGTAGAACATGGGCGCATCAGCAAACAGGAAACTGGCTGGCATTTTCCAATAAAAAGGTTAGCATTTTCCAATAGAAACTTTGCTACATTTAACTGGTTGCAGAATGCCAAAAACAAACTGCATATTTGCAAAGATCTGAGCAACTTTTGGGAAGAAATGGGAATAACGAGATGGTTGTCAGAGCCACAAATGGGTGGCTGATTGAGGCTCGTAGGCTGGCTATGGCAAAGCCACTCAACAGAGAGCCTTTCCGTTCTTGACATTTTCAGCACAGGTTTTCCCAATTTGCACTCCCTTTAATAGCACTTCGCCAATGTCTTCGAGTCCAATCAGAGTGACCAAAGGAATAATAAATCCGTAGAAACCGCCTAAAAAGATGGAGATGGGCCACCCAAGGAACCACAGGATGATAAACCAAATGATGCCCCAGAAGACACAACCGGCATCCATCTTCTACCTAATAAGAAAAACAGAGAAGTTAATTCAGAAATCTTATAATGGCGCCAACCACTACTTGCCACCAGTATGGCGAGGAGGCCTTTGCGATGTCCTAGATTGTGCTCCGCAATCCACGTCATGGCTAAACAAATCAGGAACACCAGAAGCACTATTGCCAGTAGTGATTTCAAGAAGTGGAGGAGAAGTGGCAGGAGATGTGGTGGTGTTAAGAGGGGGCAGGGGGGTAACAAGCTTTAGAGGGTAACAAACTGAGTTTGACACTAGTGGCCAAATTGTAAAGAACAGGGGATGTTCAAATACGCTCCTGTGATATATCATTGAAAAGCAGAATATAATTATATAATTTAAAGCAGAATGCGATGAAACAATGGGATGCTCTAGGAGAATTTCCTGCTGTAGGCAGAGGGTTGGACTAGATGACCTAGGACTAGGGACTAGGTCCCTTCCAACTCTAGGATTCTATAATTAAGCTGCATTTGAATATCTGGTTATGGCCAGTTAACCAGATAATGAAAACACAATTTCATTGTGGAAGAAAAAGTAGAGGCACTTTTCAAGTAGTGATCCTATATAGCAGAAAAAGAATAACTGTCCCTCTTCATTTCAGCACATTCCTCATCATTCCAGCTTCTTGCCCTAATAATTTGATTAATTAAGGGTGCAATCCAGAGTAACTACAGGGAGTCCTTGCTCCAACATAAGAACAATTTACCGTACTCAGGATTGCAATATGAAATTCCCATAGGTTTTAACAAGGGGGTGCCATAACTATGTCGACGTAAATGTCTCTTACATGCTCCCATAGTTACTCTGGATTGTAGGGTTAGTAATAAACAAAAAAATGTGCTTCTCATGTGACCCTTGATGCCCCATACACAAATGCTGAATGATGCACTCCATGAGAAGTGCAATAAGAAATGCACTAAAATGATGAGCATCTATATGCAGAAATTTACATTTCAGTTACTACAAAGTTGCAATCCCAAAGCCCAGATCCCAGATTTATTCTGGAATTAGACTCATAGAATCATAGAATCCTAGAGTTGAAAGGGACCTAGTAGCTCATCGAATTAGTGAAAGGGTGATTTCCTAAAAATCAATAAAGTAATCAAGATCTTTCAAATGAGATCAATCATTGAGGAAAAAAGATAAAATATTTATTAAAATACAAAATATTATAAATAAAATATTTATTAAAAGAGATAACTTAAAATTGTTTATTAATTTATTAACTTGTTCATTGCAAGTATGCATAATACTCCAGTGAGAACAGTTTTTGCTGTTCCTATTGAAACTCAACACCAATTATCCCACCCAGTGGCATAGCTAGAAGGGGTGCAAGGAACTACGTTTTGCAGGGCACCTCACTGCAGCTTACAAGTAGCACCTCCTTTTTGGAGCCAGCCCGGGTGGTTGGAGTAAAATGGTAGCATATGTTGCAACGGGTTGATTCAAGTGCAGAGGAAAGTAGGTGTTAGAGACAGAGCAGTGGCATAGCAAGAGGGGGTGCAAAGCATTACGTTTTGCAGGGTGCCTCACCACTGCGTAGAAGCAGCCATTCTGGGCAGGGTGAACAAGATGGCGGCAAATGCTGGACAAAACATATGCCCCCATTTTGTTCCCCTGCCCAGAACAGGTCCAAAGGAGTGGGGAAAGGGCTACCTACACAATGCGGGGGGGGGGGGGGGCTCCCTGAAAAACTTAGTGCTTTGCCCCCCTTGAGCTATGCCACTGCCAACTCACCACTTCCTTCACATAGACAAATCCAGAATTTTACAATAATTATGACAAATAATCCAATTTAGCATCAATGACATTGGCTCAAATAAGCTATTCCACAACTGCATAAACAAATTGTGATTCAGTTTTTTAATGGGATTTGCATTTTTTAAGCTGCAATATTTGGCAAAAACTCATACATCAAATACATCTGGATTTAGATTTAATAATGGCAGATTTTTGCTGCCTTGCAGATCTTCCACTGGAGATTTGGCTCTATGCTGCAGATGGGCTGTCCCAAGGGTGATGCCACAATTAATTTAAACGGCTGAAAAATAAAATGAATGCAAGAAAACCACTCATCATGCTTAGCTTTGTTGGAAACCTACCTTTAAGGTGTTCAAGGTTTGACTGTCCTCTGGAAACTCTGACTTCCTTTCCCAGTATTTGCTGAAACAGAGAGAAAACAAGCCATCTATACCACCCACAAGCGGAATTCCACGGCAAGCATCCTACAAACATGCCTTTGTTTTGGATCCTACAAACCAGATGATTTAACAAAATGATCTAAGAGTCACATGCTCTGGCAAGAAGGGTGTACACTGGACCACAGAAGGACTGGACGCATCACATATAAGTGTCTTCACTTAAAGATATGGTGTTGCGCATATATCTTCACTATGCACTAATGGATCAAGTGCTCTGGTATGCTTTTCCTGGAATCTGTTGGAGCCAGATGTGTGTGTGTAGGTAGGTAGGTATGGAGAGAGAGGGGGTACCAATAGACAGACAGACAGATAGATAGGAAGGAAGGTAGGTAAGGAGTGCGAGGGGGTACCGATAGACAGACAGATAGATAGGTAGGTAGGTAGGGAGTGAGAGGAAGTACTGATAGACAGGCAGTTAGGTAGGCAGGTATGGAGTGAAGAGGGGGTACCAATAGACAGACAGACAGACAGACAGACAGACAGACAGGTAGGTATGTAGGCAGGTGGTAGGTATGGAGTGAGAGGGGGTACCGATAGACAGACAGACAGACAGACAGACAGATAGATAGATAGATAGATAGATAGATAGATAGATAGATAGATAGATAGATAGATAGATAGATAGATAGATAGATAGATAATGTTTTGGAAAGAATATGTAATTACTTCTTATTCAGTTTAAATATATATATATATATATATATATATAAAATTTATTAATGACTAGCAAAAAGCGTACCCGCATTCCGGGAGTAACATTTCCCCATACAACATCTCCCACGGCACATCAACATCCCATGTGCATCAACTTCCCATGTGCAACATCCCCCCCATGCGCAACATTCCCCCATGCACAACTTCCCCCATGCGCATCATCCCCCCGTGTGCATGAACTCCTCATATGCAACATCACCCATCTGCATCAGTCCCCCATGTGCATCATCCCCCGTACGCATCATGCCCCTGTGCGCAACTTCCCCCATGTGCAACTTCCCCAAGCACAATTTTCCCCCATGCGCAACTTCCCCATATGTGCAATTTCCCCCATGCGCAACTTCCCCCATGCGCATCATCCCCCCATGTGCAACTTTCCTACATGCGCATCATCCTCCATGCGAAACTTCCCCCATGCGCATCATCCCATGAGCAACTTCCCCCATTTGCAATTTCCCCCATGCGCAACTTCCCCCCATGCACAACTTTCCTACATGCACATCATCCCCCCGTGCGCAACTTTCCCTGTGTGCATCATCCCCATGGGTAACTTTCACCCATGCGCAACTTCCTCTCATGCGCAACTTCCCCCCAAGCACAGCATCCTCGCCAGCGCAACCTCTTCCTCCGAACAACATCCCCCAGTGCACCAGGCACTGAGCACCAAACTGGCTGGATGTGGTTCAGTCTCCATGTTAAGTATGGGACAGAAACACGTTGCCCCCTTTTCAGCCCCTGAAGGGTTAACTTCTCCAGATGGTTCTTGGTGGGTGTTCAGGAGACAGAAGGAACTTCCAGAATTTCACGCTTCAGGCCCAGCAGTTTTGGCAGGGCGGTGATGAGTGAGTGAGTGAGTCAGTCAGTCAGTCAGTGACTTTTCTCTTTTATATATATAGAAAATGTATAATACAATTTATACACACACACATATTCCCCTTGGTATATTTTTAAGTATAAACAATTTAACACACACCTATATAACTTGTTACGTAAGTATATGTTATAACTGAGCATATAACGGATCACGTGCTGCCTGCTCACAAGGTGCTTTGTGACACTTTTGGTGAGACTTTGGTGGTGCTTTAGTGACACTCCCAGCCAGGCCAGTGCAGGGCTTGAGCCGGGATCGGTGATGGGATCAGGACCGTACTCTCAGGCTGCAATCCTAAGCCTCAGTTAGGCCGGCCTAAATCCTGGCACAAATCCCGGCCTAAATCCTTCTGCACCTCTCCTTGGGGTTAGGCCAGAGCACAGGCATGTGCTGCCTCCACTCACCACTCCACACACCACCATACTGGGGCAGGGTCAGTTGTGCTGGCCTAAACTGGAGGATTGCAATCTAAATCCAGACTTTTCCCAGGAAAATCCCATTTATTCTCATTTATAAACTGAGTTGTGGGGAGATTACGGCCTACTTGAGCTGCAGCACTGCAAGTTTATGACTGTGCATACTTACTATTCTATCCTTACTATTCCTTGCATACTTACTATTCCGTTCATACTACTCTTATGCATACTTACTATTCCATCCATACTACTCCTTGCATACTTAATATTCCATCCATACTATTCCTTGCATATTTACTATTCCATCCATACTATTCCATGATCCATACTTACTATTCCATCCATACTGCTTTGCATACTTACTATTCCATGCATATTTTCTATTTCATCCACACTACTCCAGGAATATTTACTATTCCTTCTATATTCTTCCATGATCTATACTTACTATTCCATGATCCATACTTACTATTTCATCCATACTACTCCTTGCATTCTTACTATTCCGTTCATACTATTTCATGCATACTTACTATCCCCTCCCTCCAAACTTACTCAGTCTATGCTCCTGCAACCAAAAATGTGCTACTCCAGCTTGCAGGCTTATCCAGGCTGGTGTAACTGAAGAAGTATCAGGTTTGGTTGCAGCCACTCCAAGGGTGGGTGAGCTTAAGCAGCATTAAACCTGGATTGCATTAAATCTGGTTGCCTCCTGGGTGAACATAAATTGTACCCCAAAAAGAGGACAAGATCCCCCAAATCCCCAAAAAGATCCCCTTAGGATTCAGGAGAAAAATGTAGGAGAAGACTTTGATGAGTAGATTTTCTGCCAACAAAAGCTAAAAGAATACATATATATTGCTTTCATGTGGTTAACGTAAAGACTTATATTACTTAGGGCAAAATCCAGAGTAACTATGGGGAGTCCTTGCTCTGGTGTAAGAACAACTTACTCTGGATTCCAATATGAATTTCCCATAGGTTTTCACTAGGTGGTGCAATAACTACGGGTGCACGTAAAGTTTCTTACATGTTCCCGTAGATGCTCTTGATTTGGGGGTTAGTTATGGTTAATTTTAAAACTACAGGCAACCCCCACTTATTGGACAAGTTAGGAACTAGAGCACTATCCAAAAGTGAAAACCATTGAAAAGTGGAACACAATCTCTTCAAATGCAAAATGGCCACCAAAAAGACATTAAATATCACTTGCAAAAGCCTAAATAAAACATATTTATTAACATATGGACAGAACACTTAACAAATTACAGTAAAATGAACAAAGGCAACGAATATTTTAAGTATTCGAATGATGGTGATTTAGTGCAGAAAGTCATAAGGAAATGCCCAAAACAATTTGATCACCATGTCACATACAAATCAACATCCATAAGGCAATTTTAACCTTTAGACCAGCAGAGAGAGGTTGAAAGAGTGAAGCACGTGTTGAATAAATGAGTCCTGGGTATAACTGAAAGATGTTGAAAGAGCAAAACCATCAGAAAATGAACCATCAGAAAGTGGGGGACACCTATAAGTGTTTTTTTTCTGGGGGAAAAAGTTGCCGTTACTCACCATAGGTCACCAGGAAGGAGATCTTCAGATTGTCTCAACTAGATCTCATCCTTGGTATCATGAGAAACGTTGTGGGTCTTGGTTTTTCAACTACCCCTCATCCACTCCAGTCTTTAGACCTCACAAGCGGTTTTGTCACACCACTATTTCAACATGTGCTGATTTCCTCCTGTGGCTGTGGGTGGCGCAAGTGGCTAAGAAGCTGTGCCTGTTAACCAGCAGGCCAGGGTTCGAGACCCAGATCGGCCCCACAAGACAGGGTGAGCTCCTGTTCTTAGCCCAGCTCTGCGACGCAGCTGGATCCAATCGTATTGGCTCTGCCTTTCCATTGGACTAATTCAGTTGCGTGGAGAGGGGGGATTTGCTGCTTGGGTAACAGCCTATCCTCCATAACAATCCAACCCAGGCTTTCATGCTTTGCATGCAGCGTATGCAGCGCCCAGCACGATACCAGAGTCAAGACTGACAGAGGTGTGCTGATTTCCTCTTATAGCTTCCTCTTTTCCAGACTCCTAAGAACCCAATTTATCTCTGGATTAGCCTCACATGTACAGGCATCATGGAAGTGCTGCGTTTCTGCAAATTTACTTTTATCAAATTAAATAAATTAATTCTACCAATTAATTAATTCTAATTTCTAATTCTAATTCCCATGATAACAGAATCAGGTAGTGCCCTTAGAAGGGTAACAACCCCAGGGGTGAAATACCCCTTTCAGAAGGGAAACACTCCGCAGGTCAGTGGCATCATGAGGTTTGTTGGTTTTGGAGCTATAACTTTTGAAAGAATAGAGATATCTCAACATGATTTGTTTTATTGCATTTCTCATGAAATTACGCATTGAACGATATATAACATGACAGTATTATTAGAAAATACAAGATTTTAAACATTTTGGCTAGTTGTGGTGTCACATACACCCCCGTGTATGTGTCACCCAGTGTGACCCACACCCCTGCACCTCCTCAAGCAACACCACTGGTCCTAGTGCACAGATAAAACTTGTTGGAAATTATAAAACATAATTATAATTAACCTAAATTAATTTGCATGTTCACAAATAATATTATAAGAATAGTTTGACTGTGTAGCTGAAATATGGACTCCTGGCTAACGCATGCACAAGACATATTTCAAGTGTATTTTAGGAAGGAAAAAATTTTTCCCCTTCTTTTACTTTCAGATTTTAAGAACTTTTAGGGTCAAGACTTTGTCAGTGACATTGCAGCAAAATCTTCTTGGAACTCCACCATGCTGACAAGTAAAAAGAGGACTCTACAATCCTTTTAAAAAATAAAGCTAAAATATCACCCCAAAGTACCTTCTCTGAGATAAAAATTAGAGGGTAGTTATAGTGCAACCCTATACATGTCTACTGAGAAAAATGAGTTTGATGGGACTCAGTCTTAGGTAAGTATGTACAGGATAGCAGACATACTATAGCAAGCTGGGAGATATTCCACTTATCACCACAATTCACAGATTTGCAGCTTCTGTTAACGCTGTGCTGGTATAATCTATTGTTGATGTGGCTGGCTTTGGGGTCGGCACATTCATGAGGCCGGCTGAAGCAGTTGCCTCAGGTAGCAGCTTGGCACTTGGTAGCAGCTCTGCCTATTTGTCTCCATTGGAGAGTTGGAAAAGTAGAGGCTGGCATAGCATTGGGGGGGGGGCAGGGAAATATTTTTTTTTTTTTTTGCAGATTTCAGTGTTTTCCAAACTTAGAAGTTCAGAAAATGGTGTTATGTGTTATTTCAAATTGACATAATTATATATATAATCACTTTAATGGTGTAATCCTAACCAATTTAGGCCAGCACAACTCACCCATCTTCCTCTTCCTACAGTGGCCGACGCATGTCTGTGCACTGGCCTAACCCTCCTAGTGGTGGTGCAGAATTCCCTTACAGCACTTTTGTGACACCCCCATGCCATGACAGACAAGGTGACCATATATCCTATTTTACCAGGACATTTCTATTTTTTTGTTTTAGGCCTATGTCCATGAAAAAGTCTCCATTATCCTCCTTTTCCTTGTGAGCAGGCAGTATGTAGCCTTCTTGTAATTAATAAATTCTAGATAATAATATTTAATAGTTTAAAACTTCATAACTAATACAGAGTTTAACACAATATACTTTATATTAGCTTTTATTTTGTTCTTTCTTTTTCTTGGGCATCCTACATTTTTCGTGACATATGGTCATTCTGATGATAGATTAATGCTAAGGGTTAAAGGGCTGTGGAGTGAAATTATTGGCATCCTTCAGTCTCGAAAGACTATGGAATTGTGCTCTGATTGGAAGTCCTAAAGGGCTCTGGAGACACAAGTGGTTAAGACACTGTGCCTGTTAACCAGCAGGTCCTACAGACGGGGTGAGCTCCCATCCTTAGCCCAGCTCCTGCGGATCTAGCAGTTTGAAAGCATGCAAATGCAAGCAGATAAATAGGTACCACTTCAGTGGGAAGGTAACAGTGTTCCGACACGTGAGCCACATGTTGGAGAACACTGTCAGTATGGCTCTAGAAACGGGGATGAGCACTGCACCCTACAGTCAGTCACGACTAGCGGAGAACGGACTAGCGGACTAACCTGCGGAGAACACCTTAACCTAATCCTTGGGATTAGGATTGCACCATAAAAGTGTACTAGGTAGGTGATATAGTGTCAGTGAATGCAGCCAGAATCACTACCCATGGACATCCCTTTAAATAAAATCCAAAGGAAACTCTTTTTCTCCTTTTTACAGGCTTTCCCCCCTGCATCAGCAAACTTCCTGGCTTGAACTGAAAATGATAGTAATGTGTTTTATAGTAAGACTGGGAAAAGGGATGAGTCAGAAGGAGCAGCTGTCCTCGACGCCTCCTTTTATTGCATAGTTTAGGCTGTCAGGGTGCCAGTGGGTGAATGTGGTGTGCGGAGGGAGTAATTTAGGACAAACGGCTCACCCATGAAATCTGAGCTGAGCTGATAAAGAAAAAAGTGATGAAGGCATCATGTACACAGTCCTAAAAATACAAAGGCAAGGTGGCGCTCAAAAAGGAGAGCATCAGAAACTAGAAATTACATTGGTTTCGGGCCTTGACTGCCTTGAACGGAATGGGAAGCGATCAAGGGAAATGCAACTGACTGGTTTGCAAGGATAAGCATTCTGGTGCATCTTCTCTCCAAGAAAAAAGACAGAGGTTCTTGTCAACCTGCCTGTGCTTTTTCAGGCCCTAATGTATGGTGGCAGCAGTTTAAAGGTCAGTCCTCCCACTGCGACACATTGACTTCTCTGGAAAGGGTCAGAGGCGGAATGAACGGCGATTAAACCGTTTTTCCAGTCCCTTGATTTTCGGGCAGCTGTAAGTTACTCACAGAGCACCAGCATCATGCAACTAAGAGGACAGTCCTAGCCATAGGTCAGGGCAGAAGTCAGTTGCAGCTTTGCTGCCGTCTTTGTGATGGGAACGCTGGGGAAGAAGAAACTCAGTGGACGAGGATCGTTCAATAGGTATAAAAGACGGCAAAACCTAAATTATACGTTTATAAGCATAATTTTAGGATAAATTCATAAACTTAAATTTATGTTGATAAAAGCTACAATCGTAAACACACGTTCCTGGGAGTAAGACAATGGGGAGTAACACAATGGGGCTTTACTTCTGAGTAGACATGGATAGGATTGTGCCCAAACAATATTTATGCATATGGTAAAATATAAATTATAATCCCCTATATAATTATAGGTAGGATTATATAAACTACGAAACCAAAGCAATATCGATCTGAATAAATGCCTTAACCTTTGTGTGAGGGTGGCCGCATCTTCTGGCCAACACTGCATGACAGTCAAGCGGGTTGAGGAGAGTGAACTGTTAACATTCCAACTGTCAATGTTTCAACTACCACTGAAAATATGGGAAGATGATATGGAAAGGAGGATAGGGTTTTTTTGGTGGTTTTTTTTTTTGTTTCTTTTACTGATAAATGTTGTTATATTTGTACCTCTGCAAGGAACAGCTATGGGCTGTTACTTGTTAAATTTATTTATTTATTTATTTATTTATTTATTTATATCCTTTCTTTCTTTCTAAAGGAAGAATAAGGCAGCTATAAAATCATATTTAGGGTACAATCCAGAGTAACTATGGGGAGTCCTTGCTCTGACATAAAAATGTACATTGGATTGCAATATGAAATTCCCATAGGTTTTCACTAGGTGGTGCCATAACCATGTTGACATAAATGTCTCTTACGTGCTCCCGTAGTTACTCTAGATTGTAGGGGTAGATGCACAACTATTCCCAACAGCTAACTGGGATTTTGATACCTAACCATGAAAAACATGCCAGGAATAGAGCAGTGTAGGGCTTGAGATTCCCAACCCTCCAGAGCATTGGTTCCCAAACTTTTTCAAGTGTTGGCTCCCTTAATTTATAGACCACTAATATAAATACAAATATAGTATAAATCTTGTGAGGTTGATTAGAATGTCTGGTGCAGGGCATGGCAGAGATGTGCCATATTATGGTCCTGTTAACTCCCAGAGGTATCTGGTGGGCTACTATGATACAGGAAGATAGATTAGATGGACCTTCGGCCTGATCCAGTAGGGCTCTTATGTTCTTCTGCCAAGTCACAAAACGTCATAACAATTCTTGTATCTGCTTGGATTCTGGAGTATTCCCAAATATTCCCGTGGATATAGAATCTGTGGATAAGGAGTCATTGATCCTATGGGATCCTCAAATGGGATCCTATGGGGCCCAGAAATTCAAGTGGAGACCATCAGAAATGTAGTGAAGACCTTCAAAATGGCACCTGTGAATAGCACAAAGAGCTTTAAAAGCTATTTGTGGGAGCCATTTCAGATCTCCGCAGATTGCTTCATGGTGGCCATGGATGGTCCAGACCATGGATAGCCAAGAAAATCCCATAAATAAAGCAAGCCAAGTGGCGATCCTGCTGCCCTCATGTAAGTGAATGGATTTAGAACCCATTTGTCAGCAAGTATAGATGGACCTGTTCAAGTCATGTTTGATAGGTTTGTATGGTACAGGAAATTTGCATACATAGATATATCCAAATGTGTTGAAAATGTAGGTAACGGCACCTAAAAGCCAATTACGCTGCATTATTATGTGACATAATATCGGAAAGTGAGACAGTGTGCATGTTCAGTGCATACTTTTATATATGTGACTTTGCAGGGAGCCGGGCTTTGCATGGGCACACACTCCCCAAAACACCACCACACACACAGACACAAAAGAATTTCAGCAAAACCTGGGTGACCAGATAGAGGACATGGTCATGTCGTCCCTAAATGTAGGACACCCAAGAAAAATAAAGGGCATGACAAAATAAAAGCAAAAACACTCTTATATTTTGCTTTTATATAATTGAACACTATGTTACTTATTAAATTTTAAACTATTACATATAATTTATTAATTACAAGAATGCTATGCGCTGTCTGCTCACAAGAAAAAGGAGGATAATGAAGATTTCCCCCCTAGGACATGGAAAAAAGAGATGTCCTGGAAAAAGAAAACATGTTCAACCTGAGCAAAACCCAGTTTTTTACTCTTTCGTTTAGAGTCCCATCCCCTCCAAATGACACCATTTTTTAAAATTTCCCTGGAGTTAAGGACATTTACAATGTGAAAGTAAAAAGGGGGGCTCAGAAACCCTACTGAAAAGGGAGACAAAATTCCGATCACCCCAATTCAGTTTCATGTTCTCAGTAGTATAACCAGTCCCATAGCTAGAGGATGGCAGCACCATAAGTATTGCAGGTTCCAGAATGGTTGGAGCCATTCTGGAGGTGGCCCCTCTTTGTTTTGGAAGGGGTGTGCTCATGGGGTGCATCAGGGGTGTTGGGACCTGGAGTTGATCTGCGTGGTTAATTGAATCCCTATATATATGATCCGCAGATTATTCAGTTCCTAGTGCCCTACCATCTCACACCAATGGGGCAACTCCACCCAGGGTATTTGTAACTATTACACTTTTTGTAAAGAAACAACCCCGTTAGCAGTGTACATTTACTGTATATACCCACAATGTATTAGAAAAAATAACAAGACACTGTCTCTTACCCTCCCATACATGGTTCTTTCCCCTTTACAGTCATTAAATCAGGCTCTGTTCCACGTTCCCAGACCATCAACCTAATAATAGTTTTGACAACAAAGAGATGTCAAATTTAAACCACAGGATAGGGAAGCGTCTCGCGATGCAGAACAGAACTACTGCAGCCTGGTAATTTAGGAATTCGGAGCTGATAAAAACGACATGCTCTGCCCATTTATCTCCAACAGGAACTGAAGTGCCTGACTTTTCTTGGAGCTCTTCACCTGGACGCAGCATAGTTTTGCACATACCGCAGGGGTAGAACATCCAGTACTATTTTATCTGCAGTTTTAGGATCTGTACAGTATTCAGCAAATGATCAGAAGAAATGCCAATATATAAGAAATGCCAATATAAATACAGTTAGCACTTTTGATTTACAGCAGTCTTCATCGGTCCTTGTTTCAGATTCCCCATAAACTCAGTATTTCCCAAACTTTTTCAACAAGTGGCACCCTGGACCTGCTGGGTCTCTTGGCTGTAGTTGCCCCATTAGGGCTGCAGTTCTATACATTGTATAGGGTGGTGAATTTTACACAAGGATTTTGCCGCTCCCCTGGGTGATTTCCATGGCTCCCTAGGGAATAATGGTTCACATTTTGAAAACCGCTGCTATAACTTGCATCTATCTCACCGTCAGGATGAAAAAAGGAAAATAGCATGTTTATGAAAGATGGAACTTATTTGTTTCTTGTTAAACCCTCTTGGGGTTTAGAGAAGCCTAAACCACCTTGAATAAAGTCAGAGGTGCAATCCAGTGGTCATAAATATCATCATCATGCTAGAAAACATGGCTGTGGGTGGCGCAAGCAGTTAAGACGCTGTGCCTGTTAACCAGCAGGCCAGGGTTCGAGACCCAGGTCAGCCCCACAAGACAGGGTGAGCTCCTGTCCTTAGCCCAGCTCTGCGACGCCAGCTGGATCCAATCGTATTGGCTCTGCCTTTCCACTGGACTAATTCAGTGGCACAGAGAGGGGGGATTTGCTGCTTGGGTAACAGCCTATCCTCCATAACAATCCAACCCAGGCTTTCGTGCTTCGCCTGCAGCGTATGCAGCACCGAGCACGATACCACTCTTTCAAGACTGACGGAGGTCTGCTAGAAAACAAATATTCCCTGATTGCTGGTGGCACCAGTGTTCCCCTCTCATAGTAAGCCTCCCCCCCACTCAGGGTCTTATTAGGGCTCACTCAATGATTGTATACATTCCAAAAACGTTCCTGTACATTTTTAGCAGTTGTTTGATTTGGACAATGCGCGCTTGTTAGCCAGACTCTCATCCCCAGCGCCATGGTATAAAATGTGTCAGCAAAAATATCCCAAATTGCTTCATTAAATTCATACAAGCACCAGCAGCTGCTTCTGCCAGTGTTTGGATTTATTAACAAGCCACAGAAAATAAATTGTTAAGATACGGGAATATTTTTAGAAAATAGGTTAGAAAGCAGACGATCCTTCGTTGAGCTTGTCACATGTTGCCTGAAGGTCTTGTACCATTCATCCCTGATTAAGCATATGAATGTTAGTTTATGAAACCGTATCACCCTCTCTCCCCGCTCTGCACCACTAGGCCTCGCTCTGCAAGAGGTGAAAAAGCTAGGATTTCATGTCTTGCAAGGTAGACCTTATGGAACCTCCTATTTATAAAGCCATTTTTGGTTTATTTTTTGCAAGACAATTCAAGAACATAACAATTCACAAATGTGGAATTATTTCATAAGGCAGAACAAAATTCTTATTAACAGAACTCTTTCTTTAAACTGATTGCTGTAGGAAAACTTATTTTGCGCCTGTTTCAGAACTCACATGAAATTGCACGTCAGCCACACTACCAAAGTATAATAAAATCTAACCAAAATAACTTGAATGCACTTTGCAGAGAAATCCAGTGGCAATTTTAGAAGCAAAATGTATATACCCTTGGCAGGAAAGAAGTTGATCACTAACTTTGGATCATAATCCTTTAGATTTACAGCCGTTGAAGAGTTTGCTAAGTTGTTTGCTGTCAATTTAAAATTTCAGTTGATAAAAATTATTCATATTTGGAAGATAAACTTAGGACATCTATTCAGGTTGCCTTTTTCTGCTCTGTATTTATGTTTTGTAGGTTTTATTACGAAGTTTGTGAGTTGCATGTAAAGACAGAATAAAGGCAGATTGCTTTTTCCACCTTTATACCAATGTCAGACAAAGCTCTGCAGGCCTCTGTCTCTCTTTTTCAAATGAATTTGTGGTTTTTTAATTTCAGTTTTTAGGGATATCACATAATACCTTCCTCTGAGGAAGTGCAGTATAAAAATAGCTACTAAGGTTTTTGGTTTGCAGTTCTGCGTCAGCAAAGCATTTAACCGTGACACAATTCATGGCTCGAGTCAAATTGCAGACCGTGAAATAAATTTTACTACTGCTCCTGGATTACTGGGGACAGCAGTGACCAGAGGATTTTTGTTTGACCTTAGCAGGAATGTCTGCTATGGTCAAATCTGAGACGTGTAGACCTGATCCATGCTCAGGGGTCTCCAAACCCTGGCCTGGGGGCCAGACGAGGCCCTCAGCTATCTGGCCCTTGGGCAAGCTTTGAAATCCACTCCAATACATATATATATATGTAAATTTATGCAAATTTGAAATGTAAAAGTTTTCTGGCCCCTGACACAGTGTCAGATAGATGATGTGGCCCTCCGTCCAAAATGTTTGACCACTGCATCTAGTGCATCAGCATTTGATTACTCCAATGCACTTTACGTAGGGCTGCCCTTGAAATTTGTCTGACAAATTGCAATTAGTGCAGAATGCAATCCTATGCATGTCTACTCAGAAGTAACTCCCAACATCATCAATGGGACTTACTCCTAAGAAAGGGTGGATAGGATTGGGTGCTGTGTGGTCATGGTGGTTTGATTCTGTTGTGCGCTGCTTCAGTGGCTGCCAATTCATTTCTGCACACAATCAAAGGGTTTGTTCTGACTTGTCTGGATAGACAGATGAAGATATTCCTTTTTCCAGCACGTAATGAATCTGTGGAACTCTTTGCCACAGGATAGTGTCTAACTTAGATGCCTGTAGAAGGGATGTTTTGGGGAAAACATCCATCACAGGTAAGAAAGGTATGTGCAAGGTATTTCCTCCTGATTTTAAAAGTAGGCTACCTCAGAATGTCAAATGCAAGGAAGAAGCACAAGGAAGCAGGTCTCTTTTTGACCTTTTCATTGTTTGTTGTGCTCCTTTGCACAACAGGGCTATGTTGCTGTCTTAAATATTGTCCTCTTTGCCTCTGCCATTTTTATCTGCCTGCTTTATATTTATGCTGGTGCTTATCTGCTTTTTAACCACTGCTGATGTTTTTACTATGACTGCAATATATTCATCATTATTTTACTGTAAGCCAAATTGGATGCCCCTTTGCTGGGGGAAAGGTGGGGTAAAAAAGCCCATTAATTACTGTGTCCTAGAATCCAACATTTCAAAATCGAGATACGCAGTATACTCTAATAGACCACTTACACTCCTTCACGCAAAGAAGTGAAGATGCCAAAAATAAGGATTCTTTTTAAAAAAAAACTTCCATGCAGATTATTAAGGGACATTCAAATATGCAATTCTGGTCGCCTGAAATATAAACAGCAGCATGACAAAGTCTTGGAAGACAGGTGAAGTAGAGCTGCTCCACCGGAGTTGTTTGAAAAGCACCACCACTGTGTACGGGCGCATGGGTTGCAAATGTTTGCACAACTCACACTCGGCGTGGGGCAGATCTGTTTCACCCACACCACACCACTCCACACATCCCTCCTAGGCACTAACTATGGATTCAACAGCATTATGCGCTGAAAACCAACTGCAGAGAAGGAAAGGTGGAAGAGAAGTATGATTTTCTCTCCTACTTGTGGTCTTAGAGGCAGCTGGTGAGCCAATCTGGAAAACAGGATAGTGGACTACGCAGACTTTGCACCTGATCCAGCAGGGCTGTTTCTTAAGTTCTCAGGGTGGTACAGTCCAGGAAATGTTCTACTACTTGACCTTATATTTTACTTGTGAAGACCATGCTTTTGGACACATCTGCTAGAACCTAATGACATAACTAGAGGGAGTAGAGCAGTTAGTCTTGGACATGTGAAGGGCCCTCTCCCTTCAAATTAGTTGTATGACTGTTTTGCTCCCACCTGGAATGGTTCTGAAAGGGAGGGGCCCCTTGCATGTCTGAGATTGACTGCTCCACCCCCCTCAAGCTACACCACTACCTGGATTTAACACACAAAGGAAAAATGGGGAAGGATGAGAGACTGACTTGGCCACCTGACCTTTCTCATGACACACAGAGGAATCAAAACTGCTTGTCAGCAGGAGCTTCCTTTTGTGAAACGGTCAGAAAGAAAAAAGCGTCCTGTTTTAGATGCGTAACTAAATGTAAATTTTGCACAAATGATTATAATACAAAAGAGGATTCAACAAAATGGTTTTTTTAAAAAAATCACAAAATGCTTTACTAAATGCATAAGAGTCAAAACACGAACTGCAATTCTGCCTGCAGTCTTCACTACAGTCGTGTAATTGTTCACTTGCCATAGAAAAATGATTGTTCAGACATTCAGTATCCTTATTTACTTCTGTTTGGTCCACTAAAGAAGTCAGTGGATGAAAGCAGGAGAGGCTCTTTTTCCAAGGTTTGTTTTTCAACCTGTCTCAACCACAACGATCACTTCTTTGTATCCTCTTCTGTCTCACTATCTTCACTGTCGCTGTCTCTTCCAGGATGCTCTGGCATCTTCCGATGCTCCTCCTCTTCCTCTGATACGCTTGGCTTTTCTTCCAACATTTTCTCTTCCACAGTCTTTTCTGACGGGGCCTTTATTTCGTTTTCTGTCTCCATTTCAGAGTCCTGCCTTTGAACTATTTCACTTTCTGGGGACTGGACTGTTTCACTTTCTTCAATAAGAGCTGGTGGGGGCAACAGGTCCTGCTAATAAAGAAAAAAACACAGCCAACTATGAAGATTTCTGCTTATGATTTATGAATAGACTCACATTCGCACTCAAATGACCATCCTGTTCTAGACTTCCCCCAATTTGGAGGAGGAAAAGGACTGGAAAGTTCTGTTCCACAAGCTTCCTTAAAAGCTTCCAGTTTGGAGACAACTCAAGATTTCCAGCTAACAAATATACTTGACAGCTATGGGAACAATCCAGAGTAACTACGGGAGCATGTAAGAGACATTACATGCACCCATAGTTACTGTCCCACCTAGTGAAAACCTATGGGAAATTCATTTTGCAATCCAGAGTAACTTTTTCTTACTCCAGAGCAAGGACTCCCCCGAGTTACTCTGGATTTCACGCATAGTCAAATTTTGCTTGTCAGCAAGTTACTGCAGTCAGCTCATTTCAAGTTATCACACTGATTTAATTTGCAGAAATTTAGGTAGTATTCCTGACGCCAAACAAGCCCCATGTGATCAAGGATGGGCATGTTCATGCCCATGTCCTAATGACCAAGCCAAGCCTCTCACTTCTTCCATGTGAAGTTCTTTGGATAGTGTGTGTAGGAGGTGATTTGTCCAGACTGCTTCTCTGCAGTAGGTTTAGGAGCCATGCAGTTTGGATGAACCACTTTCCCCATGTGTTTAAACAAATTCATAGTATCAGAGAGTTGGAAGAGACCTAATAGGTCATCTTATCCAACCCCCCTGCTTATATTCACATGGAATTAATTCACATGAAAGTGAAGGGAGGGCTAGAATAGGAAAACCTTCCCAAGTGTGCACGCCCTGTAGTACGTAGGCCAAGAATGAAGCTAAAGTAGCAGTCAACCTGGCCCATGACAGTTAGAAGAAGAAATTTTTGATATGTGATTCTACATGTGAGAGGCACCAACTCCAAGCAGGCTGCCTAAAAACGATGCTATTTAGTAAATATTTGTGAAGGAAATGTTATTTAATAAGAAAGAAAGCATTCCGGGTAGGATGAAAGTGTGCAAATGATCAAATGTTAACATTTTGAATGAAAAGAGATGGTCCCATTTTCACCATGAAAAGAAGACTGCAGAAGAGAACCCCCTCTGCACCTTTAACACAATTCCATTCCATGATTTCCAAAATCTAAGTACAGTATATAATTATATCTCATGATCCTGACAGCCATGGAGAAGTCTGATGTTCCTTTAGCCAAGTGAGAGAATGACACTTAAACTTGAAATTGCTACATCTGAATCTCATAGAATGTGGCCAAAACAGTTCCATTTAAAAGACTAATTACAGACATTCAGAAAAGCTGAATCTCTCAAATTAGGGATTCCTTTGTCCTTGGCAAAAGATGTATTTCATGCAGCCGGATACAAACCGGGACCCCTTCTGTGTTGCAGCTGGGACTATTTTTTATATCCATGCATGATTACTATCATTCAATTGTTTTTTTTATAAGTATAGACTAATATGGTGTTAAAAATAACATAATGGTTCTTAAGATAATGCATATTATTTTGAAGTCTGTGGGAATAAGAATGATTTTAAGAAATTAAGATTAACCAAACCCCACACAAATAATGTTAGCCTGGTATCAATTTAAAGATGGGACCCATTCATATCAGTAGATCTTTTTTAGCAGTGCGCTAAAGCCAACTGGCACAAATAATTTCGCCTGTCACAAGATTACATATGGCATCTAGAGACTTAGGGAGCAATCCAGAGTAACTATGTGGAGTCCTTGCTCCGGTGTAAGAACAATTTGCTCTGGATTGCAATATGAATTTCCCATAGGTTTTCACTAGGTAGTGCAGCAACTCTGGGTACACATAAAGTCTCTTATGTGCTCCCATAGTTACTCTGGATTGTAGGGTATGGCTGCAATTCTAAAGACACTTCCCAGGGAGTAAGACCCATTGAACAAAATGGGGCTTACTTTTGAGTAGACATGGTTAGGATTGTGCTCTAAATTTCTAACAAAGACAGTAGGCCCCATGGAAACTGTCCAATTTTATTCCATTCTTCTGCACATCCCATTCTTTCTTTACAATCTTCATCTCAAAGCTATTTTTATAGGACATGTTGAAAACAAGAGTCTTTATAAGTGGGAAAAGGTATTAAGCTAAGAGGATCATGCCAAGACTCCAGGACACATAAAGTGACATGCCAAATGCTGCCACTCTTAATTTGTGAAGAGCCAGGCTCTGAACCTTCCATTCTCTGGACTGGAAAAGAAAGTGTGAGGAGAATAGTCTTCTCCTTTTTTTCATTGCGCAGAACAGAAAGAGCTGTGGGTGCATGGTGTCCACCAATGTGCTACGTGAAGAAGCACACTGGCCCTTCAAACAGGGCTGGCCCACACACTATAGCATTATTTTAACAAGTCACTTGCAGAATCAGAAACATTATGAAACTTTAATAGCTTACTGTTTCACCATCATAGTTGCTCATGTTGTAACTCAAAGCATTTTTATATTTTTTCACAAAATGCAATGTTCTTTACCTGTCTGTGCTGGCGTGTGCTTTGAATCATATGCATGTACATGTTGTACACAAAGTTGGCCATCTGAGGCATATTTTTTATAACGTGCACTTGATGACGTGGATGCTCTCCATTCTGAAGGGTAAAGGAAAACCATTATTATTATCAACAGTTTAAATACCACACACTCACATAAACACACACAAAGGAACATTTTTCATTCAGATCAAAGAAGTAGTATCTTACAATTTTAAATTCTGTCATCCTCACAGCAACCTTTGGAGGTAGGTGAGACTGAGTGATTAGCTCAAGGTCATATAAAGGAAGCTTCATGGCTGAAAGGGGATTTGAACCTTTTTTTGGCTGAACACTATACAATAATCATATAATAATATCCACCTTCAAATCTGAGTTTATAACTGTGAACTAGTAACACTGCACTGAAATGCTGCATTCACATTCTGCAAAACAGACACTCTGTGCAGACATATGCAGATCAAAACAGCTATTCATACCTGTCGGACCGTTGGAAAATACTCAGTGGGGATGATATGCAGCTGAAGAGGACGGGCAGTAAGCTGGCTGAAGGCCGGTGTCAGCTCAAAACAATTCTGGAACAGCAAGACTCTTGCAAATATATAGAGCCCAAGCCTGGCTCTTGACATGGCAACAACCAAACGCCGAACGTCCCTTCAAGAAGAAAAAATGAGACAGACATACTGTTGAAATCAATTCTAATATTTCATTTAAAATGGAATAAATGCGTAATCTGAAACACAAAGCTGTATCAGGAACTAAGGCTACAATCCAGAGTAACTACGGGACCCTTTACACCGACGTAGTTACGGTGCCACTTATGGGAAACCTATGGGAAATGCATAGAGCAAACCAGAGTTAGTGCCTTTTGAGTCTTCCTGTTGTTACTCTGGATTATAGGGTAAATACCTAAAAGGCATAGCTCCTTTTGAACGCAAGAATTACTTGTCTTATCTTTTTTTAAAGTGAGAAAAAAGGAAACAGAGAAATATGTCCAGAGTTAAGCACAAAGAATATGTCTAAAGTTATATTTTACAAACAGTTAAGAAGCTCCAAGGCGAAAGACTACTCCAAATCTTTGAAACATTCCCTACAGTCCAGAGTATCTACGGGAGCATGTGAGGGACATTATGTGCACCTGTAGTTACTGCACAGCCTAGTGAAAACCTATGGGAAATTCATATTGGAATCCAGAGTAAATTGTTCTTACACCAGAGCAAGGACTCCCCATAGTTACTCTGGATTGTGCCCATTATCTTTCATCGCCTTCCACTGCTAAAGACTCTGCCCTCCCTATCAGCTCCCCCTTTAAAATAAAAGACTGTAACATGTCTGGGACAGAGATTTAATTTTAGGCTATATAATTTTGCAAGTGAACAAGGACATCATCAATGGCCATGTCCCGTACTTGTAGAGATAGACAATTCCAGTTTTTTATATTCCATCTGAGTAGCTCTCACTTATCGTAGTAAGATTATGGTCACTCATATGTATTTAAGGTGCAAACTGAACAGTCAGTCTTGCAAAAGTTGATACCAGCTGTATAGAGTACCAGTACAATCCAATCACTAAATATGGCTGAATTATTTAACTAGCAGTAGTTGTCCTAAATAGGTTTGTCAAAGGCACCACAGCTTTGGAGTTTGGCCACATATCAAACCAATTAAAATCACCATCAATTACTACTATTATTAAAACAACTTGTTTTGATTGAAAGGTCTCTGTGAATGGATACTGCTGCTTCTAACACCAGTGCGGGAAGAAAAATGCATGCCTGGATGCTACAAGTTACATGCAGGTCTCCGGTAAGGGGATCCTTTCACATATGCAATCAGGAATTATAGAGATTAAACAACAGCAGAAGAGAAGCTATAAAAAGATTGCTGGAAAATTCATTAATGGAATCAGATTTAGAACACCTTTCAATAAATGCTTGTTGCTCCAATTTGTGATGTAACTCAAAGTTATAGCACAAATCACACTTAAGTGCTCATGGTAAACAAAAACCCAGCCAGTCAAACCATTGTTTTAAGAACGTAAGAAGATCCTGTGTTGGATCAGGCCAAAGGCCATCTAGTCCATTCTCCTGTATCTCACAGTGATCCACCAGATGCCTCATGGGGCACACACTTGTATCCAGGTGTCCTCCCCTGCATCTGGCACTTTTGAGGTGTCCTCCCCTGCATCTGGCACTTACACACCCAAACCCATCATGGCTTGTAACCTGTGATGGTCCTTTCCATAGGAATTTGTCCAATCCCTTCTTAAAGGTATTGAGGCTAGATGCCATCATCACATACTGTGGCAAGGAGTTCCACAGATTAATTATACACTAGGTAAGGAAATATTTTGTTTTGTCCGTCCTAACCATCCCAATGTTCAATTTTAGTGGATGTCCCCTAGCTCTGGTGATATGTGAAAGGGATAAGAGCATCTTTCTATCCATCCCTTGCATAATTTTGTACATCTCAATCGTGTCCCCCTACGGCATCTCATTTCTACACTGAATAGCCCCAAACGCTGTAGCCTTTCCCTATACAGGAGGTGTTTGAAAGTGCTTTGGTTCTAGTTCTACTGCACATACAACCCCCGGCCAGGAAAATTCCCACAGGGTATCAACAGAGCACTTTTTTCTTCAAGAACATAGCTGGACAGGAGTTTGGGAAGGAGTGCCCCCGATACCTGTTCCCATAATGGCCCTTTGCACTTCCCAGATAACATTTTGTGCGGCTGAAAGGAAAACAGTGGCCCTCCATGAGAATCAAGTATATGTGCACACTGTGCCCGAAGGAGGAGTGGACTGTGCCCTTTGTGTGGGTCTTTTTATTCCATACCTCAAGTGTCCAACTGCTTTGGTTCGCACAAGTGAAAGGATGATGTAGTCATTCTGCTGACCTTGAAACCTGTCCACAGTTGTCACCTAGCAGCAAAATGGAAGATGTTAATTCACTGGCATCTCAATGATATCTTAAAAGAACGCTTGCAAAATGAATGCCGAGTCATGCTTCTTGGCTTTCAAGAAAGCAAACTGGCCTTGTGCTGCTAAATGTTTCACTCTGAAAAAAACAACAACACTGGTGGTTTATTCCAGCAGGAACAGAATTAGGCAACAGTGAACATGCTGCTCTCAGTAAGAAAAACCATAACACACTGAATGCAAATCCAAAGGACTCCACAAGTACAGTAGCGCCTGCAAATGTTTTCCCAGTTATTTGATTTTCGCTGTAACTCACTTTGTGAACTTTTAGTTGAAAAGTGGAATTTAAGTACTGTACAGTTTTTCTCCCCAAAAAGTATCTATCTGCCCGATTTAATCTATAGCTTTAGTAATTGACAGGATTTAAAAGGCAGCTACTAAAGTACAACGGAGGGCAGTTTTTATCAAACTGCTTTGTATTGATTCAACTACTGCTCTATTTAACTCAATATCTCTAATGAGTGATAGTAGTTCTGAACGTTTTCAGATTATGATGCTTCTCAGCCTGATTTGGAAATACCAGGAATTGAGCCCGAGTCCTTCTGTATTGCAATTCCTGTGCTCTACCATTGAGCAATATCTCCTCCATTGTGTTTGCTTCAAGAGGTTGTCTTGTTAACAGAAGGCACAATTAGACCAAAGCTGCTGGAACCCCAGCCTTTGAAGGTTCAGGCAGATTCACTGCCTAGTGAGAGGACCTTACCATTCTGCCTCCATTTGACTGCAATCCTGGGTACAACTGGACACAACAAGGCCCTGGGCAGCTGCATCTTCTCCGACATCTGATAGCTCAGCATTCTGCAATGTGGGGCAACAGATACACCTGGCCAGAGAATCATGGTGCCCAGATCTACCCAGGAAAACAGCCACATGCAGGCAGAAGAGAAAGCTTCAGTCCCATCGGGGACCACATTTTCTAGACACAGCAGTTACACTTTGGGAAACTGCTGATCTGTTTTCAAATGGGCTTTTCCAGTGGACTTGGATGTCCTTAGTTTCCTCTGGCTTTGTACTTAACACAGTCATATCTATTAAGCAATGGTAGTTAGGCGGCAGAGAGAATCCCCTAGTGCTAGTGCTATCTGCCTTACCCTAATCTTTCCATTTAGTTCACATAGATTCTGCAGCCATCAAAAAGAGAGGCCAATAGCCTCTCTTCTAGTTCTGGAGAAAATTTCTAAAACATATGACAGGGAGACAGAACTCTGGGTAATACAAAGAGCAAAGAATAGAACAAGCAGGAATGGAAATGGGATTGGCTAGTAGAAGTGACCAAGTATGGCACTTAGCAAAAATTCAAGCATTAAATAACAGGAAGTCATCACACTGGCTACCAATGGAGAAGCAGCAATAGGATATTTTCTATTGTATCAAGGCTGCAATTCTATATGCACTTTCCAGGGGAATAACCTTTGCTGAACAGAGTAAGGCTTGCTTCCACTAAAATATGAAGAGTTAACCTGTAAGTTATTCAACTATAGTGAGAACCAACATTATTTAAAAAAACAGGAATTTGTTAACATTTATTTTTCAGGCCCAGTGTAAAATATATTATGGGTTCTATATTTTTAATTATAAGATGGAGACTACAAACACAAACACACAACATTAAAAATGTCAACACAATATAGACTGCAATCCTAACCTCCATTTAGGCGGGCATAAGCCCGACTAAATCCTGTGCTGACTTGGAGGTGTCCCAAAAGTGCCGGACAGCACTTCTGCCCCACTCCTGGGGGGTTAAAGGCCAGTAAATAAACATACTCCAACATCCCCACACCACTGCAGGAAGATATGTCAGGTGAATTAGGCTGGCCTAAATTGGTTAGGATTGCATCCACACACTTATTTTAAAAGGAAACATCTACATTTAAAATGGTCTGTGTGCAATTTTGGATGTGCCTCATATCATGTTGTTGCTCTTGTGTAATAATTTGAAATGCAACTACTAATTGTTACAGTTTTCTAGTGCTAATTGATGTTGCCTGTAAATATCTTGGGGAACATAATGTGGAAGAAACCAACTAGAAAACCTAAGCAACTTAATTAGCAATTACTACGTCTTGTGTGCTGCTTTAGGGCTTTTTTCCTTCTGTGCAAATCTTGAAAAATGAAAATATTTTCCTTGAAAATGCAAATGTATGTCTTTTGTACACTAATGACTCAAAAAGATATTTCCATATAAATTTGATGTCTAATTATAATTTGCTACAATTCATCTGCTAGAATTTCTCTGCCTCATTAAGCTCATCGTGCAGTAGACCAAACAATAAATGAATTTCACTATAGAAAGAGTACCATTGCAAATACACAGCCAATACAACCTACACATGCAAAAATCACTGATTATAATCATGCACAGTTCTCAAACTGGAGGGTTGCAACACCCACCCCCAATTTGTGTAAAGGTACTCAGGTCTCGTTAAGATGTTTTGGAGGGTAGCATTGTGATCCCCAGGATCGCACCACTAACTGGGATGTGTAGTAGATGTGCAGCAGATTCCAGGAGGTGCGGGGAGCCTTCAAACAGGGCAAACAGGAAGTGTTTTAAGATTTCTCTGTTTAAAGATTTTGTTTTGGGGACAACCCTGCAAGTTTGTGCAGGGCTGTGCAGGACTCCCCACACCTCCTAGAGCCAGCTGCGACCAAACATCAGTAAATTTGAAAGCACCCCCTTTTCCATCTCACCTTATCAGCATCACCCTGGGGATTGCACTGCTGCCCTTGAGTCTCCCCTGTAAAGACTTACTGAGGGAGTAAAACTCCCTAAGAGTTAAAGAGTAGATGTCTTAGTAGATGTTGATCGTGTTATATATTTATGTTTGTTGAAAAGAAGGAAAATGCAGATAATATCTGGAATGTTACCTTGTTTGGTCTTCCAATCATTGGGTTACTTCCACAACGCTGATTAATGATGTCCCGAATTAGGTGCTTTTGCCCATTGTACGTTGTCAAAATACTTATCTTCTCTGCAGGGTAACCAAGTAGGCACATGTACATGAAGAGTGCGACAACGTATTCTGCCTCTCCAAGATTCTGCAATGTTGTAGAAAACATGAATTTGTCTGATGCACGAAGAAATATTCACAGAATTATGCTGGGAAAAAACTCAACAGGAGTTTGAGAAGTTGGGTCCCACCCAATGATTCCTCTAAGATGAGCAACTATGCACCTTTTGGCCTAGATCTGTACAGTGTGGACCTTGCCAACCCAGAAATTTGGGAATTATATGATGATGTTATGGCTAAATTTCTTGAGATGAAATTGTGGTAAGTTCCAATGCTGCCCAGCTGCAGAAGGGTTCCACAGAGTAGCACAGGCAGTAGCCCAGCCTGTCAGTCTTCAAATAAGGAAAATTCAGTGTTTTACTTGAGTTCAGAGTAAGGAAAATTCAACTATTGTTGGTATTTATGGAGTTGTATTCAAATAATCAGCTGAACTGATCTGTGATTTTTTTCAGTCTGCTGTTAGGCGCAGATATAGACACGTCTTAGCAGCAGTTTGTCTCCTAAAGAGTAGTAAATAATAATCATTTGGCATATTGTATAGAAATTCATAGGTGCTTTATAGATAAATGTTAGAATTGGGGAAGGAACCTTTCTCTTTCAAGGCCAATGAAAGCTAATGCCAAGATAGGTCAACACATATACTGCTTTCTGCAGAACACATTCCCTGGAGCCTTCCCTGAAGCCTTCTCAATTCCAGTCCAACAGCAGTATGCAGCCATGCCCAACAATATTTATACTACAAAATATTTTTACAGGCCATGGGGAGGGGGAAAGAAGTTCTATTGCTTACGCTATAATCTAAGGATGTCATAAGGTTGAGAAGCAAAAACACACACTAATACAGGTTGTTTCTCTCACCTGGTAGAAATAAGGGTTGGGTTCAGATTCTCCTACGCCATGGAAATCTTCTACATTTATTAGCTGAAAGTCATACAGGAAACCGGCATTTGCTGTTCTGAATTCTGGCAAGAGTTGTACGTGTGGCAAATTCCCCAGGTTCTTATAACGCCAGTTGTAGAGGTTACACAAGCTTTACAGGAAAGAGTGGAAAATAGTTAATTTCAACTTTACCAAGTTTTCCAAATTGCCACTAAATTAGTTGATGTCATAACCCTCCACTCCAAAAGATGACACCAAATTAGTTGGTATCATAACCCTCCACTCCAAAAGAACAATGAAAAAAATACAAAAATTATAAGTGCACACATATCAACTAGTCATAATAAAAGCAGAATTAAACTTTTAAAAACACAGATAACTACTAATACAAACAAGATGTCTTATACTGTCTCTAAAATATAGCCTGACTCAATTAGGTTTCCAAGGGAATGGAAATCCTGAGAGTTATCTCTGAGAATATCATCCATGTATGCTTTGAAGGTTCTGCTTTAGCACAACACAGAACACAACACAGAAGGTACATCAAGGAGAACCCCCACTGGATCTCAAACATAGAAGGACTTGGGGCTGACATCAAATGTGTAGTTTTTGAATATGCAAGACCTATGTCATTTAGGGCTACATAGGGAAAGTTAATTACTGTGCTTACTTGAATATAGCGTGCAATCAAATCTAATGCTCTGGAAGCAGGAGTGCTATTGCACTCTTTCCTTTAGTAGGCAGAGCCAATTGAAGGCAATAACAATGCATCATTAACTGCAGTACGGACCCTTATTTTGGAGAGTCATCTGCGCTGAAAAAGGTGCGCACTACAACTACAGAATTACGGTACTTCTAATTTCACCCAGAACCACACTGACAATGTAGATTTCAAACACTGTAATGTGCAAAAATCCCAGCATTTTAAGAGACTAGCTCCACCATCTCTTCTAGCAAAATCCCCAAATACATTCATAAATACCTCAGTAACCTATGTACTCTATTTTCAGTAATCTATTTTCAAGAAATGTGCTGTATCTAATCTCAACATAACAAAAAACAAATAATTTGGAGAGTTTCTTTCAACATATACCATATTTATTTAAATCTAATGTGGACCTTTTTCAAACAAATTTAGGCTGCAATCCTAAAGACACTTTCCTGGGAGTAAGATCCATTTAGCAAAATAGGGCTTATTTCTGAGTAGATGTGGTTAGGATTGTGCCCTTTGTCTCCAAAAATGGGGTGCGCATTAAATTCAAGTAAATACAGTATTTTACTATTATAGGTCAGTAGTTGATTTAAAAGTTTAGTATATTGTGATAAAAATGTAACAAACTCATTGTTGTATAAAATAGTCCAATTAGGTAAAAATTATAACACAAACCCATTGCCATGTTATTATTATCATATAACTCGTTGTATGCAAAAAAATTAAATTTTGCACGTACTTGGCAGTTACACATTATAGTCACCAGCTTGTAATTTTTTTTAAAAAAAATCTCATCTTTTAAAATAGGGTCACATTAGAGTTAATGGCGTATTAGATTTGAGTAAAAGAAGGTATTTGGCAAAGGGCATCTCTAACCGTCACCACAGCCTGGAAGGAATACAATACTTTCCCTGAATTGCAAACCTGCATTACCAAAGATGTCAGAAAATATGAAGGATTCACTGCCCTGTCCTGTATTTCCAGGTGTTTACTGGAGCAGCAGCATGAAAGCAGTTTCCAATGTGTCCTTGCACACCAAGAAGCAGACTGTGCTCTCCTTGGAAGTCAGGGACTTTCCCAAGAGTAATCTCCAAGCCCCTCAATAGGGGCTTCTCAAATCTTTGCAAAGCAAAGCTCCATTGATCCCACACCTCTCACACCCTGAGGTTCCTTTTCCTCACCCTGGTTCCCAAGCCTATGACTATTTGATCTGAACCAGTTGTTTAATACTGGTATCCCTCTTTGTTTTCATTTATCAATGATCGTCAGTGTCTCTCTTTGTTTTTCTTCTATAATGTGATAAGCATTTTTCCCCCTTTTACAGAATGCTGGAAGAGGAACTTGACAAGCAAGCAGGCAGCCTGAATGCTAGAAGAACACAGCAAAAATGAAATGTAATTAGTGTGGGATAGGTGTGTTTGAGAAATATTGCACTTCTCTGTATAGGGATCCCTCTTATACATAGTGGACGGGGAAAATATGTATCCCGAGGAAGTGGGGAAAAGCCTGCATACTCTCACCACACAAAAGTAAATTTATACAATTAGCATTTTGATTTTGTTGCTCTGCAGAGTCCTACTGCAAGTACTAATAAAAAATTAATTTCTGATATACATTCAATTAAAGTGACATATTTTCTGACTGATGCATTCACATGTTGAACTTGGAAGAAAAAAAAGAGAATGCAGGACTGGTCCATCTTTGTCAAGACATTTAAACAGCTAATTGATAAAAGGACAAAAAAAGCACACACATTTTGTAGTTGTGACCCATCCTTTACCTAGAGCAAGGCAAACAAAGGCAAATTCTTCAAAGAATGAGAAGACAGAAAAAGAAGGCCCCTCATTCTGTACAGCGAATATCTTTAATCTATTTCGGGACTACCTTCCAGCCAAGGAATGAAGGTCAAGCTAGCAGAACTTTTGAAAATCTGTTGATAGATGATAGTTCTGAAAAACATCCCCTTTACAGCAGCTGGTACACTATTCTGGATTTCAGCCTTGACCATCTTAAGCAAGTCAGGACCCTCAGAACTTCACATGTGGAGTAATTGTACTTTTAAATAAAGTACATTATTGTACTTTTAAAAAAATTCTAGGTTGACAAAATCTATTGCAGGATTTTGCTAAAGGACTTCTTGAGTTTAATTTTGCTAAAGGATTTCTTGAGTTTAATAAGTTTAATACTTCAGAGATGCAGCCATCACATGTAGGTGTCACTCCTAGAGCTTAAAAAAGTGATTGAACCATAATCTGTATGTTATTTGATAACTAGAGTTCTAACTATAGTGATAACTTGAAAAGGAGAGCTCTAGTCGACAAAACTCCACAGAATGCAGAAAGAAACAGCAAATAAAAGAACACCCAACTGCAGATAATAGTCAACTTATTTTTTTGTCACTTTTGTTCTATTTTATTAATTAGTAGTAAAATGTACTCATGTTGCAGGAGTAACATTTCCAGAATATTTGTGTGCCTGGGCAACCCCTATACAACACCCCCTCCCCCATGCAACACACAAACCTCTATGCAACACATACACACAAAGCCTGTGCACACTTCCACCAGTGCAAAAAGCCCTCCTCATGCATAAGAATATAAGAGCCTCACCAAAGGCCAATGATCAGGCCACAGGTCTATCTAGTCTAGCTTCCTGTATCTCAAAGTAGCCCACCATATGTCTCAGGGAGCATATAAGACATCTTTAGCTTTGTTGTTAGCCGCCTTGGTCTCCCTCTTGTAGAAGAGGAAAGGCGGGATATAAAATAAATAAATAAATAAATCTTTATCCAGGTGCTCTCCCCTCCTTCTGGCCATCTGAGGTTGCCTACATCTATCTAAGCACATGTGATGCATGCGCATGTGCATGCACACGTGCACACACACACACCCCATAAGTCTTGTGACTTGTGATGGTCCTTTCCTCTAGGAATTTGTCCAAACCCTTCTTAAAGGCATTGAGGCTGGCTACCATCACCACATCTTGTGGCAGGAAGTTCCACAGATGAACTACATGCTGAGTAAAGAAATATTTCCTTTTTTCTGTAATAACCCTCCCAACATTCAATTTTAGTAGATGTCCCCTAGCTCTGGTGTTATGTGAAAAGGAAAGACTGGCAGTTTGTGAGGCTGTGAGAAGAAGCGTAGGAGTCTTCAAGGAAAAGATAGATAAGGGAAAAGGCTTTGAATGGAGTAGGAAAAATGGACAGCAAAAGCTGCAATCTACTGTAGCATTTCTTGACATATGTTGAAATGTGTAAGACGTGAGCAGTGTGACCTTCGTAAGCACTCAATTACTCTCACAGTGTAATCCTAACCTTCAGTTAGGCCGTCACAAGTCTTGTGGTAGCCTGGGGGTGTTGCAAAAGTGTTGTAAGGCCCTGCACAGCCATGCTTCCCCAATACGACCGGAAGGTGAATTGCGCTGGCCTAAACTGGTTAGAATTGTGCTCTCAATGTTTCAGGCTCCTTTGAAAAACTAGATCTCAGGTTCTTTATTCACAGTAAAGTTCAGGTTATCCTTGCTGATAACACTGGCTGAACAAGTGAGCAGAAGCCACAGCATGCCTCCTCTTTAGTGTTAAAAGCTGACAGAGCCAAAGAAGGCCTTTATTTTCACATCCATCAATGTCATGCAATAGTTCAGTGACCTCTGCACAAGCATTTCATGGACTTCCAAAAAACTATTGTACAATATTGCAGCTTGAAATAAGGTAGGTCTCAGTGTAAACCATTTCATTCCTATTTTTTTTTACATCTTTAAAGAAAAGCACACCATTAGTCTGAAGAACTAGAGATGAACATGCAAAACTATCAAGAGGCTGACCATATATAAATTATAGTGCACAATATGCCCCTAGGTAAAGGAAAGTGAGTTTAAATGAAACACACACAGAGAAAAACGGTAACAGCTAGTTCTACAAAGATGCTTTTCTTTGACCTTACCTTGCCCTTGCTCTTCCCTGAGCATCCAGGTCAACGGTTGGCACTCCTACACGAACAAATCTTGTAAAAAGGGACTGCTCCATATTGGAATATTTCTGGAAAGCCATATTCTTAATGACTGGGGGCAACTGATGGTGGTCCCCTATCATAATCCACCGTTTCAATCGGCTGAACCCATCTTGGGGATTCTATTAAATAGGAATGAAGTGATATAATGAAAATCACTGTTATCTCCAAACAAGGAACCGATTTCAGTTCGACAGTTCAGCTAACTTACATACATCATGGATTCAATAATATCTTCATAACTAAAAATAATGGAAGGTTTTACCTTTATTCTATATTTCTAAAATAACCTGATCAATAAAAACATTATGGACAGACACTTCTTTACAACTAGCCTCCTTCATCCTCAGGCTAAGCACCTGCAGATCTAAACACCCATGGATGCCAAGCCCATGCTTCAGAGGGCCTCCTGGACACAAGCAGTTACCGCTTCCAGTTCACATCATTGACTTTCAATACAATAAACAGAGAAGACTTTCTATTTTTTCATATTCGTACAAACATCAGTGCCCATGTATTTGTCATTACCATATTTCCCGGCTTATTACACGCACTGGACTATAACACCCACCTTGATTTCAAGGTGCATGTTATGGTCTGGTGCGGCCAGGCCTGAGTGCCGCCTCCTCCAGCACACCCAAGCCTCTCAGAGGCTTGAGCACACTCTCTAGGCTTACGAGGCTGGGAGAGTGCTCTGACGGGGGAGGCTCCGGCCGTGCAAGGCTTGGGAGGGTCTTGTGCAAGACCCTCTCAAGCCTCGTGTGGCCAGAGGGCCACCCCTCCAGAGAGCTCCAGCCTCTGAGAGGCTGAGGCGCTCTGGAAGAGGGCTGGCTGTGTGAGGCTGGGAGAGGGACCTCTCCCAGCCTTGGGTGGCCAGAGTGCCATCCCCTCCAGGGCACCCACATCTTGGAGAGGCTTGGGTGGGCTGGAGGAGGTGGCTCTCTGGCCACCATCAGCTTATAACATGCACACACATTTTTACACCCTTTGGGGGTAAAAATAGTGCATGTTATAAGCTAGGAAATACAGTAATTATCAGGCCAAATTTGAGTCCTTAACAGGGGCAACCAGATATTGCAAAAGATAAAACAAACAACAATAGGGGGAAATAAAACATTTAGAGGTCATAAACAAAATTGGTAACAACATTCTAACCTGTAAGAGGAGTGGTATAAAAGTTTCAATCTCCAATATCTGAGCAGCCTCTTCCATTAAGATGTTGTCATACTAGGAAGTTAAAAAACAGATTAAGTCATTCACTGATCACATGCTATACAGAGATTTTTTTAAATGTTGAAATAATCAGTATAGGGTCCAATCCTATCCTAGTGTGGCACATCTCACTGGTCTTCCCATTTGCGTGGTGATGTAGGGTGTCATGTGCATGTCTGTGCACGGGCCTAACCCTCCCCCAGGAGAGGCGCAGAAGTGTTTTACAACACTTTTGTGACACCCCCAGATTAGTACAGGACTTGTGTCAGGGCTTAGGCCAGCCCAACTGCAGTTTGGATTGCAGCCTCTGAACCCTAATTCCTGAATCATTTGTATACCATGGGTATACAATAAACTATTAAATAAAAAAGCAGGCCTCCGTCAGTCTTGAAAGACTATGGTATCATGCTTGGCGCTGCATACGCTGCATGTGAAGCATGAAAGCCTGGATTAGATTGTTATGGAGTATAGGCTGTTACCCAAGCAGCAAATCCCCCCTCTCCACGCCACTTAATTAGTCCAATGGAAAGGCAGAGTTGATACGATTGGATCCAGCTGGTGTTGCAGAGCTGGGCTAAAGACAGGAGCTCATCCTGTCTTGTAGGGCCAACACGGGTCTCAAACTCTGGCCTGCTGGGTTAACAGGCAGTGTCTTAACCACTTGCGCCACCCACAGCCCTATTACTAAATAACATTAAATACATTATTTGATAATACAACTTTCTCACAAATGTGCAAACTTTGACTTTCTAACTCTTATTTTTAGCGCCATAATTGAAGGGGCTCCCTTGAAAGAAAAGTGATCACATCCAATTTGAAGCTGATTTAAACAATCTCTCAGACCAGAAAGAATACTCCCTTCAATTAACTTTTCAGTGGTGTTTCTAGTTTAACAATACAGTATTTTGATTGACATGTTATTGCCACCGATGCTCTATGCTTAGCATCACCCAGTTATGATGATGTTTGGGCTGGCTAAACAGGTTTCTTTAATTTTGTTTGAAACAGAATTGAACTCCATATGCCATTCATTGTCTCTATAAATAGGAGACAATAATTTTGTTACATCTGAGTAGCAAAGCATGGAAAATTATTGAGAAGCCAAGATGTCATTAATTTCAGGTATGTATAAACCAACAACAAAATAATACAATTTTACACAACACAGTGTCACCATAAAAATAATCTGATTTTACATCAGAGAGGCATTTCCAGTTAACACTTTGCCCACTGTGGACTAACCTTGAAGCCTAGCTCAACTAGATCATGCCGTTTCAAAGCAGCATGAGTACAGGTCATTGCAATGATCTTTGCTTCTTTCACAAGCAGGTACTTGGATCTGTCTAGTCCGCTCCGCAGCAGTTCAAATGCTCTGAATTCCTACAGAGAAGGGAAGGCAGAATACGAACATTTTGTGATTAAAAAAACACACACAAACTATCAATCTGCATCCAAACAGAGCAGCTGTGTCAGGCTGTGGATGCTACAACACACATAGGGAACTCTGAGGTGTGTAGACTCTGTTCATTCCCACGTCCCAGTGAGAAGCTTGAGTGCAAAGTAACTTTTTCCATTAAAAACCAGTGGTAGAGATCCATAGCTTTTCTGGGCCTGGCATTCCATTTCATCCATCCTCCTAGGCTTGCACTGGTAGAAATCTTACCTCAAGCTGTGTGAATATTTTCTTGATGTGTCTAAAACAGCCTTCGGCAATTTCCATGTCTTCACTGTAAGTTTTGCCTTTAAAAATTGGCTGAGGGGCATTTGCAAAATACTGGTGAAAAGGAAACAAGCTGCAAACATCAGCAACATCTGGAACTTTGCTTCCTTTAGCTTTCACTTTGCTTATGTACTCCTCCCAACGGGACATGACCTGAAGAAAGCAATGATACAACATGATCACACTGAACAAAGGCAGCTGCCTTACACACAAATCACTGGTCCACCTGGGTTCAGTACTGCCTGTGATAACTGGTTGGAGATGTCCAGAGTGTCAGATGTGTTTCCTGATCCTACCTGCAAATGCCAAGGACTGATTGGGGTTCTTCTTCACCCGAAACAAATCACTGAACTACTGCCCCTCTCAACGTATTTTTCCTCCATAGAGAGAATCTAGAGCAGGGGTTTCCAAATTTACCACTGATGCAATGCCTTCCCTCTGTGGATTACAGCCACAAACTCATAAGTAAATGCTGACGACATGCAATGTGATGTCATCAGTACTTCCACAACCTCATACAACGCTCAAATCAGTGTTAATCAGATCAGGGCAGGTCTAAAAAAAAAATCAGCAAGACAACCTGCAGCCCAATAAACAAAGCACTGCCGAGCGACTCAGCCACATTGCATCTTGTGATGCCATTGGAACTTGTTCCAGTGCCCCAAGGTGTTGTGATGTACAATTTGGGAATCTCTGAACTGACGGGCTACGAATGAAACACGGCTCAACCGCTCAGCTGCACCTCTCAGTTTCTGCTGTCCCCACCTGAAGGTCAGGATTCTCCGGAAGGGGATGCATCATCTGCATAGGGATGCAGCCAGAAGGGAAAATAGGCAACTCTTGTCACATATGTGGACAACAGCACTTCCCACCTGTACAGGTGTTTTGCACAGACATTTCCATTATTATTTACTACTCTGAACTTTCATGATGATATCCACAAATACACTGAAAAGTATTTTTGTTAAGAGATAAGAAACATGAATTTCCTGCAAAATAACAAAGGAAACCAAGAGTTTTATTTCTTCTGAGAAAGCATCTCATCAGTAGCTTTGCTAGGACAGCAGCACAGAAAGTACTGAAAGTGCTTAGTGACTGGCCCCTCCCACTTGCTTATACATTGCTGTATGTGACTGGCCCCTCCCACTTGCTTATACATTGCTGTCAATCTCCAGAATGGCTTGAACAGCAACATTGGGGGGGGGGGGGCTGCTTTTATAGCACACTGTGGTGCCTACAGTATTGACTGTGTCATCTCCCCCAACTACGCTACTGTGTCTCCTAAAATACAAGGTGGAACTCTGATATGTATAATCGAGACAGAGAGCTGGAGAAGATAATCCAATTCACACTGCTTGCCAATATTCATGCAAAAGCAAGAACACTGGCCTCATTATGACTCACTGCATACAGAGCTGAAACAATAGCAACAAAAACAAAAAACCAAACATAATTATAGCTTCAGACACCATGTGCATTTTGAAATGATATACAACTGGCTCTTCAACTCAAATTCTCAAAACCCTAATGCTGATTCCCATCAAGTTCTTAGCACTGTTCTTGCTCATAGAGGGGTCCAATTAGATGATTGATGTGACAAGAGGAAACCTGGCCAGCCTGACTTGAGCCAGTTGCTAGGAGGTTGCTTTTAATGATACCTATTTATCTACTTGCATTTGCATGCTTTTGCTAGGTTGGCAGGACCTGAGACACGTGATGGGAGCTCACTCCATCATGCAGCGCATGGGTCTTGAACTGCTGACCTGCCAATCTTTAAATCAACAGCACAGTGACTTTAACCACTGAGCCACTGCAGTCCTGTTGATGCGGATTCCCATATTGTGTTCTTTAAGATTCTGTGGCCATAAATGCTCTGTATCTGTTCTTACTTGGTATAAGAAGAAGTGGCCAGCTGTTTCACAAGTGTAGGAAACATCTCCTGGGACCCCCAAGCTCTCTTGCAGCCGCCCAACTTCCCTTAGTAGCTCGAGCCTCCGAGCTAGAACATAGTTCACTCGTCCATATCTGCAGAACAGAGAAAGAAGAATGAGGTCTGTGGCCTGTGACTCACGTAACTCTCCGGGAATTGAGTTGCAACCCACAGTTTGGGAACCAGTAGGCAATGGGCAAGAGATAGTATTTTGAAGTTAAAAGGACTTGGATTTGACAAAGAAAAATGTCCACAAAAAAAATGTGTCCAATGAAAAATGACCAAATGAAATTGCAAAAGCAACACCTAAAAACTGGGCTTAGACACCTTATCTGCAAGACTCTTTTCCATTTAGGCTGTACAAAATTAACTATATGTTACCTTTCAAATCAAGAATACCTCAGAAGAAGGAGAGAAAAAGGGGCTATCATACAGCTGGGATCCCTCATCAGGAGGCATGGTCTGGAAAGAGAAGGATCCTTTCTCTGTGGCATCCCTCCTGTTCCCAGATCAGGTTTGGAAAAGTAGGAAAGTAGTCTCATCCTGAAGTGTGACACTGTTGGTCACTGATTCTGAATGAGGTGGTTGAACAGTTGCCTAGCCCTGGAAGCTCTGATCTACATCTTAGTGCCTAAGACAGACATTCCACACAGCAACCACATCTGCAGCTAGTGTCCTCTTGTTGAACCGCATGACATCAAGAGAGGAATCTGTGTTGAAAACAGTGGCCAAGGAGATATTCTTTAATGTGTTGCATGTGGCTGCAGAAAGCCTAGGGTCTGATGCTGCTGTTTACATGTTCAGGATAGAAGGGCTCTGCCCAGGAGGAAGCTGGCTGCTGAGGCATACAGGGCTAAGATGGAAGCCTTGAAGTCTCTCTTAAGGGTGCCTTCAACCCTCCTGTCACAGGGATCTGGTAGCCATCCACTCTGAATAGCTGCCACCAGAGGGTCTACCCTGGCACCTTTTAGTGTTTCATAATATTCGGAGGCAAGGTGTCATGGACAGGGTGTGCTTGGATGGGGGGGGGGTCTTGCCATTCTATTTTGAGGACCCTTGTGACGGGTTTAGGGAAAGATGAGTGCTTTCCAAACTCCTGTTCTCAGCAGGGCAGATCTGGAACAGGAGGAGTGCCACAAAGAAAGGACTCTTCTCCTTCCAGATGATCAACCCTGCCTTCCAGAATGCCACTCATCCTCCTCCAGAGAAAAATAATTACACTTAGCATTTGGTATAGCACTTTTCTGGGTGTGAAATACACTTGGCAAAAATTATTTTGATGAACCTTCACAACTTAGTAAGTTACATAATTATCCCCTGTACTACAGATGAGTAGTACATCTCTTCCCCAAGGCTACCCAAGGCCTAGAGAGTTCACGGCAGAAGTGAGATCTGAACTGGTGAAGTTCTGATTCACATTCACATACTACCCCACCTCTTAGTGTTGAATTGAGCCATAATCTAAGAGAATATGACCAAAACAAATTAAAAAGTCTTCTCCACTAACCTCTTATTTGTGCATCTTGTGTTAAAAAAATTTGTACTTATCACTATTTTCACAAGCTTAATTTTTTAATGAGCTCAGATCACCTGCTAAAATCTTTTTCAGTTTCCAATTCTTCCTCTCCATGACCGAGACGCAGGAGGTGGCGCTCATCAATGTCTAGAGCCATGATTTTCTCAAACAGCTGGTTCAAGGCCTAAAGATTGACAAGAACAACCGAAAGGAGAGATTTCAGAAATTCAGATGCCATTACTGGGAAAAGCAGCATGCTAGAAAAATCATTCCTATTTTGGTGGAAATTGAAACCAGGGCGAATATGTAGGAGATATTTACATTAGCATTTTTTTCTCCTTAAGGAAAGTCTGCTTACTAATTCCATCATGATACTGACTCAACATGATTGGTGATTTCAAGAAACCCAAAGGTTTATAAAGTCAATTTATTTTGCAGTAAGGTATATATTAAGCCCTCCTTATGCACAGGCTTGGCATCCACAGATTTGAATATACATAGATGCCAACCGTGCGGCAGGAGAACCTCCCAGATGCTTCTGAAAGGCACTTCTGGGGATGGAGAAAAAACACATTTATGATGATGACTTTGGGGTGAGGGACCTTACTTAAGTTTTCAAATGCATGCCCTTTTGGGACTGGAAGCCATTTATTTTTATATGTTCTCTCAATTCTATTACTATTTTTGTTGAAGAACAATATATAAATATTAACAATAAGTAAAGGTTCAACCTGGGAATAGATGTGGCTCCAACTTGAGTTCAAGGTGTCCAATAAGGCTTCTTTCAAGGCAGATTCTTCCTGGCAATCCTGCACACCACCATCTTGGTTTGCACATGATCTGATGCAATGTAAGATGGCAGTGTGCAGGACAGTCAGAAAAAAGGTCACTGGGACATCCTACTGCTCCCTTTGAGTTTGCCACGGCACACAGCTTAGGAACCATTGGTAATAATAATGGTAATAATAATGGTAATAATAATGGTAATAATAATAATAATAATAATAATAATAATAATAATAATAATAATAATAATAATAAGGCATTTATATACCGCTTTACTGGACATTTTGGATTGCTCTTCAGTCTTTAATCAAAGCGGTTTACATAGGCAGGTGAATTCTAAATCCCCGAAGGGATTTTTACAAACACAGACTATCTCTATCTTTCAAGAGACACTACATTCACAGAAGTAACATATGTTACATTCACCAATACATGGGTTATTGGTATTATCCAACTACAGTGGTTATCATTATTATGCTTCCGTAGGCTTCTAAGCTTAAATTTTTAAATACAATTAATTGCTTATTTACTTATTTAGTGTATGGCTAATACATGGACTTGTGGTAAATCAAATGTTAATGTCCAGACCACTCATCCACTCAAGCACAGGGTGGTCTAAATTGAAACAATCAGACAATCGTCTGGTGTTTGACATCCATGTTTGACACCCATGTTTGACATGCTGTGGGGTGTGATGCTAGTTCGTCTTCTCGTGGTGCATTCTGGATAGCATGAAAGTGTGAACCGAATGACTAGCAACAATTGGCAGCCAGACTATATTGAAGAATTGGCAGTTGGCAACATTTGGCAGCCAAACATCTTTGTAGAACTCCTGACTCTAAATACATGGCAATGGATAAACAAAACTGGCCTTTTCAGCCCCAAAGGACAGGACAGATTGGGGTCATCGTCAGAGTTAATTGCTTGTTCTAGTTTACTCATATCAGTGCTGAGAAACCTTCATATTCCAAGCTGGTAAATCAGCAAAGGCAAACTGTTCCATGGCTTGCTGGGCCACCTACAAGCCTCACAGCTTGATCCACAATAAAATGAACACCAATAGTTGGTTTGTTCCACCAACAGAAATGATAGGCACTCACCTGATTGGAATGTGTAACAATAAGGGTCCTTTGCTCAGGGAAGTTGTGATAGAGATTTGATATAATCTGCACTGCCACATCTGTTTTTCCTGTACCGGGAGGTCCGACTACCTAGAAAAATAAAATTAATGACATGTTATTTTCACTCATTTGAAGAAAAACTAAAAATTGGCCAAGAACAGAGCAGCCAGGGTGTCTTTTTCTGTTTTTAAATTAAGCTATCTGTACAAGCACATATTGTACATACATACATAGAAATCAATAGAGGAAGCGTTTACACAAGGATTTGAGGAGGGAACGGATACAAAAGGCTGGCTTTCTTACCATGAATCCTAGTTCATGGTAAGAAACTGATGCTACTCATAAGAATGGGATCTACCAGAGCTGTGTAAGAGAGAAGGGTGAGATGGACAGGTGAGGGGTCTCTAGTTGTGCTCCACAACTTGCTTAGGAACCCTTCTGTCCATGGCTGCCTCTGCTGAGGCCTAAGTGTCACCTTGTAGTGTTTAACAAAGGTATGGACCGAGGACCATGTGGCTGCTCTGCAGATCTCATGCAAAGAAGCGTCTCCATCAAACGCAGCCGAGGCGCTTCTGAGGGAGTGCACTGCGATACCATTGGGGGATGACGACTTCCCCACAGACTGGTAAGCCAGAATAATGCATGCCTTGTAATGAGGAGGAAGCCTTGTAACCTGGGTTGGAACCCTTGAAGGTGACAAAGAGGGTCTCTGACCTTCTAAGGTCCCTGATCCTCCTGCAGTAGAGTCTGATGGCCCTGCGGACGTCCAAGGTATGAAAGAGCTTCTCCCTGGGGTGGCTGGGATTGGGACAAGAGTTAGGGAGAATGAGTTCCTGGGCTCTATGAAAGGGTGTGTTAACCTTAGGGACAAAGGCGGGATCAGGACGTAGCTTGTGGAAAATGCAGAGCCAAGGATGAGGTCTCCAAATCAATGAACACTATCTTTTTAGTCAGCTGACACTGACTTCATTTTACAGGGGAAAAACTCCCAAATTTGCCTTTGCCCTTTTCAGCCTGTGGAAAAAAATACGCAGCATTTGATGATCAAGAAACTGGTTAATAAACTTAAACAGTGAACAGATGAAGGTCAAGTTACGTATGTCAAATGGGGAAAATATTGGAGGATAATTGATTATTTTTCAGTTAAAAACACATGCAGCAACATGCACTGTTACCATTGTCAACCCAGGCTGCATTCCTGCACGTATAGCTTCAATCTGTGTATGAGTAAACTGAATTGTATTCCTGAAAACAGAATAATAAAAAATTCTGTTAATCCACAGCATCCTAGGCCAGTTGCATTCATTTCTTCAAGCCTGTCTCATGAACATTTTTCCCCCTGAAAAGTTGTTCATCCTTTCAGTCCAAGAGAATTGCACTTTCCAATACAAAATTGGCCTTTTGCAGGATTTGGGCAGATGAAGGGATTCACAAATAGCCAGAGAAATCAATTCCACCCTCAAGGGCTGAGATGACAGAACACTACTCCAAATTATTTCGTGACCCTTCTGAAATTATTAAGTTATGGTTCATCGTATGTAATTAGGATACTGTAAAGCCACTGACCAAAGCAGCTAATTTGATCAATGTCAGATTTTATCACCAAGCCTGAAAGGACTGGAGATCTCCTGCCAAATATCATTGAAACATGCATGAATACATGCAAAAACAGAGTAACCCCAACAATATTTCCAAACTAATTGCTACCAAACAATACAATTAAACATATACACTACTATCCAGAGTAACTACAGGAGCATGTAACAGACATTACGTGCTCCCACAGTTACTGCACCACCTAATGAAAACCTATGGGAAATTAATATTGCCATCCAGAGCAAATCGTTCTTACACCGCAGAAAAGATTTCCCATAATTACTCTGGATTTCGCCCATAATTAATGCATCTCAGATAAATCTAATGCTGTGCTCCAACAGGTTCAAATAAAATTATTATTTACAATTACCATATTTACTCAAATATAATGTGCCATTGAATATAATGCACACCCCATACTCATAATCAAAATACTGAATTTACTGAATTCTAATTAACATTGAATCAATCAATCCATCCATCCATTGAATCATAGAATCCTAAAGTTGGAAGCGACCTAGTAGGTCATCTAGTCTAACCCCCTGCCTGCAGCAGGAAATCCTCCTAGAGTAGCCCCGACAGGTACTCATCGAGCCTCTCCTTGAAGATCCCCATTGAGGGAGAGTCCACCACCTCTCTTGGCAATCTGTTCCACTGCCGAACCGCCCTCACCATCTATCTAAAGTATTTATATATTCTAATGCACACCCTGATTTTGGAGGTTTTTCTTTTTGGAGAAAAAGGGGAGTGTTATATTTGAATAAATACAGTATTTTTAACACAAGTTGTAATCCTATGCAGACATAATTGCGAGTAGGTTCCATTGACTCCAGTGGCGGCTTACATTCAGGAAATCAAAGGAAACTTTTTGTTGTCCAAAAAGCTCCAACTTACCGCTTGGGCTGATTATATGGATAGGGTCCTCTGTTTGGGATGACATGAGGCTCAACTATTAGTGTCTTTGAGTCTTCCACTTGTTCATCTAGCGCACTTTCTTTCCGTTTCTTCCCTGCATCAGGTTTGACTGGAAATGTTATCCTAATGAAGGGTACAAGTGTTCCTTAAGTTCAGATTTTTCTACAGCAAAATTCATTTTCCAAGTAAGTTTCATGGAACAACCTTCTGTGTCCTCAAAACCTAGTGAGTTTTTCTGTCTGAGAAGACTGAATTTTGTGAGAAAAGGATGGTGCAGTGGCTCAGGAGATGGACTTGGCCATGGAAGATCCAGGTTCTAATACCTGCTAAACCATGAAGTTTCCTGAGCCAATCCTTACTGACCCTGGTCAGTGATAGGTGAGTCACTCTCACCTATCTCAGTGTGGAATGAAATTATAAATGAATGAATGACATTGGTTACAACATTCCCTGCTGGCCATCTACTCCAGCTTCCTGTAATTTTTTAGCCCACCAAATGCTCCAGGGAGCACACAAGATAACAAGAGATCTGTATCCTGAAACCCTCCCCTGCAACTGGGAGGACAGACCCCCAAGGGGTTAGGATTAAGAGAGATCCATATAGACACAGAGTTTACTTGAGGTAGTGGCAACACAAGATACCAATATATTCTGGAATGCTCCCATTAAGATAAAGGAAACAGCCCTTTCCTAAAGACACTTTCCTGGGAGTGAGACCCATTGAAGACAATGGGGCTTACTTTTGAGTAGACATGGTTAGGACTGTGCCCCTATTGCATCAAACAGAAAGGTTCTAGCTAAGTCTCCTTGCTGCTGTGCTAGGTTTCTACTTTCAGAATGTTTGCCCCCATAGGTGAGCATTCAAAAATTGAATTCTCCACTTGCAGCCCGAGGTGCTGCAGTCCAGTTCACAAATCATATCTGGTCCACAACAATGCAATACAAAGGTTGATCCATTCAAATCACAAGTTGTAACATTTCATAAGTACTTGTAATACTGTGTTCATGAATCCAGCCAAGCTGTGAAAAAGCCGTTATTTGGAGGAATCATTCAGTCTCTGGTCCCCATATGTTGGAATGCCAATGTAGGTAAATTAAATGGAAGTATAACCTGCCACACAGATGAACATTTGCCTGGTTTTCTACAACATATTTATATTCCATCCTACTCTCAACATGCAGCAGATGTGGATCATAACTATTTTAAATTGTAGGCAGATTGTCACACTTTTGAATATTCTCTTACAAAAGTAATTCCTTGCAGAAAGAAAATCAGCCTGGAAAGTTAGGGACTGGGGACCATCTTTCTCCGTTCAAATGCAAGTTTGCTATTGGCAAATAATTCCTAAAGGAGGCAAAATTGGCATTCCCCTTTCTATAGTCCAAGATAGTACACCCCATTCTTTCCCTTCAACAATCTGCCATCTCATCTCAGAATGAGAATGATAAGGCAAAAGGCCTGAATACATTACAAGACATAATCTAATGGAGCAACAAAAACATTTGGGATCTTTCAAGTCACCTGAATGGAGGAATCTGTAATGCAAGGTTGTCAGTAGTTACTTTGATGTTGTATCCAGGAAAGCTGGCTTTTAAGTGATCAATAGAAAGGAATGTATCATTAAAATCCAGGGAAGCAATTTGATTTGGCATTTTTGAATAGTGAGCACTGCTTGGGTCTCCATAACCAAGGATGATGTCATGCAACCAATCAGGAACCACGCAGTCAGTGTTCATCAAATTTCTTATAGTCTCCAAAACAGCCTGTAATAAAATGGAACATAAACAAAGGGATATAAGTGAGGCTGTAAGCACACAAGGTTAATTCAACAAGCTGTTTCAGCATTCCAGAGGATTTCAGAGAAAAAGATGCTCGCTTCTACTGAGAGGCATTTCTTCAGACTGAATCACTTACTATATTTTCCTCTGACATCAGCCCCCAAAAAGCTTTCTCAGCAAAAAGAACTGCAGTTGTTGTGAACAGCCTATAACTATCAAACAGCCCGATTAGTATTGGCATCCATCAGTCTTGAAAGGCTATGGTATCGTGCTTGATGCTGTATGCGAAGCACAAAGGCCTGGGTAGATTAATATGGAGGATAGGCTGTTACACAAGCAGCAAATCCCCCCTCTCCCCACCACTGAAATAGTCCAATGGAATGGCAAAGCCAATATGATTGGTTCCAGCTGCGTCGCAGAGCTGGGCTAAGGACAGGAGCTCACCCTGTCTTGTGGGGACATTGGGTCTCGAACCCTGGCCTGCTGGTTAACAGGCACAGTGTCTTAACCACTTGTGCCACCCACAGCCCAAAGTAACAGCCCAATTAGCTACAGCAAATTCAGTTTACTTGACTGTTCTTTATATCATCTGCAGAGTTCTCTACACGGAAGCAAAGGAACATTAGCAAGAGAAAGGATTTTGCAGTAAATATGCTCTCTTCAACCAAATAGTATTTGAAAGCAACACTATGCAGTAGAATAAATATTCATAACCACTGATGGGCAAGACAAAGAGTCTTTGATTTAATGAACAAATAAAGGGAGGATGGAATGTTGTTAATACCAATGCATTTAAATCCAATAAATCCTAATGCATTTAAGTCAGCGGATACTCACATGTACAGGATGTACAGTAAAACCTTGGATTAAGAGTGCTTTGCAAGGCAAGCATACAGTTCTAATAAATTTCAAGTTGATATACAAGCAATATCTTGATAAACAAGCAAAAAATAGTCCCTATGGGATACAGCTGGTTTTGGGGCTCCACCAGCACCTGCTCAGCCTGCATGTCTACTCTGAAGTAAGCCTATTACAGTCAATAGGGCTCACTCCAATGTAAGGGGGGAACAGAAAGGAGCCTGAGAGACCTATCCTTAAATGTCTACTCTAATGGAAGACTTATTATAACCAGTGGGGCTCATTTCTGGGCTCCGTCTTAGGCTGTTCTCTACCTCAAGAGCCCCTGGTGTAATATTCAGGGGACTCACATATTAAGCCTGATCCCTAAAATCAGAGTTACTGCATCACTAAGTGATACTAGAGATAATTGGTCCCCCAAACAATTCTCCAATAATTCTTTCAATTCCCTTCCCCAAACCATGATTTATCCTAAGACACCCTCCCTCCAGATGAGAGAATGGACAAAGAATTGCTCTGCCCTTGTTAACATTTAAAGGACTGCATTTTCATTCATCTCTCTCTCTCTCTAGTATTTACATACTGTTTTTCACCTAAAAATTTCACAAAGCCATTTACAAATAAAAGGTAAAACATTAATGGCTATGGGTCTTTTTAATTTTTTGCAATAAGTTGGTTGCTTGCTTGGATCCTGAATCACTTCCTAGTCCAGGGGGATCCAAATCCCAGCCCAAGGACCAGATGCAATCTGTGGCGAGCCTCAATGAGGCCCATGGCAAGATCCCACCACACGGGCCATGGGCAAGCCTTCCAATCCTCCAGATCTGTCTCTACTACTCTTATATGAAAATTTATTCAAATATGAACTGTAAATTATTTCTCGGGCCCCCAACGCAGATGATGTAGACCTCTTTCCAAAAGTTTGGACACCCCGTCCTAATTTCTTATTTTTACAGTGCCAACTTGGAGGTGTGCTCACTATGATCAAAGGCTTAGAGACATCAGTGGGGTGTGGAGAAGGGAGAATATAAAAGGGAAGAGAAGGGAAGAATGTCTTTTTCAGGAACATTTGCAGACAGTTACTGAAATTCAATTCAATGGGTATTAAATTTTGAAGTAATTATATGGATCCTCAGAGGATGCTTCCCTGGGAAAAAAGGTCATCAAATCAATAGTGCAGTAGCATGATTTAAGTGCTGATGGTTAGTTTTAGTTCCAATTCAACTTCAAGGTCATTGGGTGGACTTTTTAGAAGCCTTCCTTATGACAGTCAACATTAAAGCTGTTTTATTCATTCCAGTGCCCCAAACAGCTGGTGGTAGGAACAATATACAGTACTGCCTCCTTGCTGCTTCTACTCTTTTTAGAATCAAAAGGCTCCACAGCTTAAATAAAAAATCTTACACTCACAGTAAAACAATATTAGGCATATATCCGCATACACCATAGACCTGAATCAATGCAACTTCAATACACAGCATTTGTGAGGTTTTGTTTCAGAATACCAATTTTTGGCTTAAACAAAAGCTTTATCATGGTAACAAGGTAGGCAATGAATCAATTCTCCTACCTCTCCCTCCCCATCCTCTAATAAAACATCTCTGGTAAACATTTTTTTGTCACTGAGGCTGCAATTCTAAAGACACTTTCCTGGAAAAAGGACCCACTGAACACAATGGAGCTTACTTTTGAGTAGACATGGCTAGGACTGTACCCTGATTCAGGTAAATCAACAACTTTAAAAACAATACACATGCCCTGATTCTGAGTGCTGTACTCAAACTTTTTAGGAACAGCACCCATTTTGGGGGGACCCAATGTCATTATTCTAGTGTTGCCATGGCCGAAAGTAATAAGATTTAGGCTTCAAACCTCAGCTGTGATCAGCCATTACATAGTACACTTGTGCTGTTATTTTTTTTTAACTCAATTTATACCCCGCCTTTCCTCCCCCATAAGGAGGAGCCCAAGGCGGCTGACATTGAAGAATAAAACATCATTAAAATTGCTAATAAATACAAATTAAAACATCATTAAAATGCAATTAAAATACAATTAGAATAATAAAGACTAGGAACAATTAAAAACAAGCTAAAAGACATTTGTTAAAACAATAAAACAAAACAGTCATTTTGTATAGCTCCTTTTCTTCACTGATGATGCAATAATTTCATTGCAGTGTTTCTCAAACTGCGCGTAGCACCCAGCACATAGCACCCAACTCACTTGCCACTGAAAATATAGAGAATAGAGTTGTTGGGTAGAGTTGGGCTCCCATTAGGAGAGAGTAATGGTGACTTGCTCTGAATAGAAGGATGTTCTATATGGAAGGTCTTCATGTTTATAGAAGGATCTGCTTTGACTTTCATGTTCTAATGCTTGAATTCCAACACATCTAGTGGGCCCTGAGGTGCGGTTTGAGAAACACTTAGATTAAAACTACAGCATCATCAGTGAGGAGAAGGACAGATTTGCATGGATTTGCCTAAAATCCAATCACACTGGTGAGTGAGGAAATAGCTGGGTTGATTTATGATGATTCAAGGCATCCCTTAAAAATGGCAATGTTCTGAAATTTAAAAATATATTTATACAAGAGATGACTAGATTCGCACTGAAACAAACTCCAAAATCCCAATCTTCCTTTGCCGTGCTGGCCACAAGCAACATCAAGCAAGAGGGCTGACCTACCACACAGAAGTGCAGCCTGTCATATTTAGCTATCACATTATGTTTGTGCTTCTACAGCTGTCATGTTTACTTAATTTAGGAGACTATGGAAGATTTTCGCATCTTTCTCCCTACAGGCGCAGCAAAGAAATCAAGCTGTCTGCTATCTGCTTGACACACAACAAACATTTGTCATTAGGGAGAATGGCTTACCTTGTTTCCTATTATATGAGCAAGGAGGCACAGAGCAGATAGGGATAACCTCCCCTACAGCATCCTGAAATCCTGAGAAGCAGGCTGAGTCTAATCAATTGTTTTAACTTTTAACATGAGAAAAATGTGAAATTAAAGCGACACTGTCAAATCATTTTTGTACAATCGGGTTGTCGGACTGTATGTTGCTTGCAAATAACCTTTCTCAATTTTGAAGGCCAAACTTCCATCTATAGTAGCAAACTGTTGGATATAGGAAAAGTTTGCTAGAAAAAAACCACATTTCTTGGCTACTACATGTGGCATGTTCTGGCTACTAAAATAGTAACAGGAGTACCAAATCATTTGATGCATTCACAGTAGGTCCTCTGTACTGACAGAGATATACTCCAGGACCCCCAGCTGATACTGAAAACTGCAGAAGGACTTCACAGGACCTCCAAGACACAGCTGGAAGCATGTTCTGGTCGTGTCTGGGAGGCTTCTGTAACTCTCCAGACACAGACACGGCATCCATGTCGAATCAGATCTAGGGGTGCCAAACCTGTGAATAAGGATGACTGATTGTTGTTGAAACATAAGCACTGCAGGATATAGAACACAATTGGTCTGATCCAGAGGCAGTCTGCATCCCTAGATGATGCAATTCATCGGCATGCCGTTGTCCAAAAATGAATGTGATTCTACAAAGATGACCTTGGCTTATCCTAACATTTCCTTATTTTGCCACTACACAATTATTACTAGAATTACTTGAAAATTTGCATATCTGGGTTTGTTATTCAAATGTTAACTCTGCAAGGTTAACTATGAAGTTAGCTATGCAAGGACATCATTTATTCATTTAATGAATATTTGGTCAATATGCATGAGATCAAATCACCTTTTTCCTCAAACCTTTACAGTAATTACTTGCAAAAGTGAAGCTGTTGTACCACCTACTTTAAAGTTGTTTTCTTTTGGTTTTCTTCTCATGATTATATTAAATGTATCATAAACATCTTCTGTTCCATTTTGGATGGTGTGGGTCATGTCCTGTTGATATTGGTTAGGGTCCAAGAACACTCTAAATGTTCTTGAGTCACCTTTAAGTCTTGGTTTAGGTTCTGGACCTGTTTTGTTGAAAGATGAATCAAATTTAAAGTTATTTTTAAAAAAAAACACATTCTAAGCTATGGAAAATCACACTGGATAAATCCATTCAAGTTACATTGTCTCCTCCTAATACCTCTTCTCTCTTCCCCTTCTCTGGCTCAGACAAGATTACTCTTTGGTTCTATTCAGTGATCCAAGCTTCTGGGTAAAGGCCAGTGGTTTCTGAAATTATTGGGGTTACTGCAATTTTGTTTTTAAATTCTAATGTTTCCCATTAAAAATCCACGGAATACACCCTGACTTGTAAAACAGTGTTAACATTAAAAAAATCATTTAAACTATGCTGGTAAGTTCCAGACAGTTCAGACTACAATCTTATGCAGTTACGTGTGGCAAGTCCCACTGAACTCAAGCTTATTTACGAGTAGAAATATACAGGATCATACTGCCTGCTGTCTCCAGAAAGGGTTCACTGACAAAGCACAGTACAGAGCGTTAACATTGTGCTAAAATCTATAGTGATCTCATACCTTCTTCAATGACGCGGCCTTTATCATCCAACATGCCCTGGATTTCACATCCTCTCACATAGACCAGGCCAGTCTGCTCAACAAACGGTTGCCTTCTATCAAACTTGGTGCCATAGGGCTGTGTGGGCCGGACAGTAATTAAAAAGCACACATCATGCTTGCGCAAACCTGGATGGAAAAAATATGTGGTCAATTGACTTTTTTCTGCCAAATATTAAGGTTTGTATTGATTTCAAAGGACATTTTAAAAAGTAGTAAAGGCTTGTTTTTACACTTGGCTAGAAGTGCAGAATATACAACTAGGTAGGTGTCCACAGCTTTCAATCTGCTTCAACACCCTACCCATCTGATCACCAATCCCTTGCCCATCTTCAGGCAAGTGAAGCAGGGCAAGAGTGGGGCTCATCTCAGCTTGGGACGTATTCTTGCTAACTGAGCAACTGGCACTTTTTCAAGTGACTGATCCTCTTTTATTTAGTAGGGGGAGACTAAATAACTGGCCCTCCTCACCCCAGCAATGTTTGTTATAGTGACTTCTGCTGGTGATCTTTTGCATCTTTTAGATTGGAGCCCTTTTGGGACGGGGACCCATTAGCCATTAGTTTTTTTTTTATTTTCTTTGTAAACCGCTTTGTGAACTCTTTATTTGAAAAGCGGTATATAAATACTGTATGTAAATAGATATCAGAAGACATGATCTCTTTCGCATGGCTGCTCCTGAGAAAGACTCACCCATCAGGCCTGTACATTTTCTGAAGCTAACAGAAAGATTTCTGTTACTTCAGAGAATCTGCCTGTCTGGATCCAGGTGGGGAAACACTACTGACCCCGAGGGAAAGGACCGGTTTTTTGTCTCATGATAGTCTGCAATGCATTCTAAAGTAGTGAGATTTATTTAGACCTAATCCTGCAGCACTAGAGTTGTTCCAGGCAAGTTAAGATGATAAAATTTTTATTATTTCAATACTAGTTTTGTAGAGGGGTGAAAAGATAACACCCTGGAATGAACCACACAGTGATCTCCATGGCTTAGTAGAACTGTTGCCTATGCCCAAGCCTCTAAAATAATGAAAACCAACATATTTCATGCTGAACCAACCAGCAAAATAAAAAAAAATTGATTAAAAAAAATCAAAACACAACACATGAACATCTTGTTATAGATGTTAGTATGTAGCTGGAGAATTACCTCCTGGAACCAGAGGAGGACTAAAATGCAGAATGAATTTTGAAAGATCTATGTTGAATATATATTATTTCTTCAATTCTGGAGTGACCCAGGGTCTGGAGCAGGGAAAATTTGTACTCCAGCACATCTCCTGCCTTCTGGCCTTAGATCTCTCCTCAATTGTCCAGTAGTGATTCTAGCAAATCAAATCACTTATGCCCCAAAGTGGCAGTAAAGTTTTCCAAAGAAGAGACATCTATTAAACTTACAAAGTTGATCTGGGACTGAAGCCAGCATTTTAAGTGCAACACTAAAATTATTTTTAGTGAAATCTCTGCATCTAGTAGCAAGCCATGCAAAGGAAGAACATGGTACTATTTTGTCCTATTTGAAGGGATATTGTGTTGAATTCCTAAAACTCCAGCATACATAAACTTGTTTCTGTTCAGATCTCTTATCATTCCTCAGTCAAACAGCCAGATTTAATAGGAAAGATCTGCACTGAAATATGATAAATACTGTATATGAATTCCTCAGCTTCACCCCAGATAATGTTGGAGATGCAAACTTATATTGCTGGAGCTACACATGCGCACCTTCCCATTCATCTTTGATGTTGTCTCGAACATTCAGATTAACTGTGACATCTGCTCGGACTCTCATGGGCCAGTTTTCACCAATGTTGGGTTTTGCCACCTCCACTACGGTGAAGGAAACAATAGGCTGAGCCATTCGAGCCCATCCGCCAAAGACCACACCTCCATATTCAGATTGCCTAAAGAGCAAGGACAGACATGGCATTCAGGCTTCATTTTTAACATGTTAAAGCAATTTTCATTATCAACTTGTTCATAAAATTATTTGTAAATATGTTAAAATCACAGAATTGAAAGAGATTTTATTCCACTGATAGGAATAACCAAGACACACACACAGTAGAGGACAATAAGGCTTCCCCTCAATTTCCCCAGACCACTGGGAGTCATGAAAAATTAGTGACAGTAAATCATCTTTTGAGAGTCTGCGTAGGAATGAAAATCATGCTGGGGTGTATTCCTTCACACGCAACACTCAGCAAATTGTGGCACCTTCAGAGCATTGGATAAAAAGGAGGGAAAGGGGAAGAAGGAAACAAAATTAGCCAGGAGGAAAGAGAGTCTTGCTTGAGCTAACAACGTTTGTACAAAAGTAACAGCAATTACCATGGTTTCATCCTACTGACACTATCTTCAATATCCTGCCTGATTTCATATGTAGACTCAAGGCGAAAGAGGTTGAAATTCCTCAGGAGGTAGTCATGGAGAGTCAGGAATTGCAAGTTCAGTTTGGGGAGGGCAAGGCAGCCTATGGGAGGAAAAATAAAGCCTTCAGCTTGTTAGACTATGGCTACAATCCAGAGTAACTACAGGACCTTTTACACCAACATAGTTATGGTGCCACCTTTGAGAAATGCATAGAGCAATCAAGAGTAAGTGCCTCTTACGTCTTCCCGTAGTTACTCTGGATTGTAGGGTATGAATTTTATATTTTGAATTTATATATACACACGACATAGTACTGAGCAAACTCACACATGCAGGTAATTGTCTAAACTAGTTCCCTAAAAGGACAGGTGTTTCAGAGCTGTTTCTTATATTTGCATGTGTATGTATGTGTGTGTGTATATACACACACAAATGCGTACATGCAGATCCACACACACCTTCGCATATGATTTCACTGTATTTTCATGAGTCGCTCCAACTCAATTTTGTTTTCATTCACCTCCATAAAAAGGAAACCAAGAGGACAGTCAATGAATGAGGCAATTGCTTCCTGTTCTCTCCCCTGTCCCCATTTCTTCATCTAGGTCCATCACATTTTCTCACCTGTGTAAAGCATTTGCAAAATGGTTGGACAGGTAGGAGATGGACAGTCATAGCTGATTTCAGTTTTATAATTGCACCACGCATCTAACTTTGATGCTGACAAATCCATCAAAGACATAACTTTAAATAAATGACAAGAAATAGCTTGTATACACCTGGCCTTTTAGGGATCTAATAAAATCTAATGCACTATCAAAACTAATGCACACCCCAATTTTAAAAATCTTAAGATTAAGAAAAATGTTTACTGGCAATTGTAATACACAGCTGCCAAGCAGGTGCAAAATTTTATTTTACTGTATAAAATAATAAGTTATATATGATAACAATAATATGACAATGGGTTTATGTTATGATTTTTGCCTAATTGCACTAGGTAATAAAACTCATATAACAATAGGGGCATGTTTAACAGTTTATTATATTGTAATAAAAAATTTAACTTAATACTGTCCTATACTTATAATCAAAATAATATATTTACTTGAATCTAATGTGCACCCTCATTCGGGAGAGTAAATTCAGCTGGAAAAAGTGAGGATTAAACTGGATAGTTTAGTCATAATTAGCTACATGTATGCATTTGTCCAGTACCAGACCAGACATTATTTCAAAATATTTTGCAGGAAATATACCTTCCCCAGAATAATATTCCGTTGGGACAATGTTTTCATCCCAGATAATCTTTTCAGTAGGGTACAGGGGCATCTGATTGAGCTGCTGAATTTGGGAAATTCGACGTTCGTGCCGAGATACCTAGAGAAGAGAAATGTTTTTATAATGCACATAAAGGAAACAGCAAATATTTACAGAAGAACCCTCAAAAATATGGAAAGTGTTTGATTTTTTACCAGTTGCAACTAAACTTCTCAGACAACAAGTTTAATTACAAAAATTTATTCTAGAAACAAAGTGGAGTATCAGGTTTTTTGAGAAAGATCTTTGTGAATTCTCAATACAAATGTGAATACATTATCCTTTTGGTGCAGGAATGATCCTGCGCAGTCACCTTATCATAACTGGAAGCAACTTGCACGCTGTCCCCATCTTTGTTATAGTGGTAGATGTGTACTACAGTTTGCTTACCAAAACTGGTACAAAATTGTAACACAAAGTGTTACATTGCAGACTTTGATGGCAGTTAGAAACATTTTTGCAAGCGCAACTAAGGCTGCAATCCTAACCACACTTTCCTGGGAGTAAGTTCTGTTGAACACAATGGGACTTAAGAGTAGACCTGCTTAGGACTGAACTCAAAGTCAGTGAGAACATCAGTGCATAGGTTTGAAATGGCAGGTTTAAAGTTGCATGCCCCCATGAGAGGCAAGTGAGAATGTAAACTGCAAGGCTCTAATATTTAAATATGGCATTTTCACACTACTGCATCTGCAATGGGACCCTCTCACAAGTGCACAGTGACAAAACCAAGAGCTTTTCACGCAAACAGCTTTTCTCAAGACACACCCATACCCAGAACACTTTCAGACATGTACATGCCCAGCTGTGTATGCAGCCATCCATCTGCAAGCTCAGTCAAAAACAATTCCTATGAAAAAGAAATGGGGGGGGGGAACCTGAAAAAACCAGGTTGGCTCCACAAGCAACTTGGGGATCAGCTGAAGTTAAAGAAAATGAAGTATAGGGAATGGTAGACTCGAAAGATCACCAAGGAGGAGTACAGGCAGATAGTCCTGTCCTGTAGGGAGGGGGTCAGGAATGCTTAAGCTCAGTATGAGCTGAGGCTGGCCAGGGGAGTCAAGGATAACAAAAAGAGCTTCTTTAGATATGCCCAAAGGAACAGGAGGAGAAACAAGAGGGTAGGGCTCCTTCTGGACAAAGATGGACAGCAGGTGTCTGGAAACCAGGAGAAGGCAGAGCTGTTCAACTCCCACTTTGCGTCCGTCTATTCTCGGACGAAGGGCTGTGCAAATAGAGGTGCGGGATCATTGGCTGATGCGGGGATGTGCTTGCATCCCCAAAGAGGTAATGGTTACATGGATGGTGCAGAACAGCAAATTATGATTGACAGAGAGCTGGTTTGTAACCACTTAACTGGCCTAAATGAATGCAAGGCCCTGCACTTGGGCAATAAAAACCAAAAACATGTATAAAATGAGGGATACCTGGCTTGGCAGCAGAACATGTGAGCGGGACCTTGGAGTAGCCGTGGATCACAAGCTGAACATGAGTCAGCAGTGTGATGTGTCTGCAAAGAAGGCAAATGCCATTTTAGGCTGCATTAAGAGGTCTGTAGCTTCCAAGTCACGAGAAGTTCTAGTTCCTCTGTACTCTGCATTGGTAAGACCTCATCTTGAGTACTGTGTGGGAACCTCACTTTAAGAAAGATGCAGCCAAACTGGAGCAAGTCCAGAGGAGAGCAACAAGAATGGAAGGGATGGAAGGGAAGTCTTACGAGGAAAGGTTGGGGAAACTTGGGATGTTCAGCCTGGAGAAGAGAAGGCTGAGGAGATATGATTGCCCTCTTCAGATACCTGAAGGGCTGTCATTTAGAGGAAGGGGCTCATTTGTTCATAGCTGCTTCTGAAAGCAGAACTAGAACCAATGGGTACAAACTGCAAGAAAGGAGATTCCGGTTGGATATCCAGAAAAAATTCCTGATGGTAAGGGCGGTTCGGCAGTGGAACAGACTGCCAAGGAAGGTGGTGGACTCTCCCTCACTGGGGGTCTTCAAGCAGAGGTTTGACGAGCACCTGCTGGGGATGATGCAGGAGGATTTCCTGCTGCAGGCAGGGGGTTGGACTAGATGACCTACGAGGTCCCTTTCAACTCTAGGATTCTATGATTCTATCTCAAGGGTCACCTGTGCCAGCCTGGACTGTGAATTTCTTAGTCAAAAGAAACTGTACTTTACTCATGTGCTGAAGTCAGCACAAAAATCATCCTGGTTTGAACGGGACACGAGTGTGTTCTCAGATTACATGGCAGGAGGCCAGTTAGGCATTAGCAACATTGCAAAGAGCTTCAACTGCCACCAAATATAAGGCACAACCTCATGGAGACATTATCGCACAATATTTAGCGTTACCCACATACAGTTCAAACGCTGCATACTGGAAACATATCAGAAAGACACTTGACTGAGCTTGTCAGATTGTCCCATTTTTCAGATTAGTACTTTGAAGACAAAGTGACACTATGCTGTTGCTTTTCCCCCTAAGAGCGTTGGCTCTGCCTAGTAATCATTTTGGTCGCTCTCTTCTGTGCCTTCTCCAGTTCCAAGGCATGGCAACCAGAATTTTTATGTAATACCCCAGATGCAGCTTTACCATCAATTTCTACAACAGCAATATAATGTTGGCCACATTCTCAGCTGCCATTGAGCTTTCAACGGCTGAATCTTGTTATATAAACTGGAGTAGACCCAAAAAAGACAATCCAACTTGAAAAACTGTTAAGAGTGATTCCATACAATTGTTAGGTTTCCCTGCCTCACTTTTCATACCGTCATCTTCTTCAACCATACAGATAATTTACATGTAGTTTATAGACAAATCAAGTTTTTCCCCCCATTAAGATCAGCTTGTAAATATTTCTGTAATCAAAGAATGGCATATAATACGTACAAATAAATATGCGGCACATCAGTTAATTATCTTTTTCTAGCTGTGTCCCTAAAAATGCTCCTATCATTGTGCAGAAAGTTGTCCCCCCAACTCTGAGCAAAACACAAGACACATCTACCATCTACTAATAGTTCTAGGAGAACATTTACCAATAGTTCTAGGAGAAACTCATGATCATAGTTTGTATCTTTTCCTTCGGGTAGAGCCGGCAGTAAGCAGAGATATGATGCCACCTGGTGGAGCGTATTTGAACTAGATAAGAAAATAGAAGTGTTAAGAGTTGCAAGAAGAAATACAACAACTGTTTTGAATTTCTAACAATGTGGCTTTAAAGAAGGAGGAAGAGGAGAAAAGTGTCAAAGAATATGCTTCCTATCTTACTGGCCAAGATTTTAACCGCACAGAATAGTGTTTTAGTTAAGATCCCTGTTGGAACCCAATACTGTAAGCATTTTGAACCAATTCATAAGAATGGAGGAAGAGCCCCTGGTGCCCTCCCCTGCATCTGGCATTCTGAGGTTGCCTACGTCTTAAACACAGAGGTTGCATATATCAGTCATGGCTTGTAACTTGTGATGGACTTTTCTTCTAAAAATTTGTCCTATTCCATCTTAAAAGAACTGACGCTAAATGTCATCACCATATCCTGTAGCAAATTGTTTCACAGAATAATAACATATGCTTGGTAGAGAAATGTTTTCTTTTATCCATTTCAACTTTCCCAACACTTAATTTTAGTGGATGGTGTACTATTTACACTATATACATACCATACGGTATGTACCATATGTACATACCATATGGTGTACCATACACCATATATTAGCATGGTGTCTGGGGGAAAACAGTACATCTCCATCCGCTCCATCCATCCTTTGTATAATTTTGTATGTCTCAGGGTGCAATCCTAATCAATTTAGGTCAACATAACTCATCCACTCCTGGAACAGGTTAGGCAACTGCCTAACCTCCCCAGGAGTGAACTCTAGACTGAAAAGAGGCACCTGGGAAGGGTGGACATGACTGAGATGTACGTAATAATGCAATAAATGCATAATCTCAAATAAATATAAGCACACAGATGTTCGTGGGAAAACCAGTGTGGCATGGCAACAAGATTGTTATACTAGCATGGGTTCAAATTTCTGCTTAACCATCAAGCGCAATGAGTAATTTTGGCTTTACCTAGTCTAACCTATCCCACAAGGTAGTTGGGAGGATGAAGGCAAGATGCCATGCAAGCCATCCTAAGCTCTTTTGAGGGAGGATAGCTAAAAATAAAATAAATTTGATATAACCAAATTTAAAAGAAACATACCTCAGAGGCCCAAAAAGTTTTACTAGGGAGTCATGTGTGTCCACAGCTGATACGTTTGAGAGAGCAAAATCATAGAGCTCTGGGAAGTGTGCAAAAGCTGCTCTCTAGAAATCAATCAAGAACCAGAAGGATGATCAAAAACTATCTTTAGTCAACAACTTGACTTGTGCAAGTAAACATGAAAAGCACAAAACTCCAAGAATAGTGTAAGGCAACAGCCAACACAAGTCAAGACAATCAAATGAAGGGGAAAAATCTTGCAACAGCTTTTCTGAGTGAACACAAGGTAATTACATCAAATGTGATGGCATAGGTAGAGCATGCAAAGCGTGCAAAAGCCAATCTTAGTGGGAGAAGCAAAACATAGCCTTATTGATCAGACAGCAATATGGTATTACGTTAATCATTAATATATAAAAGCATCAGAATATTTATGTCAACATCGGAACAGCCCAAGCAACCAGACATGACAGAATAATTGTTGGAAATTAAATAATTATTTTAAGAACCAAGAAATAATTCTCTTAAATATCCATGCCATATTAAGCCTTTGTTTGGCATTCTGAGCAATAGTAAAGAAATTTAAAATGTTCGGCAATTACTACACGATAGCTTTAATAAATATATACAGTACAAAAAAATATACAGTATATATATATATATGTTTTAAGTCACACACCTGGAGGGAGGTAATTCTGTCATAGTGAATTGTTGTCATCTCATTCTCAGTCAATGCATTCCCAGTTTGATCGTTTATTTCAAAACCTGTGTAGAATTTTAGCATGTCCAAAAGCTGGAACAAATTCATGATAAATTAGATATGCGCTTTAGCAAACACATCGTTTCTTTTTATTTCCCTTTGAGGGAAGAAAATATTTAACAGCAGAAGATGTGAAGAAGCTCACTAAGAAACCTTATAATTGGCTTATCACAAACTTAAAAATAGAATGGGCTTTACATTCTCACAGAAAATGTATTTTAATTTCTTCTTACTTGGATCACTGTAATTCATTAGTTCACTAATAAATAATAACAATGATTACATTTAAGGATCCTGGTAACAATAGCAGAATGTATTTATTCAAATCTAATGTGCCACCCAATCTAATGCATACCCCTACTTTAAATGGCTTGAGATTTTTAAAATGTTTGCTAGCGATTGTAATGCACAGCTGCAAAGCAGGTACAAAATTAAATTTTACTGCATAAAACAATAATAACATAATGGATTTTATTATGATTTTTACCTAATTGCATGACTTTATACAACAATGTGTTTGTTACATTTTTAATTACGATATAATGAACTATTAAACTAAATACTGACCAATACTTATAATCAAAATACTGTGTTTACTCGAATCTAATGTGCTATCGAATCTAATATGCACTTGATTTTGGAGACTAAATTGGGCTGAAAAAGGTAAGCAGTACTTCTTTAATGCAGTAGACATGCATTGGATTTTACCCATAATCTTCAAATACATTCTGATATTACATTTCCATCCAGTGGTGTAGCTGGGGGGGGGGGGGGTCAAAGCATTTATTTTTGCAAGGAACCAAACCACCGCGTGCAAGGAGCCCCTTCCCCCTCAGTGTGATTCCAGGTATTGGGAGAAAAACAGAGGTGAATGCATGGCTAAGCAACTGCTTGAACAGTGCTGAGGTTCTTTGCAAAACGTAGTGCTTTGCACCCCCTCTGGCTACATCACTGCTCCATGTGTCCATGAGTCATAGGTGCAGTTCCTAACAGTACATCACTAATTTTGAAAAAGGTTCTCATTACAAATTGGCTTGGCCAAACTCGATACAATGCAAAAAGCTGCCCACCCACCAGCACAGAATCACTGAAGTAGATCCAATGGAAGGACTTGGTGAGCTAAGTTGTGCTGCTGTATTGTGCTCGTCTTGAAGTAACAAATTCCCCAACAAGAGCCAATGATAAAAGAAAAAAAATCACCCGCTGTTACTTTCCAGTCACCATATATAGGTAATAATGCCAATCTTTATAGGCTGCAAGCATTTTGATGAGCTACAAGAAGCCTCTCCAAAATAACAAAAGTCTCACCTGGCAGAATAGATGACCTTCCTTGTCCCTTTTAGCGAGGCTGGATAAATAACAATGCACCACTAAGTGGGAATCATCCAATATGGTATTAAACCAGCGCCTTGTCGGGAGCAAGGCCTAGAACAGACAGAGATACATTATACAGTACATAATCTGACACAATTTAATATTTTCTTGTTACCAACAAGAAAACTGGTTAGGATTCAGTGCTTTATCAGAAGTTGGTGGGGCACGGATAGCATGAAGCCCACTGGTAGCCGTTCTAACAATGACTTACTGTATATACTCGCTTATAAGCCTATTTTTTCAGCACATTTTTTTAATGCTGAAAAAGCCCCCCTTGGCTTATACTCGGATCAGCTTATACTTGTCATAAGATGGGCAAAGAAATAGATTTATGTGGTAAAATTAGGTGCCTCGGCTTATACTCGGGTCAGCTTATACTCGAGTATATATGGTAGTTCCACACCTGCTTGGTGAATGGGCTGATATTTGGCAATTTGCTTTCCATATGCAGGCACCTCCTCAGCATATGACACCCTCCAGTATATGACAATCTGTTCAAGTGTTTCCTTCAATTCCCCAAGAGAGGAATTTTGGGGAATTTATGGGCCGTGGAAGAAAAGGGGAGGGCAGAAAAGTCCCCAAAATATATAGCTGGAACTTCAGCCTCTTCTCACAATTTTGTACATACGTCCCAATTAAGATTAAGAATGCGACATTCATATGTCAACTAAGCATGGGGTACCTGCTATCAGTTCATATGTATGCCATATCCTTTCAGCTAATGTTAAAATGATCATCATGGGAAATTTCCGATTAATAAAATATAATTTTATTTTATATTTAAAATAAATATATGCATGCATGGGGGGGAACCTCAGTATGCATGGGGGAACCCATTCCCAGAATCTCTCCCCCCCCCACCATGAATGCCAATTTCAACAGATACTGAATTCAGAAGGAGGGCCTTCAAGACCTCCCAGATGCAACAAGAAATATCTTCCAGGTACATCTTTGAGGTCCTCCAGATGCAGGGATCTGGCACTCATATTGAGTGACAACAGCAACTGTGAAACCTGCAGATAAAGAGGGCTCACGATGTTACAACAATATGATTCAACAAAATCTTTTTGAAAAGGGAAGCTTCTTCTGAAGCATCATGATAGTCTCCAAAACCAGAGTACTGATTCATAAGCCCCCTCCTTGGTACTTAAAACTTATATATTACCCAATCCTAAACAACTTTTCAGTGCCAGTGCCAACTTTCTCATGTGCAATATACCCTGCAATGGGGGAACAGTTATGGACGCTACCACAAAGTGAGGGAGCACCAGCCAACATAGTGTTCAGCTCATGGAAATATAAGTCAAAGAGCTACAGTTGGCCACCCTGTCTTATTATAGAAGCACCTGAGGTTGCTTCTTTGATGGTATAAGAACCATGCAAGGTAAAACAGCCACACTTGACGGCAAATGTCAAAAGGTTTTAGATAGAATACTGTAACTAGCACTGAGCAACCAGAACTGATTATAAAAGGGGGGAAAGAAGTGAAGAATATATTTTTTGCCATCCAGAACTGCAAACAGAAAAAAACTGATCAGAGCACATGAATATACTCTAATCCAATTCATATCAATAGTAAACAGTTCAATGCTCAAAAAGTTTAGCTTCAATCATAATATAGATGTAACCTAATACGAAACACCAAAAACACCCACAGGGAGAAAAGGGATCTCAAGTATATGTAAAGACACTTTGTTGAGATGGAACAAGCTACAGGAGGAGAACAAATGTGATTGCTTTTTATAGCCAATTTCTGGTTTGCCAGTTCCAATAAGCACAACAGGCTTCAGAAACTATTTGAACTCTTTTAAGTCTCCTGTAATGCCCTCAGCACAGAAAGAGTCAGCATGAAATGTTTTGCTGCTTGCCATCTTGGCAAGGATCCAGCAGTACCCCAGCTGAATACCTAACATACCCTCTCTCTCTGGGGACCAAATCCTTCAGTTCAGAGCGGATGTGCCCAATGATACGTCAGCTACAATCCGCTGCAAAAGGTATCATTTTAAACAGAGACAACACACACTACAGGGATGCAATATAAAAAAAAATATCAATACATCTATGCCTTCTACCGAAACTCTTCTACAATAGGTGTTGTATTTTTAACACAGCTCCATGAACTTTTTAGTTGAAAAGTGGTATATATAAATACTGTATATAGCTAGATTTATGGGATTTCTATCCCGCCTTTCGCAGTGAAACCGACTCAAGGCGGATAACATAAGCAACATAACAATATATATAATATATAATATCATTTAATTATTAAATATTTAATAATAACAACAACATAATATCATTAAAAACAAAATTATGCTTAAAAAAACCCAGTTAAAAACACTGCCAAAAACACAATGTCTGCCTATGGATGCATGGACAACACTGTATTCAAAATGTATTCAAAGCTGAAATCCTGAAGGCACCCACTACAATCAATATTTATGCATATTGTTTTTAAAAGGCATTTCTTGCCACAAGCATCACCATATGGAGAGCACTTGATAGAGGCAAAGCTAAAATGGTGATCGGGAGGCAATCAACCTGGTTTCTAAGGGACTGACAAAAAAACCTCTTTTTAAAATACTCTTTAAAAATCCTGAATTTGTTTTAGGATCTCTTATTTTATTTATTTAATTAATTTGTATCCCGCCTTTCCTCCCCTGCAAGAGGGAGCTCGAGGCAGCTAACATCAGGGAAATAAAGCATCATTAAAATAGATCATAAATAAAGATTAAAACACCGTTAAAATATAATTAAAATACAATTAGATTGAATAAAAACAAGTAGACTAAAAACATTTGTTAAAAACAGTAAAACAGCAACTGTCCCCCCCCCCCACAATAACTGCCCTATTTAAAAAGCTTTTTTAAAATAAAAGGTTTTAAGGCTCCGCCTGAAGCTCTGTATAGAGGGAGCTTTCCTCAGTTCTAAGGGGAGCGACTTCCAAAGCCAGGGTTCCACCACCGTGAAGGCCCTATCTCTGGCCGCCACACCTCTCACATCTCTTAGTGGTGGCACAGTCAGTAGGGCCCCCTCAGATGACGGGTTGGCTTGTACAGAAGAAGGCAGTCCCTCAGATACCCTGGACCTGAGCCATTTAGGGCTTTAAAGGTCAGGACCAGCACTTTGAATTCAGCCCGGAAACGAATGAGCAGCCAGTGTAGTCGCTGAAGCAGTGGCCCGACAGAGTCGAACTGACAAGCCCCAGCAACCACACGGGCCTATTTCAGTGTGTTGTCACTATTTCACAGTGTTTTGTCACTTTTGGTGTGTAAAAATAAAAAGAAACAAATGAATTAACTCTCAGAAATAAATCACTTGCTTTTCTGATAAATGCTGGCCATGCCAGTTCATAATATTGTATTTCTTCCTTTTAAAAAAATTATCTCCTGCCTTTCCCATGCTGAAGTTAATGCCCAAGGCAGCCTATAATATTCTATGCTAAAAAGACCAATATATAAATGACAAAAACCTTTCAAGGGGACAACTATTTGCACCAGAAAAAAGGCAGGAAACCAAGAGTACAGAAGTACAGAGAGCAATGGCACCCCAAACACCAGACAAAACAGATATAGTTTGAGCCCTTGTCAAAATGCTACAAGAGACAGAGTAGTTCTTAATTCCCCCAAAAGATAATTTCATAAATGTTGTGTCACAACAGAAAAGGCTCATTCTCACACCTCTATAACTTGTGACAAAGGCTGAACTACCAACCACCACTTCTATGAAGTGACCTTCCAAGAACAGAAGTTGTCCACCAATACCAAGTCCTGATCTGAACATTCTCAATTTATTAAAATGAGGCATGCTTGTCTTTGCTAAATATGAAATTAACTGAGGTTCACTTTGAATCAGCTGTGGCATTCAAAGTCCCATCTAAGTTGTGCATCCTCAAAAATCAACTGCTTCTTTAAAACCTAGGACAAACACAGCATGGACTGTATTCACCTTATCTTAATGAAACTAGAAAGGGTTATATGTTTGTCATAAAATCAAAACATACCTCTAGATCTATCATCAATTCAATGAATCTTTCACAATAGTGTACTTTATCCATTGAGAGAGGACCTAGAAAAGACAAATTAAAAATTAAAAACTTAAATTCTTTAATGTGCAGACGAGCAACACAGTGAAACATTATAGTTGTGATCATCACAAATGCAGTATAGCCGTTTCCAAACTTACCTGCACATGGTGTCCTTCTTTTGTGGCATCCTCTTTTTCCCAGCTGTATTTAGCACCCTCAGCTTGGATCACAGAATCCAAGATGGTGGGGCCTGTGGGAAGAAAAGGATGCCAGGGACTTTCTGCAGTGCCCCAGCAAGCTTAACACAGTACCCTCAGGCACTGCAGCACACAATTTGGTAATCACTGGTACAGCGGATAGTACACTAATATACGGTGATATTCTCCAAACTTAGACTCACCACAATCCTAACCTAGTAAGTGTAGGACATACTGCTGGATTTAAAATTGTACATTTTTAAAAAATATTTTTAATTCCAAAGCCAAAGACTTACGATCTTCACAAGTATGAAGAACCACAAGAAAAAAGGAGGTGGTACAAGGTCATTTAATATCAGAACAAGTGTGTTCATTCTAAAAATAAACCCTCAATTGAGATATCCAGAGGGGTCACATTTTTCTTTCACTCAGCAAAGATAAACACTGGCAGAGATTAAAAAATAACCAACTTTTTAAAAGTATGCTAAGTATGCTTCAAATTTAATGTGAAGAGCTAGTCTGTTATTTGGGCAATTATATTCTCTTAAATTATGTACAACCACAACTCGCCATTACCCCAAATTGGAGAGAACTTGATGCAGAGCTCAGATGAACTTTGCATCCTTCAACACAATGCTACATATACAGCCCATTGAAGTCTGCAGAGAAATGGGGGGAACCTAATGCGTTTGAGGCCAAAGATGTGCCTTCATCAGAGTAAATCAGAACACATTCTACAACAGAAGAGTCAGAAATAATATATATAGAAATATTGTGCTTCTACAGAGAACTTTTAGCAGTTTATTTTTCACAAATTTATACCACCCTTCCTTCAAGGAGCTTAGGGTAGTGTAGAGGATTCCTCTCCTCCTTTCGTCCTCACAACAATCTAGTGAGAATGAGATGAAGGTAACTTGTCCAAGGTCACCTTGGAAGCTTCATGGCCAAGTGGGAATCTGAACTTGTACCTTCCAGTTTGAAATCCAACTCCTGAACCAAAATTATATTCATTTACTTACATTTTAAAAGGTTAGGAGTGGAAAACATGCTAGGAGAGAATTTCTTCAATCAAAGACTCATTCCACCCAACAGACTGGGAAAGGGTTGAAAGTGGATGTCCCTCGCTCAGTCAATACAAGAAGCTGCTGGCAAGGATAACAACAGGAAGGCCATTGGTGCACATCATCACTAAAGCCTAAGAGCTCTTGCGCTGTTTTACTAGACATTCCCAAGGATTCTTCCTTATTTGCCACTAGGCAATACAGAAGCTGAAGCTCTATTTTGGTAGCACTGGGGCCAAAGCATCAGACTGGTGATCTTCTTTAGTAGCAGAAGGCATCTGCACCCTGGTTCTGGGAGAAGGTGCTGCCCTATAGAATGGGGGAAGGATGATGTAAGTGGTTGAGCTTATATGGACTGCACTTGTGCTCATAGTTCTTAGGAAACAGCCCAATGTAAACAACTAAATATATTGGGCTGTTTCTATTTTAGATACTTAAATGAAAGAGCAATTAAAAAAATATTCTGCTTACTAACAAAAAAATTCTCAAAGAGGTTTACATAATGAAATGGCTGTTTTAGAGGGTATGATAGAAGGTCTCCTACACATAGATATACACATCCCACATACCTGAAAGGGGTATTGATTTTAATACTGAGATGAATTTTTGGATCAGCTGTGAAAGAAATCTTCTTTCTTGGTATGCTCTAAAACAAAACAAAAAAGTCAGTTACAGACTAAGAATGCAAATCCTAACTTAGGCCGTCACAACTCATGAGTCTTCCCATCCCTGTGGTAATGGAGGGAGGCAAGTGCATGTTTGTATTCTAGTAGCAAGTAGCAAAGCCATATATGGCACTTTTGTGACACTCTCAGGTCAGCACAGGACTTATGGTGGGGTTTAGGCCAGCCTAACTGGAGGTTAGGATTACAGCCTAAGTCATTGATAATTTGCATACACAGTGATTTTGTATCAGTTTTGTATCCTATTGTATCAGTGGATCTACAATAATGTCACTTTATTTGCAGAAGGTGTTATAATTGAGCTTATATTCCTGGCAACAGTACTATACTGTTTAGCTTTTTGAATTAAAGTCCTTTCTCCCAATTCACAGGTGGGCTTCTGTAGTGTGGAGTCTGTCTGTCCTATGGGTAAGCAGTCATAGAAAAAGGATATTCCTCGTCCTATTGTGCATAAGACTGGGGGAAGAGCACAGCAAAGGGAGGGTAAGACCAGAGGAGTTACTTCCTTTATCCAGGAATAACTACCGTATCTTCATGCAGCCACACTTACCGTATCCGTGTATTTGCATCCACTTTTTCATCATTCTTCCTGATCAAATTCCAAAATTTCCGAAGCTTTGGTGTCTTTTTCAGTTCAAGCTCCAGGCGAGTCTAAAAATGGGAGGATGACATTGAAATGCTCAGAATTTGAATAAACTGGCATTTTATTCAGCTAACACCAACATTTTATTCCGCTAAGACAAACGTACCAATTTAAACATAAAAGATAAAGCAAAGCAATAACTTATGCTTGCCCACCTTGGCAGTACAGAGAGCGAGGGAAAAATTTCATTTATGAGAAGTTTCCAAATTGCAAACAATGAGCCAAGAAAACAGCCTTAACAACATGACATTTGATGAACACAGGAGAACTGCATCAATTAATTAAAATATGCCTCCAATCCCATTGCGCAATCTGTTCCAATGCCCTGGATCTTTAACATGCTCGTGGAATTTCCTCCACTCAGTAGAGCGCCCTTCTTTATTCAACAGAGATAATGAAGATCCGTTTCTTCATGTGTGGTGCTTGGCTTCCTTCACTGAGATGACATTAAAATCTCTGCCCTCACACCAGAAAATATAAAAATTCTCAATGGGGATTCCCAAAGATGCTCATCTGGGTATGCCCAAAGATGCTTTGCAATGCCTTAGTCATCACAGCATTCATTGCGACACCATGAGATGTCTCCTGAGGTCCCTTCTCCCTGTTCCCCTGCATGACACCCTCTTCAATCCAGCTAAGACTAAGGTAGCAGTACCCAAATCCTGTAAGATTGGGGTCTTGCCATCATTCATCTCAGAAGATCTCATGAAAATTGAGCGCCCAGATCTTGCAAGGTTTGGGTGTCTTGGAGTTTGCAAAATTTCTTGCTGTGCCCGGTTGAGAAGGGAAAAAGAGGCAGCAAGAGCATCATGATCCTGGTAAATTTGAGAACCCGTGGGCACGTCTGAATTTTTTAAAAATGCTTTTCACTGTGACAGAAATGAGATGTGCATTTTGTTTTCTATTTTAAAGGAATATATACAAACATTATCACAGTGCAATGTCTGCTTTAATTAAGCTGCAGCAATTGGATGTAAGACACTGAAGGACAGAGGTGGCAGAAGCAAGTAGGAGTTTTGGCACAAAAAAGCAGGAAGGCCTGAAGGTTGGCAATGACAAAAAATAGAGTTGTGCTTCAGTCTGCCTCTCCACTGCTCTGAAACTGCTCTCCAAATCAGTACTCTAGTAGCAAAGCCATATCAAGGCAATGGGTGAAGCATATGTCACGTAATGAGTACTAGCAGCACAATCTCTGGACTTGGCTTGCAAGACTTGCCAAAAAGACTGTGCAATGCCGTTTCAGTGATCTTCAGTGAAGACAGCAAATTTTGAGCAAATATGCTCATGGAGTTATCAGTGTGGAGTGATTTTTTTTTGGTCACCATCTTGTTGGGAATGGCTGTGAATGCTCAACGTGAACAACTCTTCAGAGGTTCTTCCCATTCTTTACCATGAAACACTTACAGGCTGCAGACCCATCCACATTGGCAGAGAGATGAGCTGTTGGACTTGTCCTCTAATCAAATCCACTTCCTGTCACAAAAAATTAAAATGAACAATAAATATACTTATTCAAGCTTGGGTCCAAAGCTCTGTTGGATATGCAGAGGGCACTTCCACTTGCCATTTTGTTGCATATGCAATGAAAGGGAGAAAGTGACCGTGATTTTCTCCAATTATACCTTCCTCCTCCATGCCACTCCAGGGGTTTTCTCAACCCTTAGAAGTGGTTGTGGGGACTGGAGCATAAGAAAGAAGTGGAAATACACATTCCATAAGCATACTGTCACCCACTATAATTCCCAGCAATCATCTACATTTACAGCTGGTGAGCAACCAAGCCAACATCAACCATCCTTGTGGTTTGCTAGTTTTCTGAGAAGCTTCTGAAAGTTGGTGGGTGGAGAGCATTTTTTTAACTGAACAACTATACAGAGCTAGCAGACTTAGATAGGTGTTTTATTATGGCAAGGCAGAATCATCATCAGTGTTTGACTGGGGATGGAGGGCAAACATTTTTGCCTGTCTGATCTAAAGAAACGTTCCCCAAATCCTTTCATATGGAGGGTCTACTTGTACAAACTGACTCACACACATTACAATAGTAATTGTAGTGTTATTTACAACCCATTCCTTGTGGGCTGCAATGGCTCAGTGGTTAAAGACATTGTGCTTGAGGCCAGCAGTTTGATATCCATCTCTTGCCCAGCTCCTGCCAACCTAGCAGTTTGAAAGCATGTCAATGCAATTAGATAAATAGGTACCATCATGGTGGGAAAGTAACAGCACTCCATGTACCATGCTGGCCACATGACCATGTGGGGGGGGGGGGTCTTCAGCTTGAAACAAGATGAGCACTACTCACCAGTCATGGCTGCAAAGAATACCTTTACCTTTGTGGAGAAGCCCAGGGCAGGTATCATATTTATAATACCAAAAGCTACCAGAAAGAAAATACAGTAGACCAGGGGCCTGTCTAGGGGGAGTGCAGGGTGTGTAGTTGCACAGGGCAACAAACTTTAGGAGGGCAACAAGTTGAGCTTGACACTGATGGCTAATGAAAAATGGGGTATGTACAAACGGTAATACCAACATGTTATATATTATTGGAAAGTTAATTTAATGCGCAATGCAATAAAACAAATTGCATTGAATATCTATATTCTATCAAACATTGTGGCCAAGAAAACGAAACACAAAAGCCTATGGAACAAAAAGTGGATTTTCTTAACTCAAAACATTCCATTATACTGATAGCTCAGAGAGCCAATGAGATGTAATTCTGATACTGTATGGAACTGATAAGATGTTAATATTAATCAGCTCTCATTTCCTTATGCATATATCATAATACAGTTATCCATGCTAACTGGGTATACAGGCACTTCTAAGTGGTGCCCCTCATATTTAGGAGGGAAAGAATTACTGTTCCTCAGTGCCCCAGCACAGTTTTCCTAACCAATAAGGAACATAATTTTCATTTTTTTAACTTAATTCAATTTGATTTTCTTGTAGGAGAGGTGGGGGGCAACAAAATCTTCTTTAACTCCAGATAACAAATAGGTGTTTTAGTTATCCCACTAGCAGAGCAAATACATGGTCAACTGCTGAGGAGGAAGGTTATCCCAATTTTCTTTTTTAAAATACCCAGGGATGACATCACTTCTGGGCGAACTTTCTGAGCTTTACACTGGGCTACACGATCATTAGCTACGCCACTGCAATAGACACGCCTTATTTGTGGGCTTGGCATCTGTGGATATATAGATGGAAATACCGCAACTGGAGGGCTCCTCACACGCTTCTGAAAAGCACTTCTAGTTTGTTGGTGAAGTATTTCATTATCAATGGAATTCAGTATCCGCAAGGTTCATGGAACAAATCCCCAGCAGATATCATGAGCCTTCTGTTCAAAAATAACATTTACAATACACAGTGGTATCTTGTAAGATGAACATAATTCGTTTCAAAAGCAAGTTCGTCTTACAAATCATTCTTTATACAAAGCTGATTTTCCCATAGGAAATAATGGAAACTCAAACTATTTGTTCCACAACCCAAAAATATCCATATAAAAATATTAACTATATTACAAAACACTGTAATCAAATTCAAAACATAGTAATATAATACAGAACACAATTACTGTAATATTAGTAAAAAATTGTAATATACTGTACAATAAAACAGAAAAGAAAAACCTTTATGGTCAAGGATGACTCATTTTCACTAAAAGAGTCACTGGTGTCGTTTTGAGCAACTTTAACAAGGAACCTCTCTAATGACATTTTTGTCTCCTTTTGAGGATTTCACAGATATGCGACATTGCATTGTCATTAAAAAAAATTCATCACACTGCTACAGCCTTCTTTGGGTGGTGCTTTTCCACACAATTTCTCAATGTTTACAAATGTCCTTAATCTCATTTGATGTGAAGGATTCCTCCTCCTTATTCTCCTTCTCCACTGCAGATGAGTGGTCAAAACCATAACCTCTTCTAATCCATCAATTTGTTGGTTTTACAACAAATTTTCTTTGTAAAACTGTTTGCCAAACTCTGCCAAAACTATTAGTCTTACAAGGCATTGTTTGTCTTACAAAGCATTCTTTCAAGTTATTTGTCTTACAAGGTCCCACTGTACCTGCATATTGTTACGCTCTCTTTTCTTTATTCCTTTGGCCATGCCACTAAGCCATTATCCAACCTCTGATTTAATGAGTCACGTTGAGAAATTTAAAAGGACAAAAGCAATTAAGCTTACCAGACTGTTGAAGCAGTGATCAAGGAACAGCAAGAGTATTGTCTGTTCCTGCAGAGAGAATTCACTGTCACTCTCTGCCAAGGATGCTTCCAACACACGCTTGAAGAAGAATGGAAAGTGCTCAGGTTTCCTTTTGAATGTCTGTGGACAGAAGAAGAACATGAGATCTCCAGGAGCTCAAGTCGTCTAACTTTCTGGAAAAGTGAGAAGCAAGAATAGACACAAGCTCAAATGAATGAGCAGAATGAATGGACAGAAGAGGAGCAGAACCACTGTGCCACCGGTGCTGACCTTTCAGGGGAAGGGAAAAAATGGGTTCTACACACACATATACTTATACTGTACTTGCAATTGGGAACACGCAGATTGGGAACCCCTAAGTGTATATGTCCCTGTGTCCCAATACTGTATCCTAAAAATACAAAGTTGGCACAACAGATGCAATCCTATTCCACCTTCAGAGGATAGGAAAGTGAGATTAAATCTTCAGGGTTTTCCCAAACATTTTCAGTAACAGGTAATAATATGCACAAGGCCAAAGGAGGTAAGCTATTTTACCAAAATCTTTTCCACACTGAAAAAGTATAGAAAAGGGCTGAAAAACAGTTTGCAACTTACAACTGCTCATAAGGCTGTTGCAAACAAAGGGCTTTTGTTAACACCTAGAGCTGAAATTAATTTCTCAGAAGCAATTTCCTTTGGTTACAGTGAGACTGACTTCCAAGAAGGGAAGGGAAGGTTTCTGGCCAAGGTTCACATGTCCAGTTATAAGAAGGCTGGACAAAACTAACTCCCCCTCTTTGAGGAGTATTTGCAAACTCCACCTGGTCAAAATGCAGCTGTACAAATGGTGTCCAGTGCTACATACACCATGATTACTCCAACTTCTCTGGCTGCCCATTCTTTTCTGTGTGGATTCAGAATGCTAGTTATCTTTAAAGCTCTAAAACGGCTTCCATGTTTGAATTGGGCTTTTTGTCTTTTAACTGAAAAATGTAAATACTTTTACATATCTAGAATACAGAAACCTCAAATTTGAAAGGAGTCACCCCAAAATGACTCCACAGCTATAGGCACTTGACTGATTGAGTTCACTTCAGTATATTTACTGGGTATATACTTTTAACAACAACAGATGATTTGGCTGTACTTATAGACATATCAAGTGATACATCAGAGAATAGCATTAAGGAGTACAGTTTAACTGAAACAGGCATTAAAAATTGCTTGTACTGTATTTTTGAGAGCCCCAATTAGAGGACATTTTAGAGCCCTAATTATTAGAGAACATTCCCACCAGATTTATACTCTCTGTTAAAAGATAAATACAACTTTCTTATCAGTATTGAGTACTATTGGAGATAAACCAACAAACACAAGTTACACTCTCAATTGAACTACAGGAAGACCTCACTTAAGGTTCTTGGAAACTGCAACTTATAATGAAATCAGTTTTACTACAGGAAGGTTCAATAATATGGACTCAAGTGCCAGGCTCTTTGAGCACTCTCCTATTGCACCACAAAGTATTGCTGCACATTACAGTACTTTTTAGCTGGGTTACAATAAGACTAAAGAATAGGGTCACAGATCTAGTGCACAACACAGAAGTAGATTCTGGTAGCCCTACAATGTGAGGCTATAAAGGAAATTGAAATTACAAGATTGAGAACCAATTGGTTAAAACAAAACCATGTAGAATGTACCAATATCTACCCAGATACCATAGAAATAAAATGATCAGAATAACATCAAGATAAAAACTAAGCTGTGAGTGAAAGCTGCCAATTTAATAATTTATATTTATATGATTAATACGATGAATATATCACATTTACATGATATCCACAGAAACTGATGGCTTGTTTTTAATGAATACTGTCCCTGCAGCTACAGCTCTGGTCATCAGTCCTGCACCCAAGACCCCTTCCCATGTTTTTCAGTCTTCTAGTGTTATTACTGGATGACTTGGGATGAAGCCACAGAGAGTGGCAGCCGTATCATTTCTTTAATGTATAAATGACTCCCAGAAGAAACTGTTCTCCTAGTTCCCATGTAATCTTTTTGCAGAAATGAACACTTCTTACTGTCATTGTTCGAAGAACACACACACACAAATCTACTTCTAAGTGCCAGACTGTTAACAAGTTAACAGCACAAAGAAAATACTTAAAATAATCACCGAAACAATTATTTCTTTTTCATACTACTCCTGCCTCCATTGTGAAGCCTTCCAAGTGTCCACTGCTATTTGCTAACTGAAACGTGCAGTTGTCGGAAAGGCTATGGTAGACAAGGCACAATGACAGCCAGTATTGTACATCCTGATATCTTCTGACACTTTAAGTGGGCAAAGTGAAAGTTGCAAATGGGGGATCAAAGTTACTGCTGGCTTTAATTGATGTCTATTACCTCCCACGCCGGAACATTCTCTCTGAACTTCTCATTCACCATACAGCAGATTGACATCAAATATGCCTTGGTGGACACCTCAGGAGAGTAATTCAGCCACAAGTAATTCTCAAGGTACTGGCTGTGAACAGTAGAAAAAAGTCAAAGTGTTATCACTAATATCACTCACTAGGAGAAAGGAAACATAATTATCTACCAGTTCTTAAAATCTAACTACAGTGGCGCCTCACGTAAAGAACGCCTCACGTAAAGTATGTTTCACGTAACAAACAAAAATTTCTCTAGGATTCTGCTTCACGTAACAAACTATGCTTCACGTAAAGAACATATTCGTTGGCAGTTGGGGCAGACGCGCTGGCCAGCAGCCTGTTTAAAAATCATAAGGGCTGCCTAGCGCATCTGCCCATAGCAAAAGCAACACTTCCATGCTGTTCCTCCTGTGGCTGGGCATCCGTTGGGCAGAGGGAGAGAAGAGCAGTGGAGAAGAGGGAAGTAGCTCAGGGCTAGCCAGAAGGGAGCAGGGGAGAGAGAGGCTCAGGATGGAGAGAAGGAGAAAGAGGGGAGGCACTTTGAAGATGTCTTGGATTGCAGCCTCCTAACCATGTCTACCCAGAAGTAAGCCCCATTGTGTTATATGGGTCTTACTCCCAGGAAAGTGTCTTTAGGACTGCTGCCTAAGTAGACTTCATAAGATCATGCACATTGAATACATGTTTTGAATTCAGTTCCAGTGTTCTGTCATCATTTTTACATCCAGTTAATATTTTTATATGAATATTTTTGGGGTTGTGGAACCAATCTTCTGAGTTTCCATTATTTCCTACGGGAAAATTCACTTCACGTAAAGAATGTTTCACGTAACAAACATGCTTCCAGAACGAACTAAATTTGTTACGTGAGGCATCACTGTACATGGTTTGAAACTTCCAAAATCACCTCCAGGCAGTTCACAGCAGTAAAACCTACCAATGTCGTTTTAAGTTAGCATGAAAAGGCACAGCAAATGAATCACCAGTGGAAATATGCTGGACCAAATGCCGATTTTGAGAGGCAAAAGAATAAGCATCTCTTTCACTTGTGACACACTCTTCAACGACACTTTGAAGAGTACTTTGAAACAAATGCTTGCTCACTCCCCAGAGAAAAAACAATAAGCAAAAACCTAAAAGCCTTGATTAAGTTTTGCCATATAAGATGCAGAGGAAGAAGAACCTCAATTCAACATCACAAAGATGTTCCAGACATTCAACAAGAAGGTTGAGCTTTACAATGACAATCTAAACTTGCAAACATATTAAGAAGCTGGCAATATTCAAACTAGTGTTTCCCAAAGTATTCACTTTCATTTCCATACATTCATACTAACCTCATTCCAATATATGCCAAAGCCCAATACAGACATTTCCTATCCCTATCCATGTGCTCACGAGTAACTAGAGCAGTGTTTCTCAAAGTGGGGATTGGGACCCCTTTGGGGGTCGCCTAGAGCTTTCCTGGGGGTCACCTAAAGACCCCTGGTGCAGGGGGCCAGGTCAGGCTTGCCAGGCTTCTGATTGTAGCTGTGCATACACTTGAGCTGCGCATACACTTGAGCTCAGGGCCCAATCATATGCATGCCTACTCTGAAATAAATCCCATTATAGTCAGGGGGGCCTTTACTCCCATGTAAACGTGGATAGGATTGCAGCCTCAGGGCCCAACCCTATGCATGCCTGTTCTGAACTAAATCCCATTGTGTTCAATGTGTGCATAGAACACAGATTTCATTTGTAACAATGAAAATACATCCTGCATACCAGATATTTACATTAGGATTCATAACAGTAACAAAATTACAGTTATAAAGTAGCAACAAAAATAATTTTATGGTTGGGGTCCCCACAACGTGAGAAACTTATAAAGGGGTCACGGCATTAGGAAAATTGAGAAACACTGAACTAGAGTATGCCAGACAGCACTACTTCAGTAATAAAAATTATATTGGAGGGTGGACACTGGCTGATGGTCAATGCTTATCAATTGGTTGATTTAGCCAGGCCAACCCCTGAACCTCTTGAGTTCCCTTTAGGGTAGAAAGGTGGGATATAAATCAATAAAATAAATTCGATGTACCGGTGCCCAATGCAGTATGGGGCACCATGCAGGACCTCTAGCAATTTAATGCCTATTCTGCCCAGTGTGTATATAAGGCACACCTAGCTGGCACACACCTATCCCTCTATGCATTTGATAAATGCCGAAGGGCCAAAGATTGAACCAATGTTGCATGGAACCAAACTGGATGTCACCATTTGTTCAAGTTTTTGCACACGGCAAGTCTTCCTATCTCATATATCTGTCCCAGAATGACCATATAGAATGGAGGACAGAGTCAGCTCAACATAAAAGGGTTTAAAAAGCAGCACCTGCCTAAATTTCCTCTACTAAGCAAAAGTAAAAGGTTAAAGATACAGACACTCTGTCTTCTATTCTATATGGTCACCCTGATCTGTCCAGTCCTACTCTTACTTCACTGTAAACCTTTCTTCTTATGACTCCTTTAAGACCAAGGAGGGACCATGTAGGGGAGATAGCCAATCATTCTGCATCATTGTAGCACAGAACATAGATTTGGACAAACTTTGGAAGCTAGTGGAAGACAGGGTCATCTGCCATGCAGTCCATGGGGTCACAGAGTGTTGGACATGACTTCACCACCACCACCACCACCTTTTGGATACTATATTATTCTCATACTATAAGATGAATAGTGGAGGATTGACAATAGAAAACATGCTTTTCAAATGACACTTTGCAGTGACAAATTTCAAACCGAGGATGTCCCAATCCACACTTGGTCACTAGACCATGCCAAATCTCCTCAGTCACATTTAAAAAAAAATACGTATCTCAATCAAAAAGCACTTACCTAAATTCTAAAAGCATTATTTTTCTAATAGCAAATCTGAAACCAAAGAAAGAAATTGATTAAAATGTATTGTTTTTCCACAGGTGGCATCATCAAACATAGATGAATTTTGACATTAATCTTGCTCAGAAAGAGACTGGCATTTTTACTCTATGCTGCCATGTTTTGCATCTCTGATAAAAACACTGGCACAAGGATGCCTTCTATAAGACACAATTATAGTTGTTACACCTCACCAACTACCAGAAAACAGAGCAACAAGACTTGGGAATGGATTGTAAATAATACAGGTCTACACTGTGTGTCCAAGGTATCATATAACACCCCCCACCCAATTCTTCAGCATTGTCATGTTTTGTGTTACGACACACTCTCTCTGGACACTCATTCAGTAATGATGTTGCACAACTTCACCAAACTTTCAGAACAATATATATCTGAGGTCTGCAAACCCGGCCCTTGGCAAGCCTCTAACGGGCCCACAGCCAGCCTCTGGTCCCGTAAGAGCCTTTGACACAGTTGAAGAAACTCTGGGTGGGGGTCCTATTAAGTGTGTACTTTATTTCTGTGCCACAGCTACAATATCCTAATTCTGAGCATACAATATTCGTGACAGGTTGCTATCCAGCCGCTGCTTAAAGACTTTCACTGTCAGGAATGCCTTCCTACCAATAATAATGGAAACACAGCATACATACTTTGACCTGACAATTTCTTTTCCGTACACATCTTCAATAACCTATGAAAATAAATAGACAAATATTAACCATCTAACTTTGAGATTCCCATTCCCTTTATTTATTTGATTTAAATCATCAGAGGTGCCCAAATCCCACACTGTGGGCAGATACAGCCCACAGCAAGCCCCCTCCATCCAGCCCACAGGTAAGCCCTGTAGTCTTCTAGAGGCAATGGGACACCTCCATTGCCATTGGGACATCTGCTCCCCTCACCTCCAAAAGGAATTCTGAGGACTGTGGAGGGTTCCAGCACCTCCTCACTCTATGCGCCCCTCTTTTGTATTAGAAAGGGTTGAAGAACACCCTTTTGTGTTTAGTGAGACAGTGAGTTATGCTGTAATTCTTAACTCCAGTTAGGCTGGCATAATCCCTGTCATAAGTCCTGGCATAAATGGGGGTGTCATAAAAGTGCCATAAGGCATTTCTGCCCCATTCCTGGGAGCGGGGGTTAGTCTAGTGAACAGGCATACACTGACCTCCCCACACCCACCACAGGCAGATATCCCTGCTGATGTAGGCCAGGCTAAATTGGTTAGGATTGCTCCCTGGGTCAGTGATTCTTCAACTTTATATATATAAATTGCTTCTTAATCCTATAGTTTAACAAAGTACTCATCAGCATAAATTATAAAAATAAAACAAATATAGCCTTCAGAAGAGACTGAAATTGCACAAACAAGCAAATGAATAAGACTATCAAATCAATAGCAAAAACAAAAATAATTTGAAAAGTAATCCCCTAATTGCTATCCAAATTAAAACAGAACAAATAAACAATGGATTCATGGGTTACCTTGGTCTCAAAAGGCAGCTTTTTCTTGACATTTGGTGCCCAGTACTTATTTGCCAACTGTAAGATAAAAGACCATTTAATTAAAATATGCAGACAAAAGATCTGCTTCATGCACCTGACCTAAATTTATTTAAAATATGTTTACCCCATGTTTTCTTCATAGAAGTGGGGTTCCCAAAGTGGCTTATAATAAATTAAAATCGATAGGTTGTAAACAGAGGAAACAAAACTCTACAGGAGGCATGAAACGTAGTGAAGGGGCCCAAAGCAACAAAGCATACCTTGAATCTAAGCCCCACAAGCCAAAGAACCCATTTGTTTTCAACTGATGTTAGAATCTCAATAAAAAGAGGGTGAAGGAAGGAAGCCCTCCCTTGCATCACCATCAGCCAAAACTCAAGGTCCACTGCAGTAAACTGTCAACATGAAGAAATATTAAAGACTGTAAGGCTGCAATTCTAAGCACACTTTCCTGAGAGTAAATCCCATTGAATATAGCAGGACTTACTTTTGAGTAGACATGCACAGGACTGCACCCTAACTTCCTCATTCTTGTCCCACTTTGCTATATGCCTAATGAAATAATTATATGGCACAAGAACCTTATAGGCAATCTTTGTTAAGAGAAGCTGATTTGGGTCTCTAGAAAGGAGATTCCCAGGAAAGCATCCAATTTGTGGGGGAATTTGTACTACTAATTACTGTAATTACAATAATCTAATGCACCATCTAATGTGCACCCCTATTTCAAAAGGCTATTGTAATGTAATTATAATGTGCTGCTACAAAGCAAGTACAAAATTTTATCTTATTGCATGCAATGAGTTATATGATAATAATATGATAATGGATTTATGGTGTGATTTTTACCTAATTGCATTACTTTATACGATGCTTTATGCTACTTTATAATTTTTATGAGACAGGCGGGGTTGGATGTATCACAAATAGGAATTAAGATTGCTGGGGGAAATATCAATAATCTCAGATAAACAGGTGATACAACTCTAATGGCAGAAAGTGAGGGGAAACTAAGAACCTAAGAAGGGTAAAAGGAGTGCAAAATGTGGCTTAAAAGCAAACATTAAAAAACCCCAAGATCATGGCTTCAGGTCCCATCAATTTGTGGCAAATAGAAGTGGAAGAAGGGCAAATGGAAGTTGTGAGAGTTTATTTTTCTGGGCTCTAAGATCACTGCAGATGGTGACTGCAGTCAAGAAATCAAAAGACACCTGCTTCTGGGGAAGAAAGCTACAGCAGGGCTAGAGAAGCTACAGTCCAGAGTAACTACGGGAGCTTTTACACCGGTGCCACCTATGCAGAGAGCAAATGCAGAGAGCAATCCATAGTAAGCGTCTCTTACATCTTCCTGTAGTTGGATTGTAGGGTTAATTAAAAGTCTAGACCTTACCTTACTGACAAAGATCTGCCTAGTTAAAGCTATGATTTTCCCCATGTTAAACATATGGCTGTGAGAGCTGGACCGTAAAGAAGGCTGACCGCCGAAGAATAGATGCCTTTGACTGATTGTGTCGGAGAAGACTCTGGAGAGTCCTTTGGACTGCAGGGAGATCCAATCAGTCCATCCTCCGGGAAAAACCCTGACTGTTCACTGGAAGGGCAAAATCTGAAGTTCAAATATTTTGGCCACATCAAGAGAAGGGAGGATGCCTTAGAAAAGAGCCTGATGCTGGGGAAAAAATGGAAGGCAAAAGGAGAAGGGGACAGCCAAGGATGAGGTGATGAGCTAGTGTCACTGAGGCAATGAACATGAATTTGGATGGGGTGCCTGGCATGCTGCAGTCCATGGGTCACGAAGAGTACAACACGACTGAACAACTTAACAATTACTTTATACAACAAAGATTTTGTGTCACATTTTTCATTGCAATATAGTAACCAAACTAAATACTGACTTATATGTATAAACAAAATACTGTATTTACTGGAATCTAAGGTCCCACCAAATCTAATGAGCATCCCGATTTTAGACACTAAATTAGGCTGGAAAAGGTGAGCGTTAGATTAGAGTAAGTATGGTAGTGTCTCCCACCACTGAGCAAAAAATAACACTGATTCTGGGAAAAGCAGGGAAAGCAAATGGAACCACCATCTCCAGGACAGTCTCTCTGAGGAGGACGGGAACCAGGGGGAAGGAGGTGGGGTAGCAGAGGGAAGGGAAGTTGGGGAGGGGAGCAGGGGGAAAGGAGGTGGGGGTAGCAGTGGGAAGGGAGAAGTGGGGCGAAGGGAGCAGGGGGAAGTGGGGGGAGGGGAACCAGGGGAAAGGAGGTGAGGTAGCAGTGGGAAGGGGGAAGTGGGGGAGGGGGGAAGGGAGCAGGGGGAGGTGGGGGAGGGGAACCAGGGGAAAGGAGGCGGGGGTAGCAGTGGGAAGGGGGAAGTGGGGGAGAAAGGAAAGGGAGCATGGGGAAGTGGGGGAGGGGAACCGGGGGAAAGGAGGTGGGGGTAGCAGTGGGAAGGGGGAAGTGGGGGTGGGGGAAGGGGGAAGTGGGGGTGGGGGAAGGGAGCAGGGGGAGGTGGGGGAGGGGAACCAGGGGAAAGGAAGTGGGGTAGCAGTGGGAAGTGGGGGAGGGGGGAAGGGAGCAGGGGGAGGTGGGGGAGGGGAACCAGGGGGAAGGAGGTGGGGTAGCAGTGGGAAGGGGGAAGGGGGGAGAAAGGAAAGGGAGCATGGGGAAGTGGGGGAGGAGAACCGGGGGAAAGGAGGTGGGGGTAGCAGTGGGAAGGGGGAAGTGAGGGAGGAGGGAAGGGAGCAGGGAGAGGTGGGGGGAGGGGAGAGAGGTCAGTGGAGCCTCCAGGCGCAGGGACAGTCTACCTCTGAGGACCCTGAAGAGGGGAGGGGGTGGGAGCTCAGAGGGGCCAGTGGAGCCTCGCCTGCAGGCGCAGTCTCCCCTGAGGCTGAGGGCGTCCCAGGGCCTCCCCTTCCAGCTCACCTGCGTGACGAACTCGGCGTTGATCTGTGAGACGGTGGGCGCCACCACCTTTTTGGGAAGGTCCTGAGGGGCTCCCACAGAGGCCGCCATGTTGTCTCTTCGCGCATGCGCCCTGCTTTCCCCTCATCCGGAGGCGGCCCATGTTGAACATCCCGCGCACGCGCCCTGACCTCCACTCCTGGAAAGGGTCCTGCGTCATTTGGCACTTTGCGCATGCGCATTGCGCTCTCCACCCAGGGATAGTACGGATTGCCATGTTGCGCATGCGCTCTGTGTCCGCCGCCTTCGAGACTCCAGCAGCTGGCGTCGTGCGCGTGCGCATTACGCGCTACACCGCTTTTTGGCACCTCCCCCAGGGGAGCTAAAGATTCGAATCCTGCGCATGCGCCCTTGAACCCGCCACCTCCACGTGTAGTCCTCCTTTCATCCCCGCCAGAGGCGTCCGCGTGGTCCTGGTGCCTGCCCGCTCCACTTGTGAACTCTCCTGTTACTTTAGAGACCAGGCTTGTGTCTGAAGAAGGTACAGAGCTCTATGTGTAGCACAGATGGTGTTCAGTGGGTCTTCCTCCCAGGAAACTGTCTCTGGGATGGCAGCCATACTTTCTGAGTAGACATGGTGAGGATTGTGCACTTTCCTGGGAGTAAGACCCATTGAACACCCTGGGGCTTCCTTTTGAATGGACATGGTGAGGATTGTGCACTTTCCTGGGAGTGAGACCCATTGAACACCATGGAGCTTACTTTTGAGTAGACATGGTGAGGATTGTGCACTTTCCTGGGAGTGAGACCCATTGAACACCATGGAGCTTACTTTTGAGTAGACATGGTGAGGATTGTGCACTTTCCTGGGAGTGAGACCCATTGAACACCATGGAGCTTACTTTTGAGTAGACATGGTGAGGATTGTGCACTTTCCTGGGAGTGAGACCCATTGAACACCATGGAGCTTACTTTTGAGTAGACATGGTGAGGATTGTGCACTTTCCTGGGAGTAAGACCCACTGAACACCCTGGGGCTTACTTTTGAGTGGACATGGTGAGGCTTGTGCACTTTCCTGGGAGTGAGACCCATTGAACACCATGGAGCTTACTTTTGAGTAGACATGGTGAGGATTGTGCACTTTCCTGGGAGTGAGACCCATTGAACACCATGGAGCTTACTTTTGAGTAGACCTGGTGAGGATTGTGCACTTTCCTGGGAGTGAGACCCATTGAACACCCTGGGGCTTACTTTTGAGTGGACATGGTGAGGATTGTGCACTTTCCTGGGAGTGAGACCCATTGAACACCATGAGGCTTACTTTTGAGTAGACATGGTGAGGATTGTGCACTTTCCTGGGAGTAAGACCCATTGAACACCCTGGGGCTTCCTTTTGAGTGGACATGGTGAGGATTGTGCACTTTCCTGGGAGTGAGACCCATTGAACACCCTGGGGCTTCCTTTTGAGTGGACATGGTGAGGATTGTGCACTTTCCTGGGACTGAGACCCATTGAACACCATGGAGCTTACTTTTGAGTAGACATGGTGAGGATTGTGCACTTTCCTGGGAGTGAGACCCATTGAACACCATGGGACTTACTTTTGAGTAGACATGGTGAGGATTGTGCACTTTCCTGGGAGTGAGACCCATTGAACACCATGGAGCTTACTTTTGAGTAGACATGGTGAGGATTGTGCACTTTCCTGGGAGTGAGACCCATTGAACACCATGGGGCTTACTTTTGAGTAGACATGGTGAGGATTGTGCACTTTCCTGGGAGTGAGACCCACTGAACACCATGGGGCTTCCTTTTGAGTAGACATGGTGAGGATTGTGCACTTTCCAGGGAGTGAGACCCATTGAACACCCTGGGGCTTACTTTTGTGTGGACATGGTGAGGATTGTGCACTTTCCTGGGAGTGAGACCCATTGAACACCATGGAGCTTACTTTTGAGTAGACATGGTGAGGATTGTGCACTTTCCTGGGAGTGAGACCCATTGAACACCATGGGGCTTCCTTTTGAGTGGACATGGTGAGGATTGTGCACTTTCCTGGGAGTGAGACCCATTGAACACCATGGAGCTTACTTTTGAGTGTACATGGTGAGGATTGTGCACTTTCGTGGGAGTGAGACCCATTGAACACCATGGAGCTTACTTTTGAGTAGACATGGTGAGGATTGTGCACTTTCCTGGGAGTGAGACCCATTGAACACCATGAGGCTTACTTTTGAGTAGACATGGTGAGGATTGTGCACTTTCCTGGGAGTGAGACCCATTGAACACCATGGGGCTTCCTTTTGAGTGGACATGGTGAGGATTGTGCACTTTCCTGGGAGTGAGACCCATTGAACACCATGGGGCTTACTTTTGAGTGGACATGGTGAGGCTTGTGCACTTTCCTGGGAGTGAGACCCATTGAACACCATGGGGCTTACTTTTGAGTAGACATGGTGAGGATTGTGCACTTTCCTGGGAGTAAGACCCATTGAACACCCTGGGGCTTACTTTTGAGTAGACATGGTGAGGATTGTTCATTTTCCTGGGAGTAAGACCCATTGACCACCATGGGGCTTACTTTTGAGTAGAGTAGACTCGGTGAGGATTGTATTTATAGCCTTCTTGCAATTAATAAATAGCAATAATTAATAAATTGCAATTAATAAATTTAATTGATTGATATGTAATATTTTTAAATTTAATAATAAGCAATTCAGGGCTGGGGAGTAGGAGTAAGAGGTTTTTACAGGAGGTACTATATTGTTATTATATTGTACTGTACATGCAAACACCAAAAAAAATTTTATTATGTTGCACTGTCTAATTTAAATTTTAAATTTTAATCTTTTGTTTTAGGTAATATGAATTTGCAAGCCTGTTAAGGTTAAGTTTGAGAGAAACCACTTAATTTAGTCTAAAATGGAACAGAAGACAGCAGGAGTATTTGAATACTTTGAATTATCTCAAGAAAATAATGTCTTCGTATGTCAGTTGATGGATGGAGATAAGCCGTGCAGTTCAGAAAGGGAAAGGAAATATTTTTTTATTGAGGAGTAGGAATAGGAGTAGGAATAACATTACTCTGGAGTAGGAGTAGAAGTAACCCCAAAATCACCACTACTCCCCAACCACGAGTAATATGCAGTGGTGTTTAAATGAAGCAAATGAAAGCAATATAACTGAGTGCTTTTCGCTTTTACTTTGTCTTATTCTACATTTTTCTTGGGTGTCCTTCCATCTGGGGCTCTCTTTTTTTGGTTGAGGACCCTTGTATTAGGGCACTTTTGGGGCCCCCCCGGACCAGCATGGGAATTGTGGCGGGACTTATGCTGGCCTAACTCGGGCTGAGGATGGCAGCCTCCATGCCTGGTAGGAACGGGCAAGATCCCCTTGCCAGGCTTGGAATGGAGGTCTCGCAAAAAGAGGAGCGTCTGTGCAGGAGGGAGGAAGAGACCCTGGGGTTGGAGGGTCTGCTGGGCCAGGAACTCCATTCCCAGCAGAGCTCCATTTCCTGCTCTGGGAGTTGGCCCTGGAAGGGGAGGGGAGGAGGCCTTGCTGAGCCTGGAGTGGGTGAGAAGGCCTGAGCCAGTGAGGGCCACCTGGGAGCAAGTGTGTGGAGGCCTTGCATGGCCTGGAGGGGCCTTCGTGATGTGGGGAGAGAGAGGGAGACCCTTCAGTTTTGAGGGGGCTTCGCTTTCCCTCCAGTTATTGTGGAGGACAAATTAATAATCCCCGAAATTCTAATATTCTCTCATGTTGAGCTGAACCAAAGTAGTAAAATAAGAGGATACTCAGTCTCTACTCCTGGCATCAAGTAGTTTCCTCTTGACAAAAGATACAAACAATTCTCAGGCGTTGGTGGATCTGCCCTCACATTGGAATGCAGCAGGATGTGACTCTTAAAACACAGAAGGGAGATAAATGGCCTTGTTGCAGGGAACACAAGGAGATATGAGCCCAGGAGAGTGTCTGCAACAAAAGAAGATCTGTTTTGGGTTTCAAAGAGGTGTGAAACATCCAGATCCCCCCAGAGTGACAGAAATATTATTATGGATGATGGGCAAATCATCCAAATGGATGACGTAGTAAATTGTAGGTGGAATATACTGATGCTTAAACTGTAAACTGCTGTAAAATTCTAGTATGTTCTGAAAGAAGCTTTGAGGTTGGGGTATAAAACCCCCTGCACCTCTTTGTTCGGGGCTCCCATTTCGTTTGTGGTCACCTGTGGCCAAGCTTGCTTCTGCAGAACAAGACTGATTTGGGAGTCGCACGCTTTGAAATAAATCTCTTTGCAACTGATTTTTCTGGTCTTGCCTGTTACTTGGGGGACCGATTCCTGCAACATTCTGAGGGTGCTTTGCTTTCCATCCTATTCTGAGGGTGCTTCATTTCCCTCCAATTTTGAGGCAGCTTCCCTGTCCCTCCAATTTTGAGGTGGCTTTGCCTTCCCTTCAGTTGTAAGGGGGCTTCGCTTTCTCTTCTGTGGTAAGGGGACTTTGCTTACCCTTCAGTGGTGAGGGGGCTTTGCTTTCCCACCAGTTGTGAGGGGGCTTCGCTTTCCCTTCAGTGGTGAGGGGGCTTCGCTTTCCCTTCAGTGGTGAGGGGGCTTCGCTTTCCCTTCAGTGGTGAGGGGGCTTCACTTTCCCACCAGTTGTGAGGGGGCTTCGCTTTCCCTTCAGTTGTGAGGGGGCTTCGCTTACCCTTCAGTGGTGAGGGGGCTTCACTTTCCCACCAGTTGTGAGGGGGCTTCGCTTTCCCTTCAGTGGTGAGGGGGCTTCGCTTTCCCTTCAGTGGTGAGGGGGCTTCGCTTACCCTTCAGTGGTGAGGGGGCTTCACTTTCCCACCAGTTGTGAGGGGGCTTCGCTTTCCCTTCAGTTTTGAGGGGGCTTCGCTTTCCCTTCAGTTGTGAGGGGGCTTCGCTTTCCCACCAGTTTTGAGGGGCTTCGTTTTCCCACCAGTTGTGAGGGGGCTTCGCTTTCCCTCAGAAGAAGGAAAGGTTACTTCAGAAGGGAGAGGCAATTGGCAAGATGCCAAAGAACACCAGCAGGACATGTTCTATGAAGGACATGGGGGTGATAGCACATTAAGTAATATTGTATTTAAATGAAGCAAAAGAAAACAATATAACTGAATGCTTTTCACTTTTATTTTGTCTTATTCTACATTTTTCGTGGGTGTCCTTCTTTCTGGGGCTCTCATTTTTTGGGTGATGGCATATGGTCACCCTGTGGACCCCTCCTGTCAGTGTAGAGAGGCCAAGGTCCTCTCCCAGCCAAGCCTGTTTGTGACGGAAGGTATAGAGGTCTATAAGGTATAGAGCATATAGATGTATAGAAGCTATATAGTTGTAGAAGGCTAAAGAACTCTTCCAAGTTTCTTTTTTCTTTCTGACCAGGAGAAAAGGACTCTGAGCAAAGCAAACTTGTTGGGAGCAGAAATGGCTGGTGCTGATTCAGGCCAAGTAAGGGGGATTTGCAGCTTGGCTTCTCCTCCTCTAACCTTCCCAGTGGGAACATTGGATGGGGATTAGAAAATATGAAAGCAGCCACAAAACATATCAGGTTCTCAGTCCTGGATGTGCTATGTGGGGTGTGGTGAATTCACCTGGGAGGATTATCAGAAATACAACTTGGAGCCTCTGGGAACGTACATGGGGGAGAGCTTGTATGTAAGCAGGCGCCCTAAGTACCCCCCCCCCCTTGACATGGACCTCTATCCTGATGCTGTGGAAGTATGGTCTGTGAAGGACATTGTGGAACTGCAATATAGGGGAAGGGGGAACTTTGGACAAAGGAAGGGGGATCACTGTGGTCTCCTAGGTGGTATGCAAGGGAGGAGTGCGCATCCTCCCGTGGAGTAAGCCTGGTTATTGGCTTACTCCAATAGTGCCAGGGGCATGGTGCCAGGCGGGAAATATAAGTGAAGACGAAGAGCGGGAAGGGCAGTTGGAGGAACTGCCTTGGAGAGAGAGGCAGCAGGACTCCAAGGCTGCTCAGCAGGAGGCAGCAGCAGGAGGAGCATTTGAGCCAGAGGATGCTGGACAGGACTCTAAGTCGGAGGAAACCTGAAAGAGAGAGGAAATGTTAAAGACTTGTTTGCAGACACCTGCAGAGTTAAAGAGTGTTGGACATACCTGTTTACCTTACCTGTTCTGAGAGCCTGCGTGCTTAGTTGCACTGACATCCACCTCAGAGGCCACACAAAGAAGAAAGCACAGAAGAGCCAGCAGCTTGCAGTCTCCTTTAAGTGGAGTGGTAGTTTTACAAGCCGCCACAGAAGCCAAAGAGGGGAGAAACCCTATAAGTGCCAGGAGTGTGGAATGTCCTTCACTCAGAGTGGAAATCTTATTAGGCATCGTAGAACCCACACAGGGGAGAAACCCTATAGATGCCAGGAGTGTGGAATGTCATTCAATGAGGGAGGACAGCTTAGTAACCACCAGAGAACCCACACAGGGGAGAAACCCTATAAATGCCAGGAGTGTGGAATGTCATTCAGTCAGAGAGGACAGCTTAGTAGCCACCAGAGAACCTATACAAGGGAGAAACCCTATAAATGCCAGGAGTGTGGAAAGGCCTTCAGTTATAGTAGTGCAGTTAAGATCCACCAGAGAACCCACACAGAGGAGAAACCCTATAAATGCCAGGAGTGTGGAATGTCATTCAGTGAGAGAGGACAGCTTAGTAGCCACAGGAAGTCTTATTCGTCACAGAAGGACCCACACTGGGGAGAAACCCTATAAGTGCCAGGAGTGTGGAAAGGCCTTCAGACTCTTCTTATGCACCAGAAATCTCACTCAGGGGAGAAAACCTTTAGAGCTTAGAAATTTTAAAATTGTGTTTTGGATCTTAAAGCATCAAAAGTTAAATCTCTTGTTTCAGTAATTGACATTTCTCAATTTCTTGCCAGTTCTTCTGTTTTTCTTTGAGGTGTAGCTGAAGTGCTTTGTTTTCATGTTAAAAATAAAGGGAAAATAATTCTGTTATTTTCTGTCACGTCTAGGCAGGGCTTGGCGGAGTCCTTGTCCAAGTTGGGGTCCAGCAGCAGTCACTATTTGACCCCTTTTTCACGGAGGAAACAGGATGTGACCTTTTCAGAGCCTGAGACTTTCCTTCTCTCAGAGGATTTTATGTCATGAATGTCACCATTTCTTCCTTAAAGGGGAATTTTGTTTTGCTGAGTATTTGACAAGGCCTTTGGCAGGCCCAACCCTCAGAACCTTGCTGGGTGAAAGTGCTGGGGTGGCACGTGGGGTTGCTGTGTTGCAGAGATCTATGGTGCCACAACAGTGCCCTTATAGCCTGGCACCACAGACATTTGCCCCCTTCCTTTTGTTTGTTTGTTGGATTTATAACCTGTCCTCTTTTTCCAGCATATGTCCTCTTTTTTTAGCCTTGTGGCCTGGTTAAAAAAAATCTTCATTGTCCTTTTCCTTATGATCAGGCCACATGGAGTTTTCTTTAAATTCATAAATTATCTACCGGTATATATATAAAAAACTGAAAACTCACTCACTCATCAATGGCCAGCCAAAACTGCTGGGCCTAGGAGCACGAAATTTGGGGAGGGAGTCCCTTCCGTGATGGAGGCACCCACTAAGAACCAGTTTTTAGAAATTCCAACTGAAAGGGGGTGAAAAGGGGCAATGAGTTTTCCTCCCTATACTTTCCATTGAAGAGTCCCTGACTGAGGATGGTCTGCCCCAACCCCCAGACCTAGAAGCATGAAATTTGGGGAGGGTGTTCCTTCTGTGACATCAACACCCTCCAAGAACCGATGTTGACTAATTTAACCCTTAAGGGGCTGAAAAAGGCTGCAACATGTTTTTGTCCTATAATTAACATTGAAGACTGATCAACATCCAGCTGATGCACTGGGTAAGAGGGTGCACTGGGGGTGATGTCCATGGGGGATTATGTGCATGGAGAGATGATGCACATTGGGGTGTTGCGCTTGGTGGGGTGATCTGCAAAGGGCTGTTGCATGTAGTGTGCATGGGTGCATGGTGCACATGTGAGACTGCATGAGGGGGTGATGCACACATGGGGATGTGGCCCATGGGTGGACGGTGCACATGGGGATGTTTGGGGGTACTGCTCATTGGGGGACAATGCACATGGGCGTTGAAGCACACAGGAGATTGATGTGCAATGGGGGGATGGCATATGGGGAATTTTACTCCTGCAATGCGGGGGGACTAGTCATAAATTCTAGTCATAAATTCTCTGTCATAGTTTTAAATTTAATAATAATATAGCATTTAAATTCATGGATGGACATAAGAACATAAAAAGAGCCTCTATTGCAGCGTTTCTGAAAGTGGAGGTCGGGACCCCTTTGGGGGTCGCCTAAAGACACCTGGTGCAGGGGGCCAGGTCAGGCTTTCCAGACCTCTGGCTGTAGCTGAGCGCACACTGGGGCTGACTGACAACCTCAGGGCCCTATCCTATGTATATCTACTCTGAAATAAATCCCATTATGGTCAGGGGGGCCTTTACTCCCATGCAAATGTAGATAGGATTCCTCAGGGCCCAATCCTATGCATGCCTACTCTGAAATCCCATTGTGTTCAATGTGTGCATAGAACACACATTTCATTTGTAACAATGAAAATACATCCTCCATATCAAATATTTACATTACGATTCATAACAGTAGCAAAGTTACAGTTATAAAGTAGCAACAAAAATAATTTTATGGTTGGGGGTCCCCACAACATGAGGAACATATACAGGGGTCACGGCGTTAGGAAGACTGAGAACCACTGCTCTATTGGGTCAGGCCAAAGGGCCATCTAGTCCAGCTTTCTGTATCATAGGGCAGCATTTGGTGTTGTCTGTGAACTTGGCTACCTCATTGCGAAACCCTCTTGCTTGGTCATTTATGAACAGGTTGAAAAGCACCAGTCCCAGGACAGACCCCTGGGGCTCCCCACAATTGGAAAAATTGCCCATTGCCACCCACTCTGTCCTGCCCCTCAGCCAATTCCCAACCCAAAATGGATTGATGGCTCTCTGAGACTGTCTTGGATCTCCCTCATTTATCTGTTGTCTCACCCATGTTGCCTTTTCTTCATGGCTCTTCCTTTGCCCCACAGTCTATTCCCTCAAATGTGGTCTTTCAGGCACAGCTGGGGACACAGCAGGCAGAAATCCAGCCAATGAAGCTTCCTCCATCCCTGATTTGCTGAGTGCTGGCTCTAGGGCAGGAGGGTCAGAGATCGGGGACATGCCAGGGGTGGGGAAGCAGAGCCTCCCAAGTAGTGTCCTTTGAACAGCCCTTTGTGCAACCCACTCACAACTCCACTCACAACCCACATGTTTGACCTGCTGACTCATCTGTTCCCCCTGTTCTGCACATGGCTTACAAGTATTTGCACACTAGTGGCAGCCCTTTTGCCACTAGTCTGCCAGGCCTTCCCATGCACCGCACATGCCTGTTGCACATCCCCCTTATGCAGTGGTATCACTAGGGTGGTGCGGGTGGCGTGGTCCACACCAGGTGATGCGCCCAAGCAGGATGATGTACATTGGGGGTGGGGGACCTTAAAATTGCAACTTCGTGATGGAGTGTCAAACTCCATCGTGTCATTGGATTTGTACTGAAGAGCAGAATCCAATGCAAAAATCTGTTTTGAAATAGCATCTTCGTATCAAAAGTTATTGCCAAAAAACTGATAAACTAAAATATGCATTAAATCCTATGGAAAGTGAAAGTGACCTATATCGCAGCTTTACTCATGAGCAGGCAAATGTGCCATAGTTCATTGGAAAGGATAGGCTGAGAGGAATCTAAGGACACCAGAATTATCCTGATCCAATGAACCCAGCCCCCACAAATCACCCCAGAAGGAGGTCCCTGTTGATTGCACTGAAATTCATTGAAAATGGATGTGAAATGCACAGCTGTGTTTACTGGTGAGTAATGAAGCATGCCTTGGCTGGAGTGGAAGGTCAGTCCAGGAGAGTACAAGACCATCCCTGAATGGTCCCAATCAGGGATGTTACTATGGTATTAGAAAAGGGGCGCCCTTGAAGGGTGGCATCCCTTGTGTGACCTAAATGGTTAAAATCATGGTTTATAGAAATATTCCCATCATGTTATACACCTTTGAATGTACAATTTACAGCTGAAGGCAGTGAAACAAACCACTTTGAAATATCTTTATTCTATTAAAATGTATGGCAAAAAAACCAGTGGAGATGGGGCAATGGCTCATAACCACTCCCACCATTCATATTGTTGCCCCGGCCAGTGTATGGGGGTGACACACTGGTCTCCTGCATCGGGTGATGCAGACCCTAGTGATGTCCCTGCAACACATCCATGCATACTACCCGACACGGCCATGTGCACTGCACGACATGGCCATGCACACTGTATAGGGTTGCCATATGTCCTGAAAAACGGACAATCCTGATTTGGGGGGATTATGTTCATATAATGGCAAATGAGACAGAGCACTCTCTGGGCCATGAGCCCATGAGCACTGCCCAACACATCCACGCACAGTTCATGACACATCCAGCCCAGTTACAACAGAAAGGCTAGGGCTGGCGTAAGTCAACATAGGCTGGCCCAAGACTGATGGACTTAGGCTGGCCTAGCTGTGCCAGCCTAGGCAGTTCAGGAGAGGCATGTGAGGGCCTGTGGATTTGGCCTAATTTCTCAGCTCAGTGTATGGTCTACTTAGGCCAGCTTAGCTGGGCCATTTTTCTGGCCTAAAGTCAGTATTGCAGCCTTAAATTATTTGGAGAGACATACGGGTAATGGGATCCACTATCAGTTAGTGTAGATACAATGGATAAATGGTCTGACCCTCTACAAAACAGTTTTAAATATTTCCTTCAGAAAATACACATGGTTATATGGCTGTTCAGAAATTGGTGGCGCAGCTCCGCTTCAATCCATTGGGGCTGCTGCCACATAACCCAGGGTAAAAGGAAAACTTTCCACGTGACTTGCAGTATAATAGTAGAAACCCACAATTTCTGCTGTATATGGGGCAGCTGTATTGACCTGCCTCTTCTAGCGCAACTTAGGATTATACTGTCATGGTTCTAGACTAGAGATTTTCAATCAGTGTGTCGTGCCACTCTGGAGTGCTATGAGTGGTCCAGAAGCGTGTCGTGAAAGTTTGGCAAATTTATTTATAAATTCAATAAATATTATTAATAGAGTTATTGAGGGTTGTGAACCCTGACCAGTAGCATGATGTGCCTTGTCAATTGCCAAAAATGGATGGTGTGCCTTGACAAATTTAGCACCTGGTCAATGTGTCATGAGATCAAAAAGGTTGAAAATCACTGCTCTATGAACATGATTATGCTAGTGTGCATTGTTGTCAATGCACCATAAAGTACTTTACAATAACACAAGGGTCAGGTGTGCCAGTGGGAAGTCCAGAGCCTAACAGCTGCAATCCTAAAGACTTTTGAGTGGACATGGTTAGGATTGCACAAGTCATTGAACTGGAAATTTTGCCAACAAATCTTAGGGTGGCAGGAAAGAGCATGTGCGTGGAGCAGCCTCTCCGATTTCATCTGCCTCGCCATGTGCTCATGCTCTATATCTGGCTCACCTGCGAGAATGGCCTGAAGCACCCACGGTAAAGTTCAGGATCAGGTTGAGCATGCATTTTACAGACAGACATCAAGGCTGCAACATTTTTTCAGAGGTTGTCCTGAATAAATATTTATACACAAACCAGAACAGCACAGAAGGCTCCTTTTAAAGTCCTGAATATTTCAGAAGGCATCTGTTGCTAAACAGAGGCATCATGTACAGCCAACCATAACTGTTTAATGAGATAAACAAAAGAACTTCTGCTATTTCAAAAAATACACACCCATACATTTAGCATATCCCAGTCATTTGAGAAAGCTGAAACCAAGAAGCTGAGCCAACAACCAGCATAAGAAATTACAATACAAACATCAAGTAGATCCAGATTTACAATTTAAAAAATTCTGCTGTTGATCCGAATGTGACATGTACAGTGGTGTACCTGAAAAAAAGGCAATGGGGGGACACAAATGCCCTGGATCCTCTCTTTGAGAACACTGGCTTAGAGCCTGACCATCAACCTAGTACAGGCGTCCCCCACTTTCTGATGGTTCGTTTTCTAACGGAACTGCTCTTTCAACACCTTGCAATTCTACAGTACCCAGATCTCATTCATTCAACACATGCTTCACTCTTTCAAGCTCTCTCAGCTGGTCTAAAGACTAAAATTGCTTTCCCTGATGTTGACTTGCATGTGACATGGTTATCAAACAGTTTTTCACATTTCCTTATGACTTTCATCAGTAAATAACCATCATTCAAATACATAAAATATTCATTCCCCACACATACTTTTACTGATTTCTACTGTAATTTGTGATGCACAGATTTTTTGGCCATGTGTTAATAAATATGTATTATTTAGGCCAGTGGTTCTCAATCTTCCTAACACCGTGACCCCTTTATAAGTTCCTCATGTTGTGGGGACCCCCAACCATAAAATAATTTTCGTTGCTACTTTATAACTGTAATTTTGCTACTGTTATGAATTGTAATGTAAATATCCGGTATGAAGGATTATTTTCATCGTTACAAATGAAATGTGTGTTCTATACACACATTGAACACAATGGGATTTATTTCAGAGTAGGCATGCATAGGATTGGGCCCTGAAGCTGCAATTCTATCCATATTTACATGGGAGTAAAGGCCACCCTGACTGTAATGGGATTTATTTCAGAGTAGGCATGCACAGGATTGGGCCCTGAGGCTGCAATCCTATCCACATTTATATGGGAGTAAAGGCCCCCCTGACTATAATGGGATTTTTTTCAGAATAGTCATGCATAGGATTGGGCCCTGAGGCTGTCAGTCAGCCCCAGTGCACGCACAGCTGGAGGTCTGGCAAGCCTGACCTGGCCCCCTGCACCAGGGGTCTTTTGGCGACCCCCAGGAAAGCTCTAGGCGACCCCCAAAGGGGTCCTGACCCCCACTTTGAGAAATGCTGATTTAGGCTTTTGCAAGTGTTATTTATATCTTTTTTGCATTTGCAAGCTGAAAAAGGCTAGGTTCCACTTTTCGACTGTTTTCATTTTTGGACCGTGCTCTGATCCCTAACCATTTGATAAGTGGGGGATATCTGTACTGGGGTACCAGTTGCCTCCAGTGACTCAGCAGGAGTACAGTATTTACCCTTTCGCTAAGAACCTTTTGTGACTCAAGCATCATTGCGTTGTTCTGGCTAGACTCAGCACCTTTCACAGTACTTGCTTGATCAATGCCTTTGTGGTTCATAGCAGCTATGGAAAGCAATGGAGAGGAACATTTTTAACACTTGCTGCATCCACCACATGATTCCTGAACAGTTTTTATTCTTAAGTCATAACCATTTTGAATAATGAACTCAAAAACCACCAAATGAACAACGTACCTTTTAATGTTCCTATTGTGAATTACTATTATTATGTTTTCAGTAGGGACATTGTTCAGGGACATTGTTAAAGGACATTGCAATAGAGACATTGTTTTATCCTAATATATGTATACATTGGTACTAATATTTCAAATATATACGTTGATACTGATTGAATGTGTGATGAAGGCTTGAGTGTTGAAAGGATTGAGTTGTTGATGTGTGATTGTAGTATAAATTTTTTACTGATTTATTCTAGATGTAAATTACTACAGTGGTACCTTGCTTAACAAGCATTTCACATAACAAGCAAAAATTTCCAAGAAATCTTGCTTCACATAACAAGTTCTGCTTTACTTAACAAGCAAGCACGCGTGCTATGCAGCCCTGACGCTCCGCATGTAGACTCTTTAAAAGGGCTGCTGCCTCTAACTGCCCCCAACTTGGGGGCAGCTGCCTGGAGGTGCCAGAGGCAGCTGACCCTAACTGCCCCCAAGTGCCCCCACCGACCACCTTGAATCTCCAGCAGCAGCCCAGGTAAGCCTCCCAGGAAAGTGTCTTTGATTGCAGTCTCCTATGTCTACTCAGAAGTAAGCCCCATTATGTTAAATGGGGCTTACTCCCAGGAAAGTGTCTTTAGGACTGCAGCCTAAGTAGACTTCATAGGGTCATGCACAATGAATGCATGTTTTTAATTCAATTCCAGTGTTTTGTCATCATTTTTACATCCAGTTAATGTTTTTATATGAATATTTTGGGGGTTTTGGAACCAACTGTCTGAGCTTCCGTTATTTCCTATGGAAAAACTGCTTCACTTAAATAGCGTTTCACTTAAAGAGCATGCCTCTGGAACAAATTAAGCTCTTTATGTGAGGCATCACTGTATTAGATATATAAATTGAATTAGATATCAAGATGTTGCATCTGAATTTCACTGTATATCTTTGTACAATAATCTATCTATCTATCTATCTATCTATCTATCTATCTATCTATCTATCTATCTATCTTTGTGCTCATGAGATGGAGCTATTGGCATGGGGATGAAGGACTGGGATGCCAGTTGTGGAACACAGGTTATTATGGCAACCGCACTCAGAGCACCTCCCTATGCATGACTACTCAGAGGTAAATCCCCTAATAGTCAGTGGGGCTTACTCCTAGGAAAGGGTAGATAGAACTGGTGCACTCTCACTTTCTCCATATTCACTATTCAGAATTCATTTGTATCTGTGCTGGTCCCTTACATTCAAAGCAGGGTCAATGATTTTCCCAAACTGGGGCTGCACCTTTTTCTGTTTAGGGATGGAACATTTTTCACTCCCTTTCAGATCTTTTTTTCTGTTACTTCAGTCACTGAAAATCCTTTTGATTGTTGCACATTCGATGCAGCCTCTTTTTTACTGCACAGTGAGAGGCATTTGTTTCAAAATTTTGGCAGTATGAATGTCAGAAACTGTCAGCTTGTTAGCTGGGCAAGAGCTCTCTGTTTCTCCAGGGTGCTGCGTCAGTCCTTCAAGATGTCTTCTCATTTGTAACCACATTGATATCATCCACCCCCAGGAGAAAAGCGGACAACTAAAGCGGCTTGAAATTATTTTAGCTTTACTTTATTATTTATTGCCTTTTTTTACCTCTTCAGAACCTTTTACATACAACTTGATAGATCCAAAAAGCTTTATTGCCATTAAAATCAATTGTCGTGCTTTAACGCTGTCCCTGGTGAGATGAATCAGACTCTCGCCACTGATCGTTCCTTGCCAAACAAAAACCTGCCTTTCAATTTATTCTGCTTTAAACAGTTTGGTTTAAAACAAATCAAGTACAGGCTCTGGGTTAGTATTCTATTAGTTATGATTTTACTCTGAAATGGATGTCCTGATCTGTAACCCTCTTCAGATGCTGTGTGAACAGAGAACATTATTATTATAGACTAGCAGAATGAACCTGCCATTGCAGGAGGAAAATTTTGAGAATATTTTTAGGCTCAGGGCATGACTGAAGTCAGTAGTAGAGTGACTATTAAATTTTAGATTATAGATCATAGAATCATAGAGTTAGAAGGGACCCAGTAGATCATCTAGTCCAACCCCCTGCCTGTAGCAGGAAATCCCTGTCTTGTGGAGACCAACCTGGGTCTCGAACCCTGGCCTGCTGGTTAACAGGCATACCCTACAATCCTGAGTAACTACGGGAGCACGTAAGAGACTTTACGTGCACCCGTAGTTACTGCACCACCTAGTGAAAACCTATGGGAAATTCATATTGCAATCCAGAGCAAATTGTTCTTACACCGGAGCAAGGGCTCCCCGTAGTTACTCAGGATTGCGCCCATAGTGTCTTAACCACTTGCACCACCGGAGGACTTGTTATAGATAGATAAATTATTATTATTTATTATTATTAATATGAATTATTTTATTTTATTAATTAACTATGTAGGTCCTTTTTATTTCCCCCACCCCCTGAAACATCTTGACTATCAACGCCAAAGATGGAGTCCTCAGATACTATCTCCGCCTTAATTCCAGCAACATGGTTTCGACTGTTATTCTTGAAAGTCTGAGGACTCTGAACATGCCTCAGAATAAACCAAAGGCTGAGAAGATTAAAATTCAAAGCAATCTCTCAATTGAATGACAAGTATCTTCCAATCCCACCCGGCACTCAGCCCTTTTGCCCGGGCTCTATTCAATATCGGTGAGCTGGTGTCTTTATAAGTGGGCTGACTGTCTAAACGTCTTCCCACAAAGAGTACAGCCAAAGGGCTTCTGTCCTGTGTGAGTAAGATAATGTCTTTGAAGCTTGGAAGAAGAAGGGGAGGTTTTTCCACATCTGTCACATTTGTGCTCTTTATGTCTATTATGTATATTTTTACTGAAAGCCGGAAAAACCGCATTGAAGTACTTCTGGCTTATCAAAGAAACCATCTTCCGATGAGACATAAAGTGAGTCACCTTGATCGTGCATTGAGTCACCCAGGTATAGCACATGTTCGCAGGTAACCTTACCTTTCAGATGAATTTCTAATTCTGTGGGTTTCTTTCTACTCTTGCTTGGACGATACCAAAGGAAATTATATTTCCTTTGCATTGCTCCCTGCCTTGGACACGGCAAAGATCAGGACTCAGCTTCTTGAATGCAACCAGGATCTGTTTTGGGCAGTGCTTCATTTCCATATTTTTCTCATGTGGCAGGTGTCAGACCCCAAACTGTATAGAGACTATGACCCTGAGATGTCTCGTCTCTAATATCAGGGGTGTCCAAACTTTTGGGCAGGCACATCAGCTTTCTTATGCTGTGAATAAATTTGAATAAATAAATAGATAAATAGATAAATAAATAAAAATTTGAATAAATAAATTAATATATCCAAATTTTTTAGAGCTGGAACTTATGAATTGAAACCAGATCATAAACGCTTTCTAACAGAGAGAGGGGCTGATCTTCAAATCTGTTCATAAATACATTCACACCCAGAGAGAGGAGCACCTTCATTTCCAGGCCAGTTTCAAGAGGCTGGTGTTTCCTCTAGCATGTCCCAAATTCAGGATTTTTCTTCTGACATTGGCTAGATGGCAGTAGGCCTATGTCATTGCATGGACTAACAATCAGCCTGAAGAAAACACAAGTCATGGGTCAGGGTGTGGATCCACCTCCCTGTATCACAATCTCTGAACATGAACTGGAGGTTGTCCATGACTTTGTGTACCTTGGCTCAACTATCTCTGACACTCTCTCCTTAGACTCTGAGCTGAATAAACGCATTGGTAAAGCGGCTACTACATTCCCCAGGCTTACAAAGAGAGTATGGCTTAATAAGAAGCTGACGGAACATACAAAGATCCAGGTCTATAGAGCTTGCGTCCTGAGCACACTCTTGTACTGCAGTGAGTCTTGGACCCTTTATGCATGGCAGGAGAGGAAGCTGAACACCTTCCATATGCGCTGTCTCCGACGTATTCTTGGAATCACCTGGCATGACAAAGTCTCAAATGACACAGTATTGGAACGTGCTGGAATCTCTAGCATGTTCACACTTCTGAAACAGCGGCGTCTACGCTGGCTTGGGCATGTCGTGAGAATGGCTGATGGTCGGATTCCAAAAGATCTCTTATATGGAGAATTAGTGCAGGGAAAGCGCCCAAGAAGGAGACCACAGCTGCGATACAAGGACATCTGCAAGAGGGATCTAAAGGCCTTGGGAATGGACATCAACAGCTGGGAAATCTTGACCTCTGACCGTTCAGCGTGGAGGCCAAAGGCTCAGCATGGCCTTCTCCAACTGGAAGAGACACTTGTTCGGCAGGCTGAAGCAAAGAGACAGACCCGGAAGCAGCGAAACCTGGGACCTGGGCAGGGGACGGAATTTATTTGTCCTCAGTGTGGAAGGGATGGACACTCTCAAATTGGCCTTTTTAGCCACACTAGATGTTGTTTCAGGACCTCCAATCAGAGCACGATACCATAGTCTTTCGAGACGGAAGGATGCCAATAATAATAATAATAATAATATGTCATTGCAACTCTAACCCAATTAGGCTGGCCCAAGTCTGTGAGCCACCTTGGGGATGTAGCAAAAATGCCAAAAGGCCCATCTGTGCCATTCCTGACCACACGTGCTGGTCTTCCTACATCACATTGTGAATGGGTCAGTTGCGCTGGCCTAAAATGGTTAGGATTGTGTCCTGACTATGCTTTTTTTGGTGCCCTCAAACATGTGCAAATCCAGCATCTGTTCCATTTCAAAACATTGTTCACACTTCCTACTGATGATGCACAATATTGGATTAAAACCAAGCAGATTCCCTTCTTTAGATTCCTATGCAGTCACAGTCTCTGCATCTTCCTTTGCTATCCATAACTTAAGGTTCTTAATGATAATTTGCTCTTTATGCAACACCAGGAAAGTTGAGTTTGGGGCTTGGACTTGTTCTCAGTGCCTCAGAAGTTTGCTTGAGCTTTAAATCCCTTCTGATACCAAAGAAAATTAAAAGTCTTCTTTTCGTTGATGGATTTTCAAGTGTGTCAACTGCCTGAGAGATTTACCACGTACAGTACATAGCACTTAAGGTTCCTGGCTGGTAAGGATGAGCAATCATCTAGTCAACTTAGACTGAGAAGGCATCATCTTGCCAACACATATGCACATTTCTTTCTCCTTCTGGTGTGGTGCAGATGATCAGACCTCACGTGCCAACATTGCACACATCCCTCTTACATTGCAAAAGATGTTTGGCAAACAAAACATCCCATACCCAAATCTCTCTTGCCTGGCACTCCTTCATCTTACCCTATCAACCTGATAGTTCTCATGATGAAGCTGTTGATGCCTTGGGAATGTGATTACATCTTCATAGTTTGGGTGACAAATGTGACTTTTAAAGGCAGCTTATGGGTGAGCTGATGCCTTTCCAGATGGACCAATTGCCTAAAAGTTTTGTAGCACATACGACATTCACATGGCTTTGGGCCAGTGTGTATAAGATAACACCTAGCGAGTTTGGCTGGAGATTCAGATTGTTTGTAACAGATGTCACAAGTATAAGGCCTTTTCTTGGGTGGGGTGCTACAGTCTGCTGAGTTTTAGCACTTTGTAAAGCCAACTATACAATTCATCATTTAACACTAGCTTTAACAGAAAAACAAAGTTCAGCCTGAACCATCATTGCGAAAGACAGCAGAAATTATTATTATTATTGTTATCAGAACGGGTGTCTTAAAATCCAAGTCTTCTTGCAATAAGTGGTGTTGCTAGGCAGATGTGGGTGGCATGTACCAAACTGGGTGATACCACCACGTGTCAAAAATTTTTTAAAATCTTGCTATTTTTGAATAATACCATCATGTTATATACCAGTAAATGCATAATTTCATGCAGAATAAAGTGAAACAAAGTGCACTGAAAAGCCTTGACTGTATCAAAATTCGAGCCAGAAAAGAACTAACAAGGTGGTGGTGCAATAGGAATAATATTAACGATGGCGGTGCAATGTTTCTAAAGGTAAATTTGGTCTTCAGAATCCTGCAACCTGATCCTGGTGTCCAACATGGATCTTCTTGGACTTGAGCTTCTTGGACTCAACATGTGCAAGCTCATGTGCAAAAATACAAGTAACTAGGAACCACTCTAAAACCACTTCACAAACCACTAATACACTTTTGGTTGAACCATGTTTAAAATCTATTTTGGGTGCCCAAACTATGTTTAGAACGCTAAATGTAGAATTCATTCTTCAAAGCAGTTATTTTCTCGCCATTGTTCAGGCCCCACAAATGGACTGTTAGATGTTTGTGTGTAAGAATTCACAGTTAAGGAGGGGTTCAGGGAGGAACAGGAGAACTGCAAACATAATTTAATGGCCTAAGCATATGATAATCACCTTTAAAAAATTCAGACGTTCCATCTCTCGAGGTCTGTCCTCCATAGGTGTTGGGAAAGCATAAATTTACTGCCTGTACGTAGCCTCCAGTCTTCAGGTTGACAGAGCTAGAAATCAAGTTGGAAGCTCTCGTTGGCAAAAGTCCTAAATAATGGCTTGCGCAAGGTAGCAAACCATTCATCAGTGGGACAGTGCTGCCGTCCCAAATCCACTTTCAGAGGGATTTAAATTAGCAAGAAAAACCGCTGCAAATATTTATGAGCTCTTTAAATATAGACATATTTCTTTTCTTATTTTGGTTGGCAGGAGGGATTTGGGATTAAAAAAACCAATGTCAACAAAAGCCAGAAATCCAACCCAAATACTGAGCTGATGTGTTGAATCAGCAATTTTCATCTGGTGCGCTGTGGTGCATTGGTGTGCTGTGAAAGGTTTGCACGTGTGCCGTTTGGAGCACACTTTAATATCACTGGGGAAAAAATCTTCTGGGTTCTACTGTTGTGTTTCTCTGTCCTGATAGAGGACCAGTAGGTTTATAAGAAGAGGGACCAACAATTCATCACAACATATGGCTGACTTAGAAACAGAGCAGCAGAACTCAAAACCAGAAGTGGCATCACAAGACATGAAGACCATAGAGGTCAATGTGCCGTGAGAAGGTAAATGCTGAAAATTAAATAGCTTGCCATGAAAGATTACCATTAAGAATATATGATTTTCCCATTTAGTCAGGTGGCATACATTTCTGGTGACGAGGTTAATGGGTTCATCAGTGATTTTCAACCACTGGGCCAGGGATGGTCTGCAAGTGTGCCATGGGATGTTGGGAGGTACATTTAGGGTACAATCCTGACTTAGTCCAGAGAGAATGGCCCAGATAAGCTGGCCTAAGGTAGGCCATAACCTGAGCTGACAATCAGGCCAAATCCACAGAGCCAGGTGGCCAAACTGCTGCTGAAGAGGCAGCAGCAAAGTGCATCCTGTTCACTGGGCTGGCGTAGTTGTGCCATATCCAGAGGTGCATTTCTCTTGAAATGAAGACAGACAGACAGACAGACAGACAGACAGAAAGAAAGAAAGAAAGAAAGAAAGAAAGAAAGAAAGAAAGAAAGAAAGAAAGAATACTGTAGATAGGTGGGCTGATGCAGTTATGCCGTATCCTGAGCTTGAGAGGCAGGAGAGCCTGGTTCTGAGAATCGGTTTTTAATGGGACATAGAACCTGTTGCTAATTTAGGTTATTAGGACATAGAACCTGCTAATTTAATTGAATCCCACCACTGCTTAACACCACATGAGTCTGCTCAGTTCTCAAATACTTCTCCTAATCACAATACTGTCTTCTGTTGTCCTAAAAAGTATTTATAACTTTTCTCCCTAAAGGGACCTTACAATATAATTTTAAAATATAAAAAAACATAGAACAAACAAAAAACACAAATTGAAACATTAACACCATCACTATTTAGAAAAAAAAATATTAAAAACAGCAGTCAGACGCTGATACAATAAAAAGAGCACCAGCAGCAATTTTATAAACTCTATATAAACTCTAATTTTGTAAATTTTATAAACTTGTAAAATAAGATGTTTTTAAAAATGTTAAATAGGCCAAGAACTCAGAAGGCTTATCTAAAAAGAAATATTTTCAGGGAACGCTGGAACATTTTCAGGGAGGGAGCAATTCCTGGATCAAGGGGGAGGGAGTATGAAGCAAATCCTGCAACAAAGCTTGGAATGTAAATACTGTAGATAGATAGCTGGGTTTTTTTTGGGGGGGGGACTTATATAACAGCACTTTTGCTATATCTGTTCAATGCAATTTCAGTAAAATAGCAAATCATAATAATAATTGATATGAATAAATTCCTTATCTATATTTATTTGGAGAGTGGTGGTACATGAGCAGTTTGAAATCCATCTGGGGGTGACAAGGTTAAGAACCACAGCCGTCAGCCAAAGGGTCACAGGATTCCCTTAGAACTGGGGATCTAAGGAATCTAAGGATTTCCTTAGAATGTCTCTCTCTGGGCACAATCCAGAGTAACTACGGGGAGTCCTTCCTCTGGTGTAAGAACAATTTCGTCTGGATTGCAATATGAATTTCCCATAGGTTTTCATTAGGTGGTGCCATAACTACGGGTGCACGTAATGTCTCTTATGTGCTCCCGTAGTTACTCTGGATTGTAGGGTCTGTCTACTTCTCTTCCGTTTTTGATGACATTCCTTTGCTTGCTTTGGGTATATAAATTATGGAACATTAAGGACTAGTACATTTCAGTCTGTGGCTCGAGTGGCATAGCTAGGGAGGTGCAAAGCTCTAGGTTTTGCAGGACACCTCTCCAAAGCTTGCAAGAAACCCCTTCGGAGCCATGTGAATGCCACTGTTTTGCTTCCCCCACCCAGAATAGCTAAAAATAGTTTTTTGTTTGTATGTTTTTTTGCTTCTCTACCTTGAATGGCTATGCCACTGAATATAGGTTATGTTACATTAATGACTGGTACAGGCTACTCTGTGGCTCTGAGACTGAGAATAAAAGTAGACTATGTGCATACTACTGGTTGCATGGAATAAGGCACAAGATTTCTCTTGAACTGCTATATTAGTTGTCTCTAGAGAAACTTCCTACATTTTCACATATACCCTACAATCCAGAGTAACTACGGGAGCATGTAAGAGACATTACGTGTGCCTGTAGTTACTGCACCATCTAGTGAAAACCTATGGGAAATTCATATTGCAATTCAGAGCAAATTCTTCTTACACTGGAGCAAGGACTCCCCATAGTTATTCTGGATTGCACCCATAAATTCATGTTGTATGGCCTGAAAGATGGCATTACTCTGCTAGTAACTCCCACCCCCAAAAAATTTTTTTTAGCAAATATCTCAGATAGATTCCTTATCCATCAGAGTTACTGCACATTTTATATTCTTCAAAATGTAGATTTGCCTACAAAAATGTTAGATATCAGTATAAATCTCATCCTCTCCTTTTTTGGGGGGGGGGGAAATCTTCCCCTTGGAAATTTCTAGCACATAACAATGAATTGCCTAGGGGAACATGGGTATTTAATGAATCCTAGGGCATACTGAGGCTTTCTGCATATACAAACAGTCTATTCTATTTGAATTAAACATGCCTGAGCCTCACAAACGTATTCCATCCAATGGCCCCGTAGAAGACACTCCAGCAACACAATAAGACCAGAACTGGAGCGGAGGAAAAGAAAAGTGTGGGGAGGAAAAGTGCCCACTGTAATGTTTCAAACAACCATGTATTTCATTTAACTATCTGTAGGAAAAAAGAGCCCAATTCTATCCACCCTTTCCTGGGAGTAAGCCCCATTGACCATCATAGAACTTATTTCTGTGTTGATATGAATAGGATTGGGTTCACAATTCTGCTTAATTCTGGAAAATCCAGGAGAAGATTGAGTTGGATATTTTAAGTGCAAAATGTGGTTTAAAACTAAACATTAAAAAAGATTTTAGCTTCTGGTCCCATCAATTCTTGGCAAATAGAAGGGAAGAAAGAGAAGTTGTGACAGAGTTTATTTTTCTGGGCTGTAAGATCACTGCAGATGGCGATTGCAGCCAAGAAATAAAAAAGATGCCTGTTTCTGGGGAGGAGAGCTATGGTAGGGCTAGACAACTTAATTAGGGTCCAGACCAGGGTGATCATAAGACCGGAAATGTCTAGATTTGTCCATGCCTCCTGTCCATGTGTCCTCCAGAAGGCCTTCATTGTCCTCCATTTTGGCTTCATTTTGGGACTTTGCAATGGTGTGCAGTACCCTATAATGTCATACATTGTTGGATTCGTATTGAAGAGCAGAATCCAATGCAAATGCAGAATCAGTTTTGAAATATCTCCTTCCTATCAAAAGATATGCCTAAAAAATAAAAATAAAAAATATGCATTGGGATCTATAGGAAAGTGCACAATATCGTGGCTTTACTCATGAGAAGGCAAACATGCCATTGTCTGCTGGAAAGGCCAGACTGAGAGGAATCCTTTTTCCTCCTTTTGAGGTTTGGGCATCTGCTCACCCTGGTAGAGACGGTACTTTGCCAACAAAGATCTGTCTAGTTAAAGCTATGGTTTAAGCATAGTTAAAGCAACTATTGACTTACTGAGGGTTGAATGCAATCCCATCCAACTTTCCAGGACTGATGCAGCCATGCTGGTGAAATATTTATGCATGCTGCAATAGGAGTGCAATCACTTAAGGAAAGAAAATATTTGCTCCCTTATTCCTTGAGATTGCATTGCACTGGAAAGTTGGATAGGTTTGGGCTCTTATCCTGCGAAGGGGAAGCATGGTTAGCATTGAGGCTAACCACTGTCAGCAGGATGAAGTGGGCTCACGAGTCAAACCCCATTGCACCTCAGTGCAGCTCAGTACATTTTGTTGTAGGTCGATCAATTTGTCCTTTTATGGCTGATTTGCTTTGCAAAAGTTCTCACCTCTTGAGAGTATCATGATTTTTTAAAATGCCATAAGCCAGAATTCCCAAATTGCAGCACCGTGACCTGCCTCATCTTCAGCATAAGCCACTTTGATTTCCAGAAGCAAACAGGGGATGTCATCCAAAGACATAAAGAGCACAATCCTAACCATGTCTACTCAAAAGTAAGTCCCATTGTGTTCAATGTGTCTTACTCCCAGAAAAATGTCTTTAGGATTGCAGTTAAAGTGTCTTATGGAGGTTTCTGAGGACCATTCCAAGGTCTATAGGGTCACTGGATCAGGAAATAATGGGGCTTTTTTGGAATTGCTTCTATTTGGAGCCAAGCAGTGCAAGGCAAGGAGGGAGTTGTGTGACTCACAACTCACTAGTGGGTCACCATCAGTGGTGGGCTCCAGCAGGTTCGCACCTACTCTATAGAACCGGTTGTTAATGAGAGACAGGACATATAAAGTTTATAAATAGCCATTTAAAAGTGGCTGCCAGATGGTTGTTAATTTATTTGAAGCCCATCACTGGTCACGATCCACACTTTGGGAAGACTTGACATAAGGACACTCTGTCCTCCATGTCACCCTGCACATGCTGCATAGGAGCAATGGACTGTTCAGTGTGTCACATTTGACATCGGTAATTTCAAGAAGAAAGTCTATGGCGTGACACCTGTCACAAACAGTTCAACTACCCTTCCACAACCAACAATTTATTGGTTGTGTCTGTTCAGTTCTTGGAAGGAAAAGCAGAACTCCTATCTCTTAATCTCTGGAATCCCATAAGGGTCCCTACTTTGAAATTAGTCGCAGGCACTATCAATTATAACAGTTTAAATGGTCACATTTAATTACTACAGAAGAGAAATTGATTTTAAAATTACCACTGATTGCTCTGTGGGTATCTCAGTGGGGAAGACAGGTACGGAAGGCTTTCAAATGTAATGAGTGGATGAATTAATCTCCCATTGGCAGTAAATTGATAGTTTCTGTCTCACACTCTTCCTACATTCAGGGCACAATCCTAACCAATTTAGGCCAGCATGACTCCCCCATCTCCCCATTCCTTTGGTGGTATGGGGGTGCTGGCACATGTCTGTGCATTGGCCTAACACCTTCAGGAGTGGTACGGAAGTCCCTTGAGGTACTTTGGCAACACCCCTAGGCCAGCATGTGTCTAGTGCTGGGAATAGTGCTGGCCTAAACAGTAGTTAGGATTGCTCTGTCAGTGCATTTCAAGGATCATGTGAGAATGGTAATCTAAGATGCTCCAAACTGGAGCGTCCCTGTCTCCAAAGTATTCATGGAAAACACCTGTACAGTCTGTGGTGTAGTTTGGTGTGGCGGGTGTATCAGGTGGTGGCACAATAAGTACTGGAGATGTTCCAGTGTGTCATAAGAGTGTCCCCTAAATACTGACAGATTCAGAAACTGAACCTGGGACCTTCGGCATGTGCACAGCGCTACAGACCATCTCAACTCATACTTAAATTAATACTTTGTTTAATTAGCCACATGAAGGCAATATATAAAGGTTTCAGCTTTTATTTTGTCATGTCCTACATTTTGCTTGTATGTCCTATATTTTGGGGGTCCTTGTCCTCTTTTTTTGGTTATGGCATATGGTCACCTGGCTCCACTGGGTCTTATGGCACTTTTGTGACACTGATAGATTGACACAAGGGACTTGCACCAGCCTAAAGGGAGCCTCAGGATTGCTCCCTGAGGCACATAGTGTCACAAGAGATACAAGAAATATATACTGTATTTAGAGCACAATCCTAACCATGTCTACTCAAAAGCAAGCTCCATTGTGTTCATTGGTTCTTACTCCCAGGAACGTGTCTTTAGAATTGCAGCCTAACTAGAACCTAATGCACATGTTTTAGCCTAATTTAGTCTTCAATCCTAAAGACACGTTCCAGGGAGTAAGACCCATTGAACACAGTGGGGCTTACTTTTGAGTAGACATGGTTAGGATTGTGCTATATGGCTGCAATCCTAAAGACACTTTCCTGGGAGTAAGACCCATTGAACAGTCTCCAGTGGTGCCATTTCTTCCCAGAAATACTTCCTAAGCCAATTTATTCCAAATTTTGGGAGATGACTGGGATGTGGTCATCAAACTTTGTAAAACATTGGCTGCAATCCTAACCACACTTTCTTGGGAGTAAGTACTTTTGAACACAATGGGACTTACTTTTGAGACATGCTTAGGATTGCACTATTCTCTCTCTCTCTCTCTCTCTCTCTCTCTCTCTCTCTCAACTAAAAAAGTTCGCAAAGTGGCTTACAAGAAAATGAAAAAAATTAATGGCTAATGGGTATTTAGCCTTATGTTTAGAAACATGTGGGAAACGAGACAAGGAGCTGTAATGATTTTATTCAGCTTTGGCAAACACAATATAAAAATCTGCTAATCATTGGGAAAAAAGATTTTATTTGCATGACATTGTTAACGGCTCTCGCGGTACGTACCAAATGTGTCAGGCAGACTGAAGCAATCTACTTAATGACTTAATGGAGGAGTTACTTTGTTCCCAAATTCAATTACACCCTTCCTACCTGAAGTGCTAAGGCTGTGTCAGCCTTTCCATTATAAGTTCCTATGGAGAGAGGTTTATTTCTCTGGCGTAAAACCCAGTCCAGGTAGCCAAGGTCGGTGTCCAAAGTGAGAACTCGTAAGAGGTGTTTCACATCAATTAGCATTCATTGTGCTTTCCACATTCGTGACAATCCTTCATATAGATTTTCAATGTATTTATTTATTTAAAAGATTATTATTATTAATTTCATTTTTGGGTGCAGTCCTAACCTAAGCTGGCACAACTCATCAGTCTTCCCATTTCCCTGCACATGTCTGTGCACTGGCCTAACCTTCCCCCAGGAGAGGCACACAGGTGTCTTACAGTACTTTGGTGACATTTTCAGGTCAGCACGGGACTTTTGCCGGGGTTTAGGCTTTACATTACACCCTTACATGTAGATTACAGCCTTTATCCCACTTTTCTATCCCATCAGGGAGACTCAAGGCAGCTAACAACATGTATACAACAAGATTTAAAAAATAAGTACAATTAACAATAAAACATTATATCATGAGTTTCCCATGGCGAGGTAAATGTGAAAGGTGGCTCACAAATACCACACTAAAATGTACAATATGTAAAACAGTAAAGTAATTTGGGGGATCAGCCAGTATTCAAACCACAGTATTATGGCCAGTGGTTAAAGACACTTGTGGTTGTCAACAACTAGCAGGTTGGTGGTTCGAGATCTGAGTAAGTGAGCTCCTGTTACTTGCCCAGCTCCTGCCAACCTAGCAGTAAAAAGCATGCTAATATAAATAGATAGTTACTACTTTGATGGGAAGGTAACAGTATTCTGTGTGCCTTTGGCATTTAATCATGTTGGCCACATGACCACAGTACAATCCAGTAGACAAGAGGTCTCTCAGCACAATCCTATATGTATTCCATTGTTCCACTGTATTCCATATGTATTCCAATGTATTCCATGGGGGTACACATATGTATTCCATATGTATACCACCACAAACATATGTATTACAATGTATTCCATTGTATTCTGAGGGGCTCACTTCTAGGAAAGTGTGCAGGATTAACACATGTGTCACTTGGTCAAGTCAGGGAGACCAAGAAAGAGTTTATTTCTGTGGATGGTATTGAATTTTGCTCCTATATAGGCTAAGGGCTCAATCCTAAAGGTGTCTACTCAGAAGTCCTACTGTGTTCTATCGAGTTACCTCCCCGGAAAGTTAGTTTAGGATTGCATAATAAGGCTTCTTGCATTACAGAGGCAAATAATTCTTACCTGAACAGTATCCTTTCTGAACGGCTAACACAATATAATAAAAATAGGATATTAAGAAAAAACCATTAGCAGACTCTCATTACAGAAGGAAATTCTACTTTTTCATCTCACTGCGCACTGACAAGGCACTTAAATTGTCATCGGGATTTTTTTTTTTTTGACAATTCATAGGGCACATTGCACAAAAGCACATTCTGCAGTGATTCTTCCCAAGTCTCCTCTGCCACACCTGCAAATTGTCTGTGGCACATCCATGTGCCATGGTACAGTGGCTGAAAATATTGAGTAGTATATGTAAAATCTTTTTTCAGTTTCCAGTACCTAATTTTTAACCCGAATGTTCTTTTTGAAAATCCGACAAGCTGCCAATATGTCTAGATATATTTTACATAATGTAATCGTGTGTGTTGTGTGTATCTCCGTCAGAGGAAGTCTGCCTGAAACTGCTATATTGAAAATTCCCATGACAGATTTGCAGTAGGAATGCAATAGTAATCTTAAAAGAGTTTTGACTTTGCTATAACTTCTCCCATTTTTCTATTTGGGGCTGCTTTTCCAAAGGAAGATGCATTGAAAGGAGAGACCATTGGAGTGTTGGTCTTTGTGAAGAATCTGTTTCTATACTTAAAAAAAAAATAATGATAGCACAGTTAAGACTAAATGCAGGTCTGTATCTAGGAGAAAAGGAGTATTCCTCCCACCAACGTCTGGATTCCCTGCAAGCCTCTTTGAACTGACGATCAGCTGAAATGCTCAGAGAAATCTGTAGGGAGCCTCACCACAGCATCCCTAGCAAGGAAACAGCAGCACATCTTTTCCAACTGAACTTCAAGAAGCAGAACAAAGAGAGACCCTTTCCCCCATTTTACCTGACTGTTGCCTTTGGGAAACCAGTAGGGTGCCAAGATACCAGATATTCATTTCATAACTCTCATTTCGTACCTCATACCTGAGTATTACCGTAAAGTTAACACACAATTTGCACGCAATACAACTGTTTTTAATATACAATTCTAAACATTTTCTTATCCTGCCTTCCTGCCTGGGATGAGCACTGTAATGAGTCACCAATGTAATGGGGATGAGTCACGACTAGAACGACTGACCTGTGGGGAACAACTTTACCGATATTCTCATGAATTGCTCCCGTGGTTACTCTGGATTGTAGGGTAAGAAGCCCTTTTGGAGCATACCAGGACAGGAGACTAAAAAAAAGAAGACAAATCCGGAAATTTCCCGTCATATGGTCACCCTGTCCATGGGACACCTAGTCTGCCCTGTGACGGACCATGCCATTCTGTTGGGATCCACCTTGCTTTTTGAAACTTTTAAAATAGATTCATTTTACCAGCTACTCTATCTTAAATTCCTATCCTTTTTGCTATGGTTGAAGGGGTGCCTTCTGGAATGTTTATTGAGTTCAATGGATTGGGACCATTTTGATCCCCTTACCTGGTCTTCAATAGGATTGACACACAGTTGCCCAGTTGCATGACAATTTTCAGTGGTGGCTCAGTTTTTCTTTTAATGGGATTGAATACTTTTTTCATTTTTAGATTGGAAAGCGGGGCTCAGTAGGACAAGGGAGCTGCTAGTCAAAAATATTTGGAAAATATGGGGTCCAGGCAGTGGTGGGCAGATGCCGGTTTGGGCTTACTCGCCTGATACGGATCTTCCCACGTGGCGACCACTGGCGAACCGCCCAGAGCCGCGGCTGGCAAGAGCCGCGGGGACTGGTTCACAAGCGGCCGCCAGGTCTCCTGAAGCGGGGCTTCAAGAGACACAGTGCGCTAGCGTCCAACTGGACGCTAGTGCACTGTGTCGCCAGAAGCCGCGCTTCAGGAGACGTGCCTGCGTCGAGCTGGACGCAGGCGCACTGAGCCGCCCCTCCTCATGCGCAGTGAGGGCCCACCCCCTGACCCCAGCCCCACCCCCTGACCCCGGGCCCACCCCCCAACTTCCGGTGAACCGGATCTTGGGGCTCGGTGGGCCCATCACTGGGTCCAGGGATCCCCTGTTGAGTGAGCCCTCCAATGGCAGGGACCTGTGGCAAACCCTAATGTAGCTTCCCTTCAATAAGTGGGACTGGCAAGCTTTTTTCCTCGATTAGCAGGTGAGCACCTTCCATTACAACACAAAAAAGAAGGTGTGAGAAGGGATGGAGTATATGTTTTAAAGGAGCCAAGTCAACTTTAGAAAAGTCTCTACTGCAACTATGCACAGGAGGTTCTTGAGCACTGACAGAGATTGTTTCCAGCAAATCTAAAATGCTGCGCATACAGCCCATCAAAAGCTTTACTTTTCTGGACAGCTGCCTATGGAAAGTATTTGCAGGCTTCTTCTAAATAAAAAAATAAAAAACCTCTTTTTTCCACCCTGTGGTTTCTATACTGGTGAATATTGTCAAGGGAGTGCTTGCCTGACAGAATATAGTTTGGGATCTATTAAGTATGATTAGTTGGCCTAGTAAATGATAAATACCAAACAGAATTCTAAGATTACTTTACAAAAAGAGAGGTTCCTCTTATAGCCTTTCTTGTGGGCATGAAATAAAACTAGGGGAAAATTCCCCTGGGAATGGCGACACTTATAGGTTACATTATGACTAAAGGGATTGATTTTCATATTAAAAATTGTTTTTAAAAAAGGTGACAAATACATGGACAGCTCTGACGTGTTGGAAACGGAGTGGCATATGTGCCTTGTTTCGTTTGCTTTAATTACATTAGAAGATGGGGATGGGGAAGTATGTTTAATTCAGTCTGAACGTACACATTTTCTAGTGGGAAATGAACCCATCTTGCAGTGGCGTAGCTACAGGGGGAGTGGAGCAGTCAAGTTTTGGAGCCATACGGCTCTGTTTTGCTCCCCCGAACTTGGAATGGCTCCAAAGGGATGAGGCTCCCTCTAAAACTTGACTGCTACATGACTTCATGGCATTCTGTAGTTTCCTCCATTTTCAACTAAATTTGAACATATGAATATGAAAAATGGTATGGTATGTACTGGGGTTCAATATGACTATGGTATGTACTGGGGTTCAACAAACGCCTCCATTTGCTCCCTCCGCTTGGAACGGCTCCTTGCATGCTGCTATGAAACACCCTCAAAAACTTAGAGCTTTGCACCTGCTCTTGCTACACCATTGCTTGTATGCAAACATTTGCCCCCAATGTTCTTAAAGATTGTGTATGTTTGGGACAGCAAAACACGTATAAGAAACAATCACAAATTTTGCTGTATGGGAAACACTTGACAGTGCCATATTATGATTACTAAAGACCAAGAAATGGTAACAACATTGAACTGGGTTGGGAACTTGCATTTATTTTTAAGTGCTTCCTTATCCCAAGACGACAAAACTCTTTACCTATGGAGGCACCATATTGGACACTTAATGGCACCATTTAGTGGGCACCATATTGGGCATTTAATGGCATCATTTAGTGGGCACCATATTGGGGCTGCTGTATCACCACATGGGAGGTGTGAAGATTTCACAGCTACTCAGAAATACACTTTATTTAATTCCAGAAGACTTATAGGAACGTGTGCACAGCATTGCAGCCTAATTCTTGTATGCTTATTAAGTGAGGGGAATGTTCTCTTCTGTGAACAAGGACACCTTCCACAGTGTGTCAAGATGCTCAATGAAGTGGAGTCTCTCCACAGAGTGGCAGCTGAAGTCCTTTATGGGGAGCAAGGTGAGAATGCCACCTGTTCATGCCAAGTGTGCCTTTTTAATTAAGCCAACAATACAAGGAACAGAACATTTCTCCATCTCCTGGGGAGACAGGAGGACTTTGGGAGGGGAAAATGCCTTGGTGATAATTCTGTTTGTCAGCCTCCCATCGCTCTTCACCTCTCGTTCATAGCAGTGCCTTGACAGAGAGAGGTTTGTCGACACCTATGAGCGCACAAGAATGCAAGCACAGAATCGTTAATCATGACTGACACGAAAGCTCCAGCATCCTGCACTGCTGGAGGGATGTCCAAAGTAATAACATCCAAAGGACCTATGACAACTACATGCAGCAAGTGCAACAAATGGGGTGGGGGGGAAATGTATAAGTCGAAGATGATAAGAAATGTAAGCATATTATATATCTGGTGTGCATGCTTCACCTTTGTATTCTTCTTGTGGGCACTTTGAGAGAACATGGGAGATGTGGCAGAACATTGAGGTTTGTTGGTAGGACTAGGGACTGCTCCATTTCTCCATAGGCTGGCACAGGATGGCAAGGGATTTGTGTTCCTCCAAGGTACATACACTATATCTGAGATAGGGAGCTTTGTGAGTCTCATGTGTAGCGTATAATAAATGGGCTACTCATAAAAGAATGGCATATAATAAATATATTTATTTTAGGTTGCAATCCTAAACACACTTTCTTGGGAGTAAGACTCACTGAACACAATGGGACTTACTTTTGAGTGGACATGGTTAGGATTGTGCTCATAGTGAGCCAAATATTGAAGTCAGGTATGTGTACAATAAAGGACTGTGGTGGTTCACTGGTTAACCTGAAGGTGCTTGTCAACCTGAAGGTCAGCAGGTTGGTCATTTGAGGCCTGAGTACTAAATGCCACTTTCTGCCAACATAGCAGTTTGAAAGTATATAAATGGATAAATAAGTATCACTTTGGTGGGAATGTAACAGCATTTCATGCACCTTTGGCATTTAGTCATGCTGGCTGCATGACCGTGGAGATGTCATCGGCCAGTGATGGCTCTTTGGACTTCAAACGGGGATGAACACCACACCATAGAGTCATAGTGACTAGCAGTGCAACCTGCAGGGGACACCTTTACCTTTAAGTGTACAAACAATGTTCCCATCAATAATGTGGATTTGGCTTTTCTGAGTGTGGGAAACAGGAAACAAAATGTCTGTGGGCCACATGGAGAATCCTAATGGGCTGCATGAAGGCCTTGGGCCACAGGTTGGCAACCATTGCCTTGTCCCAATAGCCAGTAGCACAAAACATATCAGTCGATCCATATCAAGGTCAACACCTTGAAGCAGTAAAGGGGATTCTTCTGTGTGGAATCCTAAAGATTTCTGGGTTTCTTGGAAGTCTATTGCATTCAAGAGTGACCTTGAAGGTCCTTTTTTGTTAAAATATTCTAGTCTGGTATTAGATCCTGGTGTATCGTGGGCACAAAACCCTCTTTATGTGTCTTCATTCCATAAAGCCAGTGGGTAAATCTGAGTATTTCAGTTTTGCTAGGCTCTCCTTAGTGGTTTTCTGAAGTTTCCATAAGCAAAATATTAAGAGTCAGGGATGTTGGTGTTAAACCATGGTCAGCTTCTAATTCAGGTTGGTGTCATGCCTAAAAAAGTCATAATGGGGCCCTCCTTCCACTCCAACCCAGCAAAATCATTCCAAGAAATATGCAGTAGACCCTTCTTATCCATGGGCTTGGCATCTGCAGGGTTTAGCATCCATAGATGCCAAGCCTATGGCTGGAGAGCATCAGAGAATTCTGGGACGCAATCATAAGTAGCTTCCAGTTCATGCTGGAAACTTCTGGTCACATCTGGAGTGTTCTGAGGCTCAGGGAAGCTATTTTCTGAGAAGCCTGGGAGGCTGTGTGCAAACTCCAGAAGGCCTGGTGTGCCGTCTCCAGGTATTATGGTGCCACAATTATCAGCAGTATCTATAGGAGGTCACCAATGTACAACAAATCAGTCCTTGTGGGCTGTATTCCACATGTGCTCAGCACATGGTTGTACATTAAGAATAATGCATTAGACTTAACTTAGCAGCTCAAATCACAGGACTTCTGCAGACACAGGATCCACATATATGGTTTCTCTTGGATATTTCACATCTCCATTTCCATCTATATGTATTATTTCAACATGTCCCACCACAGATTGCAGTCTGGAAATATACGGCACCTTACCTGGATCTCCAGAGGGATTCCAACTTAAGTTCATTTATGTTGGGTTCAATATGGTTCTCCAATTAATAAAGCCAAAGGAAATAACGGTATTGCGTGCTATGTGGGTCTTGTTATAAATCTTTGCTTTCTGCCATAGGAAATAGAGGTTATACTTTTCCTATAAAGTGGATCTTAGAGGAGCAACGGCACAACCTGCCAAATGTATTTTATTAAGCTTCTTAAATCTTGCTAATAAGACAGAAGAAATCAGTCCTGGTGATTTATGCTTGGTGCAAAAGAGGAAGGAAGCCGAGAGGCACGGCTGGCAACCGACTGCAGTGTCGCAGGCCTGTAAGATGCTCATAGGAAATAGCTGCTATTATGCCACATCTCCAGAGAGTATTTTTCCAGTACTCTATGGGGGAAGAAAGCACTCCTGGAATCACTTCTTTCTGAATCATCTCACTGCAGATCAAATGCAGTACATACATCAGAGCGTGAGTGGGGAATTGCTGGTAGGTCACTGATATGCAAAGCTAAACTTTAATCGTCTTCAAATGTTTCAGGGCCATTTAGATTGCAATTCCGAGAATCCAGGGGTGGAGGAGGAGGAAGAACGAGCGAGTGAGAATCGATGGGCCTGATTCATGAAAAAGATACAGATCATTTACATAGGAGAGGAATGCATGAAAAATCTGTGACTGCTTGCCTTTGTGATTTATGAAGCCCCTTTTCCTGTGCAAGCGATTAACTGCACGCCAAAAGCTCTGGGAATCCAGCCGGGAATGAAAGTGGCTGGAGAAAAAGAGGGCACAGCTTCATAACCTATTCACCATGTGTCCTCAAGCATGCATGTTCAATCTCTGTTTATTGTTTGGCCTCAACAGAATTCATGTCTCACTAGGAGGTTCAAAACTAGTTTGAGATAAAGCTGTCTCTCCAGTGGGCAGCACCAAAAAGGGAAACATTTCACGGTTTCCGAATCATACAGAATGTTGACTTTCCATGGAGTTGGAAGGTCTTGTGAGAGAGTTATTTTGATCCGATAAAAGAAATTGCCATTATATTTGTCAAAAAGAGATTTTATGAAAGTTCAAAGGTTCCCTTACTTGTGATGATATTAATAGTGTCAGAGTCATCACAAGGGTCTCCTGATGTCTTACTTTCCTGAGGTCTGTTTGTGACATCCGTTCTGCAATCCATGCATGTGCCACTCTGAAAATCTGGGATGAAACATAGCTTGAAGGCAAAGCCCATCATCATTCAGACAGCACTATAATCTTCAGGTGACAAGTCCTTGTTGTCATCATGACAAAGTTTTGATAGAGCACAACCTCAAAGGTCATCTGGGAAGAAAAATTTGGGGCCAGGTATGAGCAGGTCCCAGATATGCAAGATATTGTCAAGTGTCCAAAGCAACATATGGAAGACTAAGAATTTTACCTAAAGAAGAAGAATATGGACTTAATTCACAATGCAAAGTCTACTCAGAAGTAAATCCCATTGTGTTCAATAAGACTTACTCCCAGGAAAGTATAGAATTGCAGCCAGAGTTGATGAGCTGTATTGAATTCATTCATTCATTCATTGCATTTCTATCCTGCCTTTCTCCCCCATCAAGGGGACTTAAGGAGGTTCACAACAAAACATGTATGCAATAAATTTTTTTTAAAGTACAATTGAACAATATAATATAGAACATTTTAAAATTTGCCTTTTATTTATTTGCCTTTTATTGGAAATGATCAGATTTCAAAGAGCAGTGGAGAATTGCATTTTTAAATTCTTTGAGTATTTTCAAAGAATTTCAAAAATCAGAAGTGTAGAAAGCAATGTTATTTTGTAACACAGTGTTTCCCAACATACAGAAAATTCTGATGTGGGGAGAATGCTTCCAGTTCAGTGCTCTCCAACATGTTTTCGGTGCACATGGTACGTGCATCATTTTTTTATAATATGAAGAAGCATATAAATTGCAACAGTTGGATTGACAAAGCTGCAAAATTTTGCTGAATATGTGTTGTTATCCCAAGACTGAGTATGAGTATAAAAAAATTAAAAGAGGGTTCCCTTGAATGGACCATGAGAAGGAGAAAGCCAAATCCCTCCGAAAAATGGAAGATCAGAAAGGACATAGTGTAGCTACCAAGGGGTGCATCTTGACCAGTACTGCAGGCACTGCCATGAACCATGTAAGTGCATCCCTTGCCATCAGAGACCTTGAGCACAGTCCTAACCACAGGTGGTTGTTAATTAGGGGGTTAATTAGGTGGTTGTTAATTAATTCGCTAACTGTGACTTAGCGAACAGGTTGTTAATTGGGGGCTGTCATCTTTGAATTGCATGCAAGTGTGTTTGAATTTCTCTTAAAGGGCCTCTGGGTCTGTCCTCCCTCCTCTGCTCCCTCCTCAGCTCCACTCCCTCCCCTTCTAGCAGGGCTCTCTCCCCCCTCCCCTTTTAAGCCTCCCCCCTCCTCTCTCCCCCCTCCCTAGGTTATCTTTTAATTTTAAAATACAAACAGTCTGTTCCCATTAACCTCATTCAGACAAAGCATTGCAGTCATTCCAGAGCATATCAAACACTCACAGGTAAGATGGGAGGGGTCTGCAGCACTATATATGTCTCTTCAATTTTAATATTTTCAAGTCAGAGTGAATAAATTCTTCATGCCCCAAACCTTTATCTGAAGCTATTCAGGAATCCTGTCTTTGCTAAACATCTTATTTTATAAACCTTATACATCTTATAAACCTTATTTCCAGCAAGTTTTCAGTTATTCTCTAGCAATATTTTCAGAAGTTATTTCCTTCTGCAGTTTGCAAAGCATGCTGGGTTTCTCATATGCAAATGAGGCATGGAGAGCTTTACAAAGGGCTCCTTGGATGGGGAAAGAGATGCTCCTTCAGCAGCTGGAGGCAGTTAAAGAGTTAAAGAGGCTGGTCGGGCACTGTTAAGTTTGCTCTAGCCCCAACAGCCAGGGAAAGGAAACGTGGCTGCTGCAAACCTATTCACACTTTCCTGGGGGTAAGCATATTGGCTATAATAGGGCTTACTTCTGAGTAGACCTGCATAGGTCTGGGCTCTGGGATGCTGAAATCCTATCCACACTTTCCTTGTAGTAAGCCCCATTGGCTATAATAGGGCTTACTTCTGAATAGACCTGCACAGGTCTGGGCTCTGGGAAGCTGAAATCCTATCCACACTTTCCTTGGAGTAAGCCCCATTGGCTATAATGGGGCTTATTTCTGAGTAGACCTGCACAGATCTGGGCTCTGAGGATGCTGAAACCCATGATAGTCAATGGGACTTACTCCCAGGAAAGAGGCTGGAACTGCAGCCTGAGAGCCCAACCTGACTACTCAGAAGTAAGTCTCATGATAGTCAATGGGGCTTACTTCCAGGGTGGAGTGGAAAGGACAGCAGCCTCAGAGCACATCCTATGCAGGTCTGCTCAGAAGTAAGCCTCATGCCAGTCAATGGGGCTTACTCCCAGGACAGTGTGGAAAGGACAGCAGCCTCAGAGCAACATCCTATGCAGGTCTACTCAGAGGTAAGCCACATGCTTAATTTTTTTTTGAATATTTTTAATTTTAAAAAAATTCTTGCTGGCCCTGCCCCTGGCCCCGCCCCCTGACCTCAGCCCCCTGACCTGGCCTGGCCCCGCCCACTTCCGGAGAACCGGTTGTTAGAGCCAAGCCTGCCCATCACTGATCCTAACCATGTCTACTCAAATGTAAGCCCCAATGTGTTCAATGGTTCTTACTCCCAGGAAAGTGTCTCTAGGATTGCAGCCATCCTGTGTGTTGCCATCATGGACCAGAACGGCTCAAGAGGTGAGTGGGAGGGATGCTTACACAGCACGTTGTGGTGCCTGCAAAATTTACTGCCGCATCCCTCAATAGCTACGCTACTGGACATGCAAAGAAAGTTGCCATGAGGGTTTGAAAAAATGGCTTCCAGATTGATCTGGTTGGTATGTTACCTTTATGATGGAGGAGAATTTAGAGATGAGCATCTTTCCATGCATTTTATTGAGCATCAACAATAAAACGATTGTGCAGCGGGGGACATCAGTGGCTGAGCCCATTAAAATATGAAGAAGGAACGCATCTTCTCACAGCGCAGAGCCTTTGGGGCTGCCAAAGCCCGACTCCCTCTGCTCCAAGAGTCTGTCTTCTCTTTCTTTCCCTTTTTCTGTCCTTGAGTGAGCTGACGGTGCAGTGGTTGTTGACAAGTTACTTTTCAATACGGGGCCTCACAAGCCGTATTCTTCAATGGCTTCGACACAGAAAGTGCAGAAACGAGTTTTCTTGTTTGCGCATGTGAGTTTCTTACCCACTTACTTGTGACTTACTTTCCCATCTGCCACAAAAGATAATTTTTTCCCCTTCCATTCGGTTTTCTTCCATTCCATTTTTCTTCTTTCATTCGGTCCCTTCTGTTCTGGACTGTTTGGATATCACAGGCTACACCGGACAATTTCAACCCTGGAAAGATGCGCACCTGTGGCCATCGCCTAATCACGGCACAACATGGATGTAAACATTAAAGATATATCCAGGCTTGGTGAACACCTGTGAATACCCTCAAACACACTCTGGGACGCTAGTGGGTCAGGAAACAAAAAAGGGAAAAGGGCTGAGCCTTTGATCAACAGTTATGATGATCAAATAGCTCTAGCTATCCCCAAATTCAGTCTCTGTTATAAGGATTTCCAAACAATGGCTCATGGGCTGGATCCCACATGAATGGAGCTTACATTGCTCTCGTGTCTGTGTCTGATCTTGCCCACACTGGTTAGCCATCATCACGTTACAAAGGTACCTTGGTTTATGAGCATACTTTGTTTCGGAAGCATGTTTTAATCCAAAACGCTTATCAAAGCAAATTTTCCCATAAGTAATAATAAGCAATAATAATATCAAAGGAAATTTTCCCATAAACAATAATAAAAACTCAATTCGTTCCACAACCCCAAAATATTCCTATTAAAATGATGACAATACTGTAGTGTAATACAAAATAATAAAGAAAATACAAAATATAAAGAAAATTAAAACAAATGAACCTGTACTTGGGGTGCAAACCTAAGCATGTCTCATCTGAAGTAAGTTCTATGGGACTTTCAGGAAAGTGTGTATAGGATTTCAGCCTTAGGGCATAATCCAGAAGTGAACTTGGGTTCTCCTGAACTTGGGATGACCCAACTGCAAGATGCTCCGCCCTAGTTACTCTGGAAAAGGCTTGGGGCAGAGGAAGGCAACATAGAATGGGGGACTTAAGACAGGTGGACCTAGGATGCCGTAACTGGGCCAGACTAGACAGTTCAGGACAGGCATGTTGAGGGCATGTTTAGCATTCCCTATGACAGAGTAGGTATGTTAATCCAGAGCCTGTTTCCAGGGCAGAAATGCCCTTTTCCAACTTCTCAGTTATACCACCTCAGGTGCAGGTATAACAATGAGTAAACCCCTAAGGGTCCATGTTAAGGCAGAGTAAGAATGGCAGTGTTGTCCAAAAATCTGAGTTCATGGCCAGCCTGGCTGCAACCCCTGCCTCTTAACCTCAGGATATAGCACAACTACGGAAGCCACCAACCTGGGGATCCAGCAGGCCACTCCAAGAAGCCCCCTGAATTCACTGTAGACTGTACCCCATCTCATCAGGGCCTGCTTATGAGGCGGGCACCACAGCTGTTCCTTGTTCAGTGTAATCTGAGGGGGTCTCCTTGGGAGCAAGCCCTTCCCAGGTGTCACTTGGTGCCTATTTAGCATTCCCTGGAGCAGGTAGGGCAGCCCAGGCTTCCTGACTCTGGATCCAGCATCACTTTCTGCCCTGACTTCAGAATTCTTGTGGCAGCCCAGCCAGGGCACTCCTCACTGCCCTCACTCTGGATTGTGTCCAGAGTCTCTTAGGTCTCTCAGGCTGCAATCTGCCCCCGTTACATAAGAGTGAATCTCACTGATTATAATAGAGCTTCCTTTAGAGTAGAAATGCAAGGCTAGGTCTCTCAGGCTCCTTTCTATTGCACTTCCCCTTACACAGTAGTGAGCCCCATTGACTGTAATAGGCTTACTTCAGAGTAGACATGCATAGGCTGGTCTCTCAGGAGAGGTTGAAAGAGTGCTGGTGGAGCACAGAAACTGGCTGGAGCTTTATCCCAGCCAGGACTCTTTTTTCGCTTGTAATGCAAGACATCACTTGTATTGCAGGATAAAATTTATTTGAAATGTTTGCTTGTCTTACAAAATGCACAATCCAAAATGCTCTCAATCCAAGGCTTTTGTAAAGGCATATATGTATAGAGAGATCTCAATGAAAGTTGCAATGTTTATGATACTTTATATGATACATATATGATTATATGATATATCATGATATGATATAATATTTACTGGTGTGAGAATATTTACTGGGAAAAGTCATTTATTAATAGGAAAAATAGGGGATTTGAACAGCCTGGTGTGCCTTGTCAATGGTATAAACAATTGATGGTGTGTCTTGACAGGTTTAGCGCCTTGTTAGTGTGTCATGAGATGAAAAAGGTTGAAAATCACTGCTATAGACTATGATCCCTCCTGAAACTTTTCATTTATGGTACTCCAGCCCTTCTGGCTATCATTATTGTTGCTTCTGTTACTAGTAGAGGTTTTTTTTGCTGCAGATTTTATTTTTATGCAAAAGTGCTGAAAGTAGCATTAAGTGTTTTTATACCAAGAACACATTTTTATAAATTACAAGCTGAATTTACCCTTTGTTGAGAGAGTAAAATTTGGGGAATATTGGTGGGCACCTATGGACACTGGCACTACTGGTCAACAACAGGCACTGGTCAGCGGTGGATACCAGGGGGCACCGGGAAACAGTGGGAACTATTGGGCACTACTATGCAGCAGCACCACTGGGCAGTGAGTTGCAGGCACCACTGGGCACCAGGCATCACCAGGCACCACCAAGCTCCACAAGGCACCACTGGGTTGCAGGCACCACAAGGCACCAGCGGGCAATGGGTGCCACTGAGCACCAGTCACCACCATGCAATGGGCAGCAGGCACCATCAGACTCTGGGTACCACTGGACACTGGATATCCCTGCCAGGCACCAGGCACCACTAGCTACCAGGCACCAGGCACTACCAGGCATCAAACACACCCAGGCACTGGGCAACCCTGTCTGGCACTGGGCATCACCAGGCATCGGTGATCACACATCACTACCAGGCATCTTATGTTCTTAATGGGTCCTTACATTACAGAAGGAATATGAATCAGTCAGTCTAGAATGTTAAATATATTGGCAAAAACATGTTACACTCCTTTCCTCTCCCGCCTCGGGGTTTGAATGTCTAAAAATTGGTTCTTAGTGGGTGCTCATGGCAAGGAAGGAATATCCTCCCCAAATATCACACTTCTAAGTCTGGTTTTTTGGCTGGGTGTTGGTTTTTTGGCTGGGTGTTTGGCTGGGTCAGTGAGGCTGCAATCCAAACCCCTCAGTTAGGCTGGCACAAACCCCAGCACAAGTCCTGTGCAGGCCTGAGGGTGCCACAGAAGTGCTGTAAGGCACCTCTGCACCACTCCTGGGGGAGAGTTAGACCAATGCACAGACATGTTCTGGCCTCCCCACACCAACATGGGAATGGGAAGACCAATGGTTGTGCTACCTTAGATTAGGATTGCAACCTCAGAGAGTGAGTCAGTCAGTGAACTTTCAATTTTATATTGATTTTTCTTATTTTAGATAATCACTTTAATAGTGTACTGGGTGGGTGAAATAGGTGGTCCAGAGCAGTGGCATGGTGGGAAAAGGTGAAAAGCACCTGACCGCGTAGTGCAAGATATCCATCAAATTTATTCCATATTTACTCAAATCTAATTCCTATTTTAAAAGACTTGAGATTTAAAAAAATGTTGATAGGTGATTGTAATACGCAGCTGCAAAGCAGATGCAAAACTGAATTTTACTGCATACAACAATTACTAATTTGATAGTAATAATAATAATATGATTATGGGTTTATGTTTTGATTTTTACCTAATTATACTACTTTATACAACAATGGTTTTATGTTACATTTTTGATTACAATATAGAAATTTGTAAATACTGAACGATACTTATAATCAAAATACCATATTTACAGATACACCATTTAATCTAATGTACACTTTGATTTTGGAGACTAAATTTGGCTGGAAAAGGTGAGTGTTAGATTTGAGTAAATTAGGTATTTATTAGTGTACGGCATTGCTGACAATGTGGTAAATCAAATATCTGTATGGGTGTTTCCTAGAAAGACTCTTGAAAGTTGTTGGCACCCATGGAAATGCACAGTTCTGGTAGAGGCTTCCATCAGGATATTTTTTTGAATTCAAGGTGTATTTTAAGCCTCAAAAATTAGAAGTTATGATTCTATGATTCTATGTGTAGAAAGCAATGTTATATGTTTTTTCTTTGTCATCATTAAAAAACACATACCTCTAATTATTAGAAATTATATGTTTTCATTCTGTCATCTTTCAAAAACAAAAAAAATATACCTCTAATTATTAGAAATTTATTCTTTGCTTTTACATTTCCAATATCTAAAAATATAAAAGCAGGCCTCCGTCAGTCTTGAAAGACTATGGTATTGTGCTCAGCGCTGCATACGCTGCATGCAAAGCACGAAAGCCTGGGTTGGATTGTTATGGAGGATAGGCTGTTACCCAAGCAGCAAATCCCCCCCTCCACGCCACTGAATTAGTCCAATGGAAAGGCAGAACCAATACAATTGGATCCAGCTGGCATCGCAGAGCTGGACTAAGGACAGGAGCTCACCCTGTCTTGTGGGGCCGACCCGGGTCTCGAACCTTGGCCTGCTGGTTAACAGGCACAGTGTCTTAACCACTTGCGCCACCCACAGTGACAATAATCCTAAACACACTTTTCAGGATACCAGAATGTAAATATTCTCACATTCAGGGAGTAGACCCCATTGAATAAAATAGGACTGAGTAGACATGCTTAGTATTGCACTGAATATTTTTTCTGATCATGAAATACAGATTACATTTTGTCAGAATGGGCCACATGTATGGAATATTACAAGGACAGCGACTAAATACTTTGAATACGATGGACATTTGAAATGAATTTTCAATCACTATTAAATGAATGGGGAAAAATCAGAATCAGGAATGGTGAAGCCTGGCCTTCTTCACCTTGAACACTTGGAGGCAGCATCACCCCAGTGAATGTATCGGGAAAAGATCAGAGAAGTGGAGCGTCTGAGAAAAGGAAGAAAGGAAGAGACATTATAAGATTATAATCTGAGACATTATAAGATTATGAAAATCAGGAAGCTGTAGAAAATTCTCAAAGCAATATATAGGCAAAAGGTACATTGTGAGAGGATCAATTTCTCAATTACCTTTTCCATACTTGATATGTATTCAAAACAATATTTGATACGCTGACTGCCAAATGGACAACTACTTCTATTCCTTTAAAAAGCTAGAGCGTGTGTCACATTGTTAATTGTAATTGTGTAAATGTACGATCGTTGTGGGAACTTTATTGTTAATGCTTTATTTTGGTGCTTCGAGAGCTGCTATGCTTTGGGGGGGGAGTTGTGACTTCGTTTTTGGGGGTCATGAAAGGCTGGGTCCTGCCATTTTGGAAACTGGCCATTAGTGCCACCATGTTGGAATGGAGCACTCAGGCTGCAATCCATACTTTCCTGGTAGTCTCACTGAACACAATGGGATTTACTTCTGAGTAGACATGGAGGAGCTCTGGCACCCCAGTGACATAACTTTTGGTCTGGTGTCACTCCTGGCCATGGCGTCACTTTCAGGTTGATGGCATCACTTCATGGGGGTCTCAAACGTTGTTTTCAGAAGTGGGTATCGGGTGAAAATGCTTGACAACCATTGGAAATTGAAAGACCAGTTCAATTTTCAAAGTGGAGCAGCACCAACTTGTGTTTGTCACATCAAATTGTGCAACATTTGTGTAGCGCTCCTCCACAAGTCAAGCCAAACCCCAAAAGGGTTGCGATGCCAGATACCTCCATAGAAAAGTTATTAAAAGAGTCCAGCATGTCAAATCCTTTAGAATAGGGTTGCTGGTTCTCCTCTTCTTCTCATTCCTTATGTTCTTCCAACCATGATGTCCTTCTCTAGTGTTCTTCTTTCCTTATGTTCTTCCAACCTTGATGTCCATCATTCGTTCACTGTGAATGATTGTCAGAAAACCACTAATATATGCATTCAACTTAAACCTGCTGGCTTCTTTAATACCACATTTATTCATATCTAATGTACCATTGAATCTAAGGCGCATCCCAATTTTGGAAACTAAATTGGGCTGAAAGGTTCTCATTAGATTCATGGTATACACTTTGCTTGGCAGCCTCTAATCTGAAGACTCACAACCCAATCTTCACATCTCTGCTCATTGGTTGTGCCATGAAGATGACTTGTCATAAAAGATGCTTTGACAGTGTGGAATGGAGGTAGCATGGGGAGAAACCGGGCAGGGTAGGGAACATAATAGTGGTGGGAAAGCCATGAGAGAGAGAGAGAGAGAGAGAGAGAGAGAGAGAGAGAGAGAGAGAGAGAGGATCCATCACAGGATGCATGCAATGCAATCTAACCGAAGCCTGCCCACTTTGTCTTTGCAAACTTGTGCTGGCAAAGTTGCCATTTGGGTTGGGATGAGGATGAGCACTGTGCAGGACTGTGGGTGGGTGAGTGGGAGACCAGAGAGTGGGTGGCAAGGGACTACCTGTTCCAGATCCGAGCCCTGTTCCCAGCCAGGGGCTGCTCAGATCTGAGCCATCAATATCAGTGGCGCAGATCCACATAGACTCATTGGGGTTGCTGCTACATTCCCGTATTAAGGGGAAAATTTGCAGCCCCAAACTTGCAGTGCAAACAATACAGGTATGCTGGCCTGTCTGTTCCAGTGCAAGTGAGGTTTGCGCTGCCCAATACATAATTATGCCAATTTTGAATAAAACCACATAATGCCACTTTTTGCACTTCTGTGTTTGGAAAATTCAGAAATCCATTTTCAAAAAATTGTTTTCACCCACTTCTGTGAATCTGGATTGTCTCAAAGTACATGAGCGCCACAAGGGAAACATTTTCTATATGTTAAGGAAGGAACTTCACTATTCGGAAAGCTCTTTGAATAAATACTCACGGGTATCAGGAAAAGCATGCAGAAAGGCCAACATGAGGATGCAGCAATAAGTGTCAGGTCTTGAAAAGTTTTGAATGGAGGTCAAAGTCTCTTCCTGCTAGTACTGTACTGGGAGGAAAAATGGCCCTCCGGAGTTGATCAACCATGTTGAATGAAATCCTTGTATCCCCAGGTGGCATAGCTAGAGTGGGGTGGAGCAGTCAGTCTCGAATGGAGCTTTGGAGCCATTCCAGGCAGGTGGGGAAGGGGGACAAAACGGAGCAGTATGGTTCCACATTTCAAATCTTTCTGTTCATTCTCAGATGATTTTAACAGACGATGGCTTAACACCTGCTCGGGGCTTTCCCGATTCTGTCCCTAAATATGCCTGGAACCGCCAGCTTAAACCTATGGACACCGTGTTTTTCACCAACACCATTCAGGATACATTTTTTTACCCTCTTAAATCAGTGTGTGCCCATCATACTACACAGGACATCACTGAATGCATCCAGATTTCAATGCAAGGGATCTCACTGACAAGCCCACAATTTCCCCCAACGCCTTTGGCTCTGTCCCAAGCCATGGCAACTTGATGGACAGATAATCTATAGGCAGATCATAGAATCATAGATTGATCAGGTGCAAATCTGGAGAGGTCCACTAGTCTTCTTCACTGTTATTTCAATTGTGTTGAGCGATAGGGTTGCTGGTTCTCCTCTTCTTCTCATTCCTTCTGTTCTTCCAACCATGATGTCCTTCTCTAGTGTTCTTCTGTTCTTCTTCTGTCCTTATATTTTTCCAACCATGATGTCCATCATTTGTTCACTGCGAATGATGTGTCAGAAAACCACTAATATATATATATATCTGAATCAAGGTAGTGATGTAAATGAGTGCAATCCTAACTGTCTACTCAGATATAAGCTCCACTGTGTTCAATGCCTCTTACTCCCATGAAAGTGTGTTTAGGATTGCAGCCAGTGTTCGTCTAAGCATTCAACATTTCATCAAGGAGTGCTATAAAAGACTCAGGGAAGAGCCCCGTGCCACTTGGTGCCAGTCTACCTACATCTACTCTACTTATTTCCTTTTTAGCTACCTGGAGAAAATGTAAGGTATAAATAGAACTGATAAATGCATCAGGTTCAACACAGGAATTTTAGTATGGGGTACAAATGTGTTGGAGTCCCTTGGATCATAATTTCTACAAATTATAAAATGTAGTACTATATAGTCTTTCACAAAAATTGAATGCTCATCTTTGCACAATATATGCAAACATTTTCTGAGATCCCAGGAAACTTCCGGCTCCCTTCCTTTTGTCACAGGTCCTCCTTTTGACTCCACGTTAAGGCATGATGATGACCCCCCGCACTCCCCTCTCATGGTGCATGAAACACAGCGGAGTATGATATAACACAATGGAGTATGCAGTTCCTCTGGCCTTCTCGGAGGTAAATGGGTGCTTAGATCTCTGAATAGGAGAAGCAAGACCTGTGTGGCGGTCTAAAGAATTTAATCCCGACCAATGAATAAAAGTGTGCAGAGGGTTTGTGTGCGAGATCAGGAGAGAATGCAAAGAAACACTGAAGATAAAAAAGAGATTTTTGTGTGTGTGGCAAGGAGCAAAAAGCACAAAGTCCTAAGTTAGCTCACACAATGCTTTTAGTAATCAGAAAAAACCCAGACACTGTCAAAACACAACATTAGTTTTCAGAAGCCTCCAGGCAAAATTTTATTTATTTAACGTTAGTTCCTATTTTAATAACAAAAAAGTGGCAGCATATTCTACATCAAAGAAAAAAACTTTTCCTAATGTTTCCATTCCTCTTCTGAAGTACAGGCACTGAAGTAATGGAGCTGTCTGTCTTGAAATAATTACGTGAGTGGCAGGATCTCAACCCTGGGAAAGCTTTTTGTCTGCGTTGGGGATTGTGCTGAAAAGAGAATCTCATCTTGCGCTGCTGAAACCAAACACCAGTGGGGGAGAATTTGTTCAGCTACTGAAATGGTTACTCATATTTTAAATAATAACTAATTAGACGTACATAGGCAGACAGACCCCCAAATCCAGAGTAACTACGGGAGCACGTAAGAGACTTTACGTGCACCTGTAGTTACTGCACCATCTAGTGAAAACCTATGGGAAATTCTTATTGGAATCCAGAGAAAGTCGTTCTTACACCAGAGCAAGGACTCCTGTAGTTACTCTGGATTTTGCCCATAATCACCACAACCTACCAACAACTGAAAAGAGGCCACCAACTGATCCTAAAAATCAGTTATATCCACCTGAATCAAGGTGGCGACGAAGGACCTGTTTGTACACATTTTCTGTTTGCCATCAAGGACCTTATTTACACTGTGGCTGCAATACTAAGCTTCACTTAAGCCAGCCTAAGCCTCGGCATAACTCCTGTGCTGACCTGAGGGTGTCAAAAAAAGTGCCATAAAGCATTTCTACCCCAAACTGGGAGGGTTAGGCACAGGCATACAATGACTTCCCCACACGTGGGAAGATATGCCAGGTGAGTTAAGCCAGCCTAAACTTCTTAGGACCGAGCCCTGTGCCTTTGCACCCTGCAAGATAAATTCATGGTTCTTGTCATTCTCCCAAAAGCTTTTCAAAGGAAGGAGACATTCCAATGAATTAATATGATTGGTATATATGACTAGCCCATGGGTCTGCAAACCTTTTCGCAGGGATATATCATCTTTCTGATACTGTGTCGGTGTCTGGGAAAAAAGAATTAATTTACATTCCAAATTTCAATAAATTGACATAAATGTCTATCTACAGTATTTTTATACTGCTTTTCTACTAAAAAGTTCAGAAAGCGGTTTACAAAGAAAATGGAAAAAATTAATGGCTAATGGACTAATGAATATTTAGAAACAACTTATATCAATAGATGAATGAATTCAAACCAGTTCACAAATACTTGCCACACAAGGAGGGGATCTTCAAACCAGCTTATAACCACTTTCACAGAGAGAGAGAGAGAGAGAGAGAGAGATTGCACAGCCTTCCTGGTCCTCAGAATAGCCTCAGGCTCCCCTCACCTCTGGAGGATTAAAGGGCTCATCCACAGCCACATTGAGGGGTGTTTGCCATGGACCACATGGAGTTTTGTCATAGGTCATGCCTGGGCATCTGGGGTTTTGCACTCCTAGACTAGCAGATAAATATTTAAAATTTGGTCCCTAAGATATTGTTCAAGGGATCAAAGTATAGATGGCTTTATAGATGGCTTCTGGTTATCAGTCCCATTTGGAAGGACGACTAGCATGATATCTCTATATAAAATCAAAGTCACTGACTGATTCACTAACTCATAAACACCCAGCCAAAACCGCCAGACCCAAAAGCATGAAAATTGGGTAGAGTATTCCTTATGTGACATGAGCACCCACAAAGAACCAATTCTGAGAAGTGTCTAAGGGGGAGAAATGGCATGCAATGTGTTTTTGTCCCTGTACATAACATTGAAGACTGATCAATATCCAGCATGGACTTAGAATCATGAAATTAGGGGAGCATATTACTTCTTTCATCTAACGACCCACTAAGAACCAATTTGGTGCCTGGGTGCCCACTGGTGCTTGTTGATGCCCTTTGTGCCAACCGTGTGCTGGTGCTTGGTAATCCCTGCTGCTGCATGGTGTTGCCTGCTGGTGGTTGGCAGGGATGCCAAATGCCTACTGATGCCCACTTCACAGTGGTGCCTGCTGGTGCCCAATGCCCAGTAGTGCCTGGTAAGGATAGGTAGGGATGCCCGGTAGGGATGCCCGGTTCCCATTGCCATCTGGTGCCCACTGCCTGCTGGTGCCTGCTGCCCACTGCCAGTTAGTGCCCAAAGATGATGGGTAGGAATGCCCAGTGCCTGCTGGTGCTTGCTGCCTGGTAGTGCCCGCTGTCCACTGCATGGTGATGCCTCCTGCCCAGTGTTGCCCTGTGCCTGCTAGGGGTGCCTCTTGCCCACTGGTGCTGACCACAGTAATGCTGGTGGTATTCACTGCCAATGATGCCTGGTAGGAATGCCTAGTCCCTGCCAGTGCCCACTGGTGCCTGCAACTGCCCCCTGGTACCCTTTAGTACCTGGTGCTTGTTGGTGCCTAGTAGTGCCCAGTGCCCACTGGTTCCCACCACCTGGTGCCAGTTCCTGCCAGTACCCAGTCATGCCTGGATCTTACAAGGATGGGTAAATTCCACTAATAAGTGAATAAAACTATGTGCTACAGAGTCCAAATACAGAGGTGATTGGAAAAGCAAAAGCGCTATTTAAAATGTTACTTTAAAACTAACGCCTAAAGAGGTATAATTTCAGAATATGTCCAAACAATTGGTGTAAAGAGGTCATCTCTGTTGGATGTGTATCCGGCCCATAACATAACAACAAAACAGAAAGCTGATAACTGTTTTAGGTACAAGAAGAACCAAACTGAATGATAAGGTGGCTCATTGCATGAAATCTAGTCATCAGAATTCCTCCTTAGTTATGGGTTTGGTGTTGGGTCGGCGGACCCGGTTGGGGGTCCCTTGTTAAAGCCTGAAAGGGCTCTCCTACCCTAGGCAGTGGTAGCGCCGCAACCTATAGAAGATCTGGAGAATTTCAAATCTGGAGAATTCTCCAGTTTGAAACAGAAGATTGTAAGGAGCAGGGATTAAAATAAAAGGAAATCAGCTCCAAAAAGGGTGAAAAGCACTAGTGGACCTGTGATAAATGATGCAGCATATGGAGATTGATGAAAATATGGACGACATTGCTTAATGGGGCACAGAAATGAAGGTAAGATCATTCAAAGAAAGGCAGTATTTCTGCAGAATTCAATGTAAAACTGTTGTATAAACACTGTTTGTAAAAAGTTGACAAAAGGGAGGACAGATGACTTTAAAACAAAACAAAACAGCACAATGGACAAAAATCCATCCAAAAATGAATCAGAAATAAAGATGAAGACAAACATTCAAAGGAATGCATAATAGAAAAATAATAGAGGGGGCATTTGCATGTAACAGAAGGGTTCATTTCTCAGGTATCTGGTCTGTTGTTTTTAAATTAAATTTTAAAATATGCCAAAAATATTCAGTGTTCAGATGAAAGAAAGTTATTTTAAAAAACCGCTTTCAAGCTCTCAAATCTGCAGTTTGAATGCTCAGCTAATACATCAACACTGGCTAGCCTGCCAAAAACACTAAAATACAAGGAAAAGATATAATAAATTAGTAAACTGTCAACTCTTCTTAATATGAATCCCCAGTGCCAGACATAGTTATAATACTAAAAACAGGTTACCTAAAAATAAGTGTCTAATGAGGAAGTGTGGAACAGTTTTTTTATCTGTGTTGGTAGAAAGTAATCAAATTATGAAAGTGGCGCTCATGATTTACCTTGGATACTTAAACACCTTCCACACCTCCAAATTTCAGTGTTCATCTGGGGAACTATAATCCTACACAGTAGAAACTTTTGTTAAAACAGTGCATTCATTTATTTGAGCTGAAATGCTTTCTTCATTGCATTTTGATAGACTATTGCATACCCATGCGAGATAATGGATTGTGCTGCGCATCCTTGAAGGAGAACAGCTTGCTTCATATCACCTCTCCGGTACCCGAGAGGCATTCCACTTCCAACACCTGCAAGACATCAAAAGCCCTGGGAAGAAAGATGGACCAGTGATACCTGCTGTAACAAATCAGATTTTGATTCACTTTCTTTCCTATAAATCTGGAGGAAAGAATTTTTAAAAGTCTGCTTAAAATTCCACCGTACCATCTCTTAACCTATCTGGGAAGATCGGCTCCGACGCCTTTATGGCAGCTCAACCATGTGTACTGCAAAGGCTCGCTAGCATCAATGCTATCATCCCTCCAGCTTCCAGAAAGAGTGAAACACCAAGTTCTATCCCATTAATTTTCTTGCTACATCCCTGTTTCGTCATTCCGTTTAACCTCCTTCTCTGCAATTGAAGATTTAATCATGCTGAGTGTCCTTCAAAGTTGCAAGAATTCACTCCAATCTGTGGCCAGTAACACAAATTGACCCCCCGTTACTGTTATGATTATTTTAACTCTTTGGGTTTAATTTTCATCTTTGGGTTTAATTTTCATCTTTTTCGATAAAGAAAGAAAAATACATTTCCAGATTATATACCATAATTCTTCTCCCCCTGACAGTTAATGCACCTTCACTTTTTGCATTCCTCAATCTCATGTTTCGGCATGGAGCGCTCAAATCTTCATCGGCATACCTTATGTGTCATAACATGAATAAATTGTAATTTTTTTCCTGAGGGTTCAATAAAAATCAAAGAAACAGAAGAAAAAATTCTTTGTATATCTATTTTAAAAAGCCCTCAAAACTAATGTCTTACTGGGGCATATTTATTTACCGTATACTTTTGGAGATCAACACTTGTCTAGCTAAAATCTACTGTGCTGTCAATCCTGCGCAACGTGGCTTTTTTCATTGTTTTTCTTTACTGTTTATAGATTTCTCCTCCCACGTCAGAAAGTACATCCTGAGTACAAAGAGACGGGGAAAAAGGGTGTGTGAAACTTTTCTCCTGCAGTAGGCCTTGGTAGTTATGATGAAAGTACTGCAGTGTGGAAAAAAAAGATTAAAAGGTGTTAAGACATTTCCTTCTCTTACAGAAGTCCTGGGGTCTCAATGCAAGAGACTCCAACTTGCATATCCATATTGAACAAATTGCCTTGTTCACACCGAAACCTCGACAAACATAGTTGATACACTACAGGGAAGGTGTGTGAAGTATTTCAAAGAAAGAAGTTTGTTATTATCAGAAGGCTTTCCGTACATGAAACTATTTTATAAATATCTTCAAGAAATGCAAAGCAGTTTCTAAACCAAAATGTCATTTGGATGGGCCAGTGTGTTGACTACCTGGTTTTTTTGAACCAAAAGAAACCTATTAAGTGATCAAAATCAACACAGTATTTTAAAAGAGCTTAGAATATATTCTATGTGGTTGAATCAGTTTAGATTTAGGAAGGGAAGGCTTTGGGTAAAAAGTACAAGAATATTTGCTATACATTGGAATTTCTTAATTTTTGGTAGAAAGTTAGATAAACTGCAATTTCCAAAGTTCATTCATATATAAAGTTGACAGGATCCTCTTTCACACTTGCCAGTATGTGAACACAATCCCCCAAATTGAGACTGTCCCTGTTTTTTTGGGATATATGGCAACCCTATTCATATATGGTAGTGATAGGTTTCTACATTGCCCCACCCCAATAATCTCTGGAACAAACAAAAAAACGTTAATTGTACTTAAAGGAAAAAGAGTCAGAATGCAGCATATTTCTTTACCCAATGTGTAACTAATCTGTGGAACTCCTTGCCATAGGTATTTGGCCTAAGTGCCATTAAAAGGGAATAGAACATATTTATGCAGGAAAAGTCCATCCCAGGTTACAAGTCATGATGTCTACATGAAACCTCCGGGTTTTAGAAGATGCTGGATGCAAGGGAGTGTCAACAGGATACAGGGAAGTTGTGCTTCCTAGGCAGCACAATTCTAACTTGCACTGAAACGGGCAGCGTGGTGTTCTTGCAAATAAAGCAGTGCAAATTGGGGCTGCAAACTTAACAGAGCTTTTGTGACACTCAGAGGCTGGTGCAAGGAATTTGCGTTGGCCCAAGGATGCCTTGACTCAAGGACCCTGAGTCATTTGGTGGGCCACCACGAGACACAAGAAGCTGCACTGAATGGGCCTTAGTCTGATCCAGCAAGTTTCTTTTTCTTATATTGCTTACATACACCTGGCCATAATGAAGTTTCTCCCACTTTCCTTGCAAATAATATAAATGCATGGATATAAATACATACTGGTACTTAGTTGACATTTTTCACTAAAAGATGGCAGAAAAAGGATTTTTAAAATGAACAAATGTTTCTTTCCAGCTCTCTAGCTAGAATCTGAGGACTTGGGTGTCCATGAGGGCCACAGTCCAACACAGGGCCATTCTGATATCATCAGAGGGATGAAGGTTCTGCTCCATCACAGCTCCTTCTTGCACCACTAGGGTACCATGCAAAGCATGAGATTACTAAACTCTTGGTCAGTCACTATGTTTTAGTACCTGCTTTCTTACTCCAAAAATGGACCACATTCTACTTCATTTGCACCATTTACCATCACGAATTATTAAAAGGACTTTAGGGAATTTGTCATGTTTTAAAGAAGTGCTGCTAAAAGGCCATTTTAATCCCATGGTTGACATCTAGCAAATGAAAGATCTCATGCTGAAACCAGAGATCTTCTGCAATAATCTGAGGGTGCTTACATAGGTGTCTCTACCACAAGGACTATTTATTTTATTCAGGAAAATTAAGTTTCTTTAAGTCATCTGTGGATAAGGGCACATAGATAGCTCATAAAGGAAAACTAAAGCAGGCTTTGTTTTGTAAGAAGTGTTTTTCAATAGATTTTATCTCCCCGAGGGGCACCTGGCCTGGGCAGTATGTGAATGGGAGCTCATGACTGCATCTCAGGCGTTGCCCTAGTTGGGGAGGTGATACTGGTGGCTGTGATCCAGTGAGATTGTGATCCAGAGAGTATGTGGTCTATGCCTGCCCAGGGACTTGGAGAAGACATTTTGCAGTGCCTCCTCCCTCATCACTAACAATGGATCTTTCATATGTGTTGAGGTCTTTGAATCCTGAGCAAGCATACAATCCTGGAATTGTATGATTAAGTTCAATGAGATTGTACTGTATAAAGGATTGGTACAATCCATACAAACCATAACTGCAGATGGGAGAAAACAGTGATAACAATATAAAAGCACATAACTGCAATCCCCTTTTTCTGCAATCTCCCTTTCTTTACAAAAACACCGCAAAGTCTGCAAAAACAAACAAACAAAAACCCATTTATTTTTATTTGGTGTTGGGAGACTGCATAGGTAGTGATTGTGGCTGCATCTGCAGACACTAAAACACTTATATCACCTACCTAGTACACTTTTACAATGATTATATTTTGTAATTACAATGTAATTTTAAATTAAAAAAAAAACACAAACTCTACTTTCTGCACTTCTAACTTTTGGAAAACTCTGAAATCTGTAAATAAAGTTTTCTCCTACCTCTATCCATAATACAAGGATCTTGATTTTCAGAAGGCATGATAATATGAGGGCATTATATTAAAGTGAAAGTTGATAAAGTGAAAGTTGACATATATCATCAGATAATGTACAATCGCTCTTATATTCGCCATTAAAAATAAATCCATGCGCCCTCTTCTTGTTCTCAGTGGAATGTACAGTCACGATAGATGCTTTGTTACTGGCTGAGCCAACAAACTATGTGAATAATTATGTTGTCAGGTAAATCCAGCACAGGTACCATAATCAGAGCTGGTACCTTCTTGCCCATTTGTTCTTCAAGATGTTCTTGGAGACCTAAAACATATATTAAAAAAAACACTTAAAACCTTTCAACTTTAAAAAATCTCCACTCATTTTAGCTATTAAATTAAACACAAATTGCAGGAAAGTCGGGTTTTCTTAAAAAGACCATATAAAAATAAAATTTAAGGACTGATTAAAATAACCTACGTGTATTCAAACATATTGCATAAGCAAACTTCTAAAATACTGAGGCTGGCATTCCCAATTAAAGTGCAAAATTAAACTGCATTTTCTGTGTAATACATTTTTGAATCATAAAAATGTTTTATATAATTACGGCTGCAACCCTATGCACACTGACTTGGAAGTAAACCCCACCAAACTTAGCAGGGCTTCCTTCTGAGTACATCTGCATGGAATAGAGGGCACAATCCTAACCAATTTAGGCTGCCGCTCCTTTTTCCTGTGGTGGAGCTAGTGCAGGACTGGGACTGGGACTTGTGCCGACCTAACTGGGGCTTAGGATTGTAGCTTCACCATCACAAGACAATGGTCACTATTTATGCCATGTATGCCATGCCTGTAGCTGAAAAGCATCAGAGCATTCTTGGACACAATTTGAAGTCACTGGTGTGAACTGGATGTGCCTTCTGGTTGTGTCCATGAAACTTCTGAAGATGCTGGGAGATGTACAACCTCTGGGCTCCAAAGTAGGCAACTGCAGTGCACCCAGCAGATTTCATTACATGTGGAGTTTGGAATCTGTGGTGAGGTTGCCATATGTCCCCCAAACAGGGACAATCCTGATTTGGGGGGATTATGTTCACATACTGGCAAATAGGAACAGAGGATCCAGTCCCGATTTTGTGGAAGAGAATTATGGCAATCCTATCCATGCATGGTGCATGTGTCCCAGAATAGAACCCACAGAGTCTATGTATTTAATACCTGTCATAGTTGTGTGCACCTCTCTTCCTAGAGCTGGTTTTGTTTGGGTTTGAGGAAGAAAAAGTGGCAAAGGGATTTTCAAGGAGCTGTCAAATTTGCAAGAGCCACTTTCACTGCAGCTGATCTTACCAAGATTACAATTCCATATGCCCCATAATATGAGAAAAGAAAGCTAATGCACAGCGTAACTTAAATTTGTCAGACTGACTATACTGCAATGAGGGGGAATGAAGCCTCCTCTTATTGTCACTAGGATAAAGGATGCATCGGGGAGGTGGAAAGTGTGGAGGATGTTTGAGGGATGGGAGAATTGGCAAAAGCATTTACTGAGCCTTGGAGTGACTCAGTAAATGATCTGATTTTTTTCTCCCCAGTCTTTCTGGGAAAAGATCTAATCATTTAGCAGCAAACCTCACTCATTTTTTGTAACTGCAACTGGGATGATAAGGGGAAGAACAAAGAAGGACTGTACCACATGGTTCATGAATCCCACATGAATTTGTGGGATTCATCCCACAAATGTTTGCTGAGGCCCAAATATGAATCTCAAATATTTTCCTTCAGGATGTCTTCCGGCAAAGATTTCCTGAATGTATAAAAAAGGTTATATTCCTTAATACTTCATTTTTGGAATTGTTAAATACATGTCATACGAAATATAGTAAAACCTCGGCTTGAGAGCATTTTGGCTTGACAGCGTTTTGCAAGGCAAACAAACATTTCTAACTAATTTTGTCTTGCAATACAAGTGAAAAATAGTCCTGGCCACAATATGATTGGTTTTGGTGCTCTGTAAGGAGCTTCTCAGCCTTTCCTGAGACACTAGCCTATGAATGTCTACTCTGAAGTAAGCTTATTATAGTCAACAGGGCTCATGCCTGTGTAAGGAGGCAGATTGCAGCCTGAGAGACTGCGAGCACAATCCAGAAATGGACTTGGGCTACCCAATCTGTACTTTCGAGAAAGTGTGATTATGACTGCAGTCATAGTGCAGTCTAGTTTGTTTTATTTTTCTTTATATTTTGTATTTTCTTCATTATTTTGTATTACATGACACTATTGGAATATTTTTATATGAACATTTTTGGGTTGTAGAATGAATTGTTTGAGTTTCCATTATGTCTTATTGAAAAATCCTGCTTTGATATACAAGTGTTTCAGATTACAAGCATGCTTCCAGAACAAATTATGCTCATAAACCAAGGTAGCACTGTACCCACTATTTTTCTTTATATAAAGGAATTTTTATTCTGCCTTTCTGCAAATGTCAACAGCACAGGCTATTGTACAAAATAAAAATAAAATCAAGAAAAACATCAATAAATTCAAAATATGCCAAATCCAACAACTAAAGTTAAAAAAAAACTGACAACAGATTGTGGGCATCAGTGGATAAATGTATAAAAAATGGATAAAAATGTCTGGATATGTCCAGATTTTTATGTGAATAAAAATATATGGGATCCATGCAAATTGTGCGATTAAAGAGTGAACAATTATTTTATTAATTGATGTTACAGCTTTTAAAGTGGTGCTTTGGATGTTAAGCTATGAAGCAGTTTTGTAACTCGAAATGCTTTCGACTTTTGTGCAGCACGGAGAAGACCTGAAAGGGGGATGCTGGCTTTGGCTTTCTGTTGGCTTCCTATTGTCAGATCCCACAACTGTAGCTGTGCGATGTTTCATACAATTAACAATTCTTGGCTACGTAGGCAGAAAGCTTTGTCCTTTTCCACTGACTACAGAGCTGTGAACAACTCATGCCATTCAGACGCTCGACGCCTGCTTATTTCCCCCCTAAAAGCTTTGCAAAGAAGAGAAGAGCAGTCAGCTCATTGTTCAAGGTCTTCGAAGGCAGATTGCGCAACCCTAGGAAGGGGTTAATAGATGGAAATGGTTGGTGGTGGAGGTGAACATTGACGGAGCTGAACTGAGGATCAATAGTCACCCTGAAGGTCAAAAGGACTTCATGTTCCATGTTTTAAACAGCTTGGTTTATGTATTCCAGTGACACACCAATCAGGACCTGCTGCTGCAACAAGGCAATTGTAAATGTGCACGAGCACTTCCACACATCTGTTAAATGACAGGCAAAGGTTTTGACTGGGCGTCAGTGAAGAAGTGGTGTAGTTAGAGGGGATGCAAAACACTAAGGTATAAGTTAGGCTGCCCTAAGCCCCAACATAAGTCTCGTGCTGGCCTGGGGGTGTCACAAGTGAGGTAAGGCACTTCTGTGCCATTCCAGGGAGGGGGTTAGGCCAGTGTACGGACATGCGCTTGCATCCCCGCATCACCATGGGAACAGGAAGACCAATGAGTTGTGCCAGCCTAGGTTAGGATTGCACCCTATTACTTTAATACCCTAATAATTACACCCTAATAATTGCACCTAAATTAGAGCACAAATCCTAACCTTGTCTACTAAGAAGTAAGCACAACTGTGTTCAATGGGTCTTACTCCTAAGAAATTGTGTTTAGGATTACAGTCTTTGAGCACAATCCTAACCATGTCTACTCAAAAGTAAGCCCCATTGTATTCAGTGGGTTAATTACTTCCAGGAAAGTGTCTTTAGGATTGCAGCCTATCCCTACAATCCAGAGTAACTACGGGAGCACATAAGAGACATTACGTGCACCCGTAGTTATTGCACCACCTAGTAAAAACCTATGGGAAATTCATATTGCAATCCAGAGCAAATTGTTCTTACACTGGAGCAAGGACTCCCCGTAGTTACTCTGGATTGCACCCTAAGTTAACTTCAGATGCACTTCACTTAACAACCTTCTTCCTAATGACGAACTTCCAATACGACATACACAGCTCTAAACAGGTTAACTGGGTCTGTAATACTATGTCCAGCAAGTGGCAATTAAAGACGTGGCACTTAAAGAAGAGTCTTAAAGTGGCTTAAAGTCTTTTAAGTGGCTCTTAAAGAAGAAGAAAACTCATTTGTTAAAAAACCATCCTGCTTTCCAGCATCTTTTGCCATTTCTCTCCTCAATGGCCCTTCCTAGCCTCTTCACGTCCTGGCCTGGTATCAGTTGATAGTTGGAATGTTGCCAGTTGCATCTCCTCAGCATGCTTGATTGACATGGAATGTTGGCTAGAAGATGTGGACACCCTTACACACAGGTTACAGCTTTTAGTAGAAAGATAATATTCTACAATAGCCACTCTCAATACAAGCAGCTGAACTTACAGAACAGTCTTAAAGGAAAGACTTCAGATGCACCTCAGCTGCATCAATCAATCAATCAATCAATCAATCAATCAATCAATCAATCAATCAATCGTTACTACTACAGAGCCACAGTATCCAGAAATCTCCCGGAAGAGACAAGTGATGTCACAAGAGAGGTCAGTGTGTTGTGAGATTAAAATTGCTGTCTTAGGTTGCGATCCTAACCTCAAGTTAGGCTGGCCTAAGTCCTGGCACAAGTCTTGTGCTGATCTGGGGATGTCACAAATGTGCCGTAAGACACTCGTGTCCACTTCTGGGGAAGAGTTAGGCCAGTGCACAGACATGCATTTGCCTCCCTACATCACCACTTCCCAGGAATGGGAAGATGGATGAGTTGTGCCAGCCTATGTTAGGACTGCACTGTTACAGTGCAATCTACATGTATACTCATAAGTAAGTCCCATTGTGTTCAATAGCACTTATTCCCAGGAAAGTGTGGTTAGGATTGCAATCTCACTTACAAGGCTTCTGTGACAGCAGTGAACAATGAGGACTAGCATCAGTAATATCCTCTTTGATAAGAGCAAGTAAAAGGGGAATAACTGCAGACAGGAAGAGCATGTTTTGGTCAGTGTACAACAATTGTTTCAGTGTCACCCTCCTGCTATTTATTCTTCTCTACATTTCAACCAAATATATGATATATCACTTAGTGCGGGTCTTTAAATCCCACAGCTCATAAAAAGCCCTGGCTTCAGCGGCATGAATCTGACATACAGCATGTGCTTTGAAGGGAAGCTTCACAGGGGATCAGGTTCCTAACAGTCAACTAAGAGTTGCAGTCCCAGAAGAGGTGCCCCTTACGTGCAGAGCACTTAACCCTTCGACCACGACCAACACGACTGTTCGCAAATTATTGATGTCTCTAAATCCCTGGCAGATTGCAGACAGGTCTTGTCTCCCTTGAAGCCCAAGCATATGGCCACTAATGGGATGGATTAAGGCAGAGGAGGGAAAAAAATACATGCACACACTCAGCCTTTGCCACTTGAATGCAAAGCCACAGAAACAGGAGAAGGTGATTGAACTGGACTGAACACTGTTAAATACATGATTAGCCTCTTGTTATGGATCATTTCCATTGATCTATATCTGGTTTTGCAGCACAGTTTAATTAAAGCTGTCTGGAACAAGCCTGTTCCCTAAATGATCAGCTATGCAATGAAAACGTGAAACCGGAGGAAGCTCCAGGCCTTTAGAAAAAGCCTGGCTGACTTTGCGAAGGGTAAGACGTTCAGGAAAATTAACTATTTTGTTGCTGCATCCCAGGACCATGAATCAGTGGCATAGCTAGAGGGGGAGCAGAGCACTACATTTTGCAGGGAGGCTTGGTGCCCTTTGCAAGCAGCCCTCCTCATCTGAGCCATTCTGAGCACAGAACGGCTCAGAGGAAAACTGAAGGTTTTGCATTCCTTCTAGTTATGCCACTGCCATGAATCAGTTTCAACAAATAAGACTTTGGTGTACATGGTTCTTTTGGCCTTACCACAATCTTGTGTGATAGGTCAGACTGAAAGTGTGATATTTAGTTTTGGCCTAACCCTAAGCCTAAACATCAAAGGAGGGGGCAGTTGGATCTGGGGTTTACATCTGCCTCGGGTCTGCTCCATAGAAAGACGGGCTACAAATCTAATAAATAAACAAACAAATAAATTAATAAAGTTACAAAATTGGCAAGAAGTTTGGGGTGAGAGAAGGGGCTCCCTTAGGATCTTCAGGTCCCAACAAAACAGAGGCAGAGGACATTATAAGAAAGGCTATAACATTTGTAAGGATTTTTGAGAGCTGAGTCACTTACTCATGTCTACTCAAATGTAAGCCCCACTGTGTTCAATTGGTCTTACTCCAAGGAAAGTGTCTTTAGGATTGCAACCTACGTAATTTAGAAAATAAAAGTCACTCAACTTTAAAAAAAAGTTAAGTAGATTGTTGCTAATATTTTTTTTACTCGATCTGAAAAAATGGCAAGGCAAATGTTAATTTTAGAAAAGGTTCAATTATGGGCCTGTCAGCACTGGCAGTACATCCCTTTATCAGGCCACCAAGCTAACTTGTTTTTCCACTGTAAAGTTTGCTTAATGACCAGTTTAACAAAAGATTTTTCACTGTGGGTGTTAATTAGAGCTTTGTGGACTCTATAGGATTTGCGCTCACTACACCCTGTAATTCAAGTCAAAAGAGGTGGGAGCACACCAGCCCCTTTTCTCTCTCTAAGAAGTCTTGACTATGACTAAACCAAACCTTAGAAAAAAGTTTCAACCCCCTCTTCGTGAATATTTTAACCCCTCTTCATGAATACCTTTATAAATCTGTATTTTAATCTTTATTTAGCTTGGCCATAGAAACAATCAGACTGGCTGAAAAGTTGCTAATCTAGTTTGAAAGGTGTCTTGGCCATTGCAATCCTCTGAAACATTTGGTGGTGATAATGATGTTGAGTGTGGATCTCTAAACTCTGGTCCATGTGCCAAATTGGGTGCCCCAGGATTATTGCTCTGAGCTTGGTATCACAGTGCTGGCGAGGTGAGATACAGGTCCAACCTTTTTATACATGGATTTTTTTATACACGGCTTTGACTCAACATGAACAGCAACTGCAAATCACAGTTATAAATACTGCTTTTTTACTGTTGTAGAGAGGCAATCATGCAAGCAAGCAATCAGTCTATTCTTCAGTCCCAGAATCAAACCCCTGCAAATATTATGGCACTGTCTTATTCCATAAGGGGCAATGGAAGAGCAAGAAACCAGAAGTTGGATCTTTAAATATATTTTTCCATTTTTTTTAGCCACAGATTTTTTTTTTAATCCAGGAGAGGTTCAGGAACCTTAATGAATAACAAGAGACACTTGCATATCATAGAAACAGATACAAGGCAGCCAATGCTAAGTTTTTAGCAGGAGGAGAAACCTGTGCTATTGACCTTTACACATTTCATCACTTAAAACACTGACCTGGCCTCTATGCACTATCATGAATGCGCCTTTGTCATGTTTCATGCCTACAATTAGTTATACTGGGTTGCAATGCAGATCCCCCCCCAAAAAGAGTGTACATCAGTGATGGAAAGTCATGGAAAGCAAGCCATGGGAACCACTGATTCTTAGAAAAAAATCCCATTTTCTCTGGTGTCGTACAGTTTGGGGGGCTCTAGTCTTTTGGGAGTATGACATCTGGTCACTCTTGCTCAGGAAGAACATTTGTAACAAGAAAAATAATTAGTTTTTTCTTTCCTGTGACTAATTTACAACTGTGCATCACAGTACACTGGCCCAAGGTTTTTGGCTGGCATTGAGAACACTTGGTTACCGTTTTACAAAACCCGAGAGGTGGTGAGTTAACCATTGAGGTGACGGCCGGGAACTTTGCTCAATGTTCAGAATGCTCTGTCTATGCCTTCTGCAAATCAAGGACCATGTTTCTCCATGGCTGTCAATCTGACACCTTTCACAAGTGTTTATTTCATAACCCTACAATCCAGAGTAACTATGGAAGCACGAAAGAGACTTTACGTGCACCCATAGTTACTGCACCACCTAGTGAAAACCCATGGGAAATTCTTATTGCAATCCAGAGCAAATTGTTCTTACACCGGAGCAAGGACTCTCCTTAGTAACTCTGGATTGCACCCTTAATTACTTTTATTTTCTAAATAAAGCTGGCACGCGACTTAGGTCACAATCCTAAAGACACTTTCCTGGAAATAAGACCCATTGAACACAATGAGGCTTACTTTTGAGTAGACACGGTTAGGACTGTGCTCTTACTGAAGCAATTACGAGTATGTCCTTCAGGACTAACACATGGACTTCACTATAATTGTATCTGTTTAGTGACCTGGCACTCCAGGTTTAATTAAAAATAAATAAATAAATAAATAAATAAATAAATAAATAAATGCTGCATTTTTGTTGACTTCTTTGCCTACTTCATGTCAAGTGGTTTCAAAACTGGAAATATATGATTCGGTATAAATTCAATGTCTTGACTACTAAGAGACTGATACCTTTTTAAAACCTTAAATTAGTGGTGGATTTTGTATTGCAAATGTGCCATTCCTTTGTCCGTGGAGTCATACTATAAACTCTGAGAAACTTCAACCGGAATATAAGGCCTTGACTTTCAACAGGGAACTGAATGGTACAACGGTTGTGCGAACCTGGTCAATCTTTCTCTGATCCCCGAAATTGAATGGTCTCATCAGTAATGTTTACAAATATATTTTTTATATATTTTATCTGGTGTAGGAAAACCAGTAATGAGCTTACATATTTGTAATGAGTTTACCAGTTACATATTCTATGATTCAAAACACCTTCTCCCTATTCCACAAATGAAAAGGTGATAATTATAAATAGTATGTCCCATCATTAGCATAAAATGCCTTGCCATACATTTAAAAATCCTATAAGCAGGTGACCTGAACTTCACACCTGCGATTTTGCAAACCCACTTCAGCAACGCTATAACTAGGATTATAGTCATAAACCTCTAGAATTAAGTCTTCTTCAGGACAGTAAACCACATGGACTGACAATAGCACCCACCAGTGCACTGAACATGTTAAGTATATGGCGCATTCATTGTAGATCATTCCTATTGATCCAGCTTTGACTTCTCAGAACAGTTTAATCACAGCTGCCTGGAAGAGGGTAATAGATGGCTCAGGGGATTGGCTATAGGATACACAGCAACCCATTTGTAGGTCAGTGGTTCAATCCCAAAACCAGTTTGGCAATTACTAGAAGTCTTTATTGCTGTATCTGGTGACTTATGTGGAAGAAACCAGTGAAATTTCATTCTCGCCACACATGAGAGAAGGTCACAAGGAAAAAAAATAGCAGAACTGTAATCAGGACTAAGGGTATGATGAACTGCTGCATTCCGGAATGTTCCATAAATGTTTTACTGAAGTGGACAAAAGTTAAATGTAGTGGTACCTTGGTTTACAATCATAATTCATTTTGGAAGCATGCTTATCATCCAAAATGTTTGTATATCAAAGCGAATTTTCCCATAAGAAATAATGGAAACTCAGATGATTTGTCCCACAACCCAAAAATATTCATATAAAAATGATTACAACACTGTAATATAATACAAAATATTAAAGAAGAATAAAAAATTAACCTGCACTTAGTTGTTCAGGCTGCAATCTGCCCCTTACACAGGAGTGAGCCCCAGCGATTATATTTGGGCTTACTTTAGAGTAGACATGCAAGACTAAGGGCTTCAATCCTAAAGACACTTTACTGGAAGTAAGACCCATTGAACATTATGGAATTTACTTTTGAGTAGACATGGTTAGGATTGTGCCCTAGATCTCTTAAAAGCACAATACTAACCATGCCTACTCAAAAGTAAGCCCCATTGTGTTCATTGGGCCTTACTCCCAGGAAAGTGTCTTTAGGATTGCAGCTTTGGGCTCCTTTCCATTACACCACTTACATAGGAGTGAGTCCTGTTGACTGTAATGGGTTTACTTCAGAGTAGACATATATAGGCTGGTTTCTCAGGAAAAGCTGAGCAGGTGCTGGTAAAGTACCAAAACTGACTGTATCCTGACCGGGACTACTATTTTTGCTTGTTTATCAAGACATCACTTGTATATCAAGTTAAAATTCATTAGAAACTAGCAAAATGTACCTGTGTTGTGGAAGTAAAATTTTAAGAATATTTGTGGGCATGGGCACAGTTGGGCACTGAGTGGCAGGCAATGGGCACTGGAAGTGTGAAATTTGGGAAGAGTGTTCCTTCCATGATCCACTAAGAACCGGTTTTCAGAAATTCCAACCAGAAGAGGGTGAAAAGGGGCGCAACACGTTTTACTCCCTATACTTTACATTGAAGAATCCCTTACTGATGGACGCTCTGCCCTAATCCCTGTTCCTAGAAGTGTGAAATTTGGAGAGGGCATTCCTTATTTCACATCAACACCAACCAAGAACTGATGTTGAGAAATTTAACCCTTAAGGGTGTGTAAAGGGGGTGCAACGTGTTTTTGTCCTATACTTAACACTGAAGACTTGCTGATCAATATCTAGCTGATGCAGGGAGGATGCAGAAGGGGTGAGGGTGCACATGGGGGGATGGTGCACATGGGGGGATGATGCACATGGGGGTGTTGTATATAGTACGCATGGGGGACGGTGCGCAGGGGGAATTTTACTCCTGCAATGCAGGTACGTTTTTGCTAGCCTATAAAAAAGCTTAAGGGCGGATTGTACGTTGCTACATTTCTACCTGTCTGTCTTCTGTGACCAAATGTGCAGTTGTGATTCAGCCGTCTTCTACCTGCTTTGTGCATCTTGGCCAACAGCACACCAATTTTGGAAAGCCTTAAGCGGTACCTTCAGCAGGAATTCTAAGAAGAGGTTGGCTCCAGCCACGGTTGGATTTATGAAATGCTGGATGCCGAGAGGAAACCAATGTGACGTTCTAATCACTTCTGAGAAATGTGAAGGGCTAGTGATGGAGAGTTGACCTTTATCTTGGCAAGGAAGATTTCCCCATCAGGAGAAGGCCAAGCTCTGAGGCATAGCAAAGCCCTGTTCTGATTTATTCTTGTACCTGTTTCAGGAAAAGAAACAGCCCGCCATGACCTGTGGCCACAGCATCCTTTTTTAATAACACTGCAGGACTGCTGGAGGCAAAGCAAGCATCCAATGAGAGATGTCAGTTTCAAAATGAAGCAAGATGTCCGCTCTCTAAACCAATCTGTGGTCATCACTGATACTCTGTGCCATAGGCTTTAACTTGTCAGGGAGTATCATGCCCTCTTCATTAAAGAATATGTCAGCTAGGAGGACAGGGAGGACCAGAGGCTCCAAAAACTTCTCCAGAGATATGGTGGATTCCAATGTTCTCCCCTCCAATAACCAGAACAGGCTAAATAGGAGTTTGCTCTTTTAATATTTTCTTTTAAGGGTGTCTCTAGGGTGCTGGGATAGAAGCAGATCCTTATTTTTAAACTATAAATCATACATAAGTAAAAATGAAGAAAATAATGGAATATTAGTGCAGTATAGTCAATTTTTTTGCTAAATTGCTCTTTGACATATCTACTTTAGCTTGCAATTGGTTATAGAATCATAGAATCATAGAATATTGTAAATAATAATACAGGCATCCCCCAGCTTAGGGACCAAAACACCATCTCAAAGGGAAAACCACTGAAAAGTGGAACTCTGTTTTTTTTCAGCTTGCAAATGCAAAATAGCCACCGAAAAAGACATAAATATCACTCGAAAAAACTAAATAATACATATTTATTAACATATAGCCAAAATACATAAATTATAGTAAAATATAGTAAAACAACAGCATGTGTGGGCAATGAATACCTTATGTATTGGAATGATGATTATTTACAGAAGAAAGTCATAAGGAAATGTCAGAAACAGTTTGAGCACCATGTCACATGCAAACCAACATTAGGGATTATAGCCTTTAGATCAGCAAAGAGAGGTTGAAAAAGTGAGGCTTGTGTTGAATGAATGAGTTCTGGGTATAATTGAAAGGTGCTGAAAGAGCAGAACCGTCAGAAAACAAACTGCTGGAAAATGGGGGAATGTCTGTATATTACTGTATAAAATACCTGTATAAAATTATATTGTATTTTATTGTATAAAATACCTGTATTTTACTCTCTTTGAAACGTGGATAGAATTCAAGATTTCAATGATAGCGGTGATATTATATTGTGTGGTGGTGATGTATTTGGTTGAATCTATCCTAGTTATAGTGGGAGTAAAATACAGATATTTTAAATATACAGGTGGTGCCTTGTAAGACAAACTTAATTCGTCCCAGAAGCATGTTTGTCTTACAAAGCGTTCTTCTTACAAAGTGGATTTTCCCATAGAAAATAATGAAAACTCAAATGATTGGTTCCACAACCCAAAAATATTCAAATAAAAATATTAACTGTATGTAAAATGATGACAAAATACTGTAATCAAATTCAAAACACGGTAATATAATACAGAACACAATTACTGTAATAAAACACTGTAATATACTGTAAAGTAAAACAGAAAAGAAAAATCTTTAAGGCCAAGGATGACTGATTTTCACTAAAAGAGTCACTGGTGTCTTTTTTGAGCATCTTTAACAAGGAACCTCACTGTGTGTGAGATCTATCTATGCAAAGCAGATAGGCAGTTTGCAGCAGCAGCAGCAGCAAAAGCTTCTCCTTGATGCAAAAGCGGCAAGATCCTATGCTGTCTACTCAGAATCAAGTCCAATTGAATCCACTTACTCACAGGAAAGTTTGGATGGAAAAGTGGGGTTGCAAAAGTGGGGCTTACTCACAGAAAAGCGGGGGGAGGGGGGTCCTGTAAGGTATATATAAGGGAGGGGGTTTCCTTCGGGGGGAAGGGTTTATTTTGAAGAGGGTCCAGGTGGGAGTTTCCCTCCTACCTGATGGTGGCTGCGCCAGGGGCTTGAGGAGACTGCAGGAGACTGGGTGAAGAGGCTCAGAAATGCAGGCTCCAGGCTCAGTGGGAGCTCCAGGCTCTCCCCAAACAGTGGCGTAGCTAGGGGGGCAGTTGCACCTGGCTCAACCTTTTTGGGGACTACAAAATGAGCTTGGCTAAAATTGTGAAGAATGGGCTACATATGAATGAGAATACCATCACGTTATATATTGTTGGAAAGGTAATTTAATGCAGAATGCAATGAAGTGAATGGCATAGGGATATCTATATTCTATCAAATGTTAAGACCGATTAACCAGAAAATAAAAACACAAGCCGATAGAACGAAACGTGGATTTTTTTGAACTCATCTTTCCCATGATACTGATTGCTCTGAGAGCCAATGAGATGCAATTCTGATACTGTATGGAACAAATAAGGTGTTAATATGAATCAGCTCTCATATATATAAATGGTTGCGCGAGTGAATGCTGGCCGCTGACTTGCACAGCTAGGACAGAGCCTCCATCAGAGTGTCCAACCCTCTGAAAGGGGCAGTGCTGGTAGTGCAAGACTCCCAAGCCTCATGCGACCAGCGCTGCCCCTTTCAGAACGTCAACCAACGTCCAGCCTCTTAGAAGGCTGGACACTCTGAAGGGAGCAGCGTTGGTTGCACGAGACTCACAAGCCTCACGCGATCAACGCTGCCACTTTCAGAGGGTTGGACACTCTGATGGAGGCATTGCCCTAGCCGCGTGAGGGTCTGACCGCCTGAGGCTGGGAGAGGATGCACAAGACCACTCCCAGCCTTGGGTGCCAGAACGCCATCTCCTCCAGCACATGCGGGCGGCGGGAAGCAGTATAACCGGCTTATAAGACGCAGGGGGATTTCCCCCCCTTCTGGGAGTTAAAAAAATGCGTATTATAAGCTGGGAAATACGATACTGAAATATAGCGATTGTAATCCTGGCCTTTCCTACAAGCCTGTTGTGCTCAAGATATCTTTAAATACTGAGATTTAGGGGTGCAGTATTAAACAATTTAGGCTTGTGCAACTCACCTGCTCCCCGTTCCCATGATGGTGTGGAGAGCCTGAGCCCACCAGGAGTGGTGCAGAATTGAGTGCCTTATGGCAGTTTTATGACTTCCCCTGGCCAATGCAGGAATTTTGACAGGACTTATGCCACCCTAACAGGGGGTTAGGATTGCAGTGTGAGTTACTTAAAAGGATTCCTATCCCACCTCTCACCTTACAAACTAAGGAACCAGATAAAATACAGTGCAATTTGAACACATGAGATGTGAATTCCAATGCTTTTAAAAAAAAAACACCTACCTGCATTAAATAAGTACAGGCACAGAATTAGGTAATGTTCTATACACGTACTGGAGCAGAGTAGAAAATATAGGAATGAAAATCATTTGCCTGTAATAATCATATGGACGCCTAAGCTGACTTACTATGGAAAATAACCAATCTCTGTAATGGCTTATTTAAAGTTTTAGCAACTAATTTAAGTAAATGCTGCTTTTAATCCAGAGCTATGTTTCTCGATTTCAAATGATTGCTTTCCCCATCAACCACGAGCTATAAAACAAAATATTAAAGCAGTAAACTTTTTCTTGAAAAAAATTATAGTGGTCGGTTATTTATTTTCTCATACCCCATATCTCTCCAGGGAAATCTGGAAGTTTTAAATCCATTGATCCTTTGCACTTCACTCTGCTGTCCCCTTGGCCTCGAGATGTTTGCTAGTCAAATTCTGGAGATTTGTTTGCAAATTATAAATCCTATTGTGGTTTCATCTTTAACCAGTGGCCAGTATTTTACTGAAAGGAGCCCGTCTCGTAAAGTGGAAGTCATGCTCAAGATTTACAATATGCTAAACCGGGCAAAAACTCTCTAGTAATCAGCAACAATACATTTTACACTCTATCATAATAATTTTTCTGCCTCTGTGTCGATAAAACTTTCCCTCCTTTTTACAGTGGTTTACAACTTAAATAATTTAATACAACAGTTGTTATATTTTTATTGCAGGCTTATAAAACTTGTGCTATAAGTCTCCACCATGCAATATATTAAGCAAAAAATGACATAAGAGATGGGTAGCTACTGATTACTAAAACTATAATTCAGGTTTGAAGTTCTGAGAACATTATAAATGGCTTTTGCCTCCCATGCACAGTCTAGATGTGTCTTTCAAATGAACGGCCTGCCTCTCCGCATTCAATCTCTCCACATCCATTATTTCTTTCGGTATATATAAGCAAAAATGCATTCACATTTCAGACAATACACATTGTGGTGCAATTAAGTAGGTTCCCGTCAGCAAGAATAAAGGATGGGAAACCAGGGAATCATAGGCAAAGTCCATTGGGAGCCTCCCTTGGTTAACCCTGGGGAAGCTTCTCAGAACTGGCTTCAGGCACGTCTCATTCATTTCCAATGCACAGGTTCATTCCACTTGTGGAAGTCCATATGCCATAAGAATAAAAGGTTTCTTAACTCACTGAACTGGAACTTTTATTTAATCCACACATTTTTCAAGTGTCTTTGGGTCAGAACTTCCATGGTTCTCATTCACCTCTGCCAGGAAGCAACTGTTTCTAAACTCTGTGTTGTGATGCCCTAGGGCATTGATTTTCAACTACTGCACTGTGACACAGTTAACAATTTTAGCACCTTTTCAGTGTGGCAGGAGATGAAAAAGATTGAAAATCAATGGCTTAGGGTATTGTGGGATGTCCACCACCTAGCTGTGAAGACCATGCCACATCATACCAAACAGATATTAGACTTGTAAGGGCAGACGTGTCAGGGCAGGAAAAGCTCCAGCATGCAGTTTTCATGCACTGAGAAAAACCCTCTCTCCTCTGGCTCCCCACCTCTGTTTGAAGTTGTGTTTTGGGATTCCAAGACTGGAATTAATTGGTGAATATGTCATTAGGACTGTGGTGTCACACACCAAGGGTTGTGGTTATGCAAGTGGTTAAGATGCTGTGCCGGTTAACTAGCAGGCCAGGGTTCAAGACCTGGGTCCTAGAAGACAGGGTGAGCTCCCATCCTGAGCTCAGCTCCTGCCAACCTAGCATTTCGAAAGCATGCAAATGCAAATATTTAAATAGGTACCACTTTGGTGAGAACATAACAGCGTTCCGTGCACATGCGAGCCACATGTCGGACAATGCTAATAGAGCTATAGAAACGGGGATGAGCACCACATCCTACAGTCAATCACGACTAGCAGTATAACCTGCGGGGGGCACCTTTACCTTTTTTATGTCATTGCCAGTAACTTCTGGGAGCTGTGCATTGTATTCACTTTGTGGTTCCCAACAGGTTGGCAACTGGTATGGCCTTTAAGAAAGCTACTTTGTAACATCAGCAACAACTAAAAGCTGGAATAATAACCAGCAACCAATACATGCAACCACATTAACACTGTCAGATGTGATGATCTCACTAATTGTTAAATGCTTGGAGTTTTGCCCAGTACCAAAAACATCAAAATAGATGATAAGTGAGTTTTCCAGAAGAGAGAATTTCATAAGGACACACAGTCCATTGTTAATTTGTTTTACCTGCTATTGATGTGGCAACACCTGTGAGCATATAAAATGACAAGGTATCTCCACCCTGTTGTCACTTAAATGCACCAGCCATTCTTAGGTAGTCAACTTCTAAATCCTGCAAGCAGCATTTACCTATCATTGTTTCTAACCAACGATGGACTGTCTCCAGAAATCAGCCCACTACCTTTAAAAAAGAATCTCAATGCCAGATGCCATTACCACATCCAATGGCAAGGAGTTCCACATGTTAATGACATGCTTGATAAAGAAATAATTTCTTTTGTCTGTTCCAACTATCCAGCTAAAATTGAATGATGGAAATCTCCTGTTGCATGAGAGGGAAAGAACATCCCTATATCCACCCTATGCATTATTTTATATGTCCTGATCATATTCTTCCTTCAGGTGCCTTTTTCTAGACTGAAGAGCCTCAAATACAAAAGCTTTTCCTTATACAGGAGGTTCAGTGATGGGCTTCAAAGAAATTAAGAACCGGTTCTCTGTCCATCTGGCAGCCACTTTTAAATGGCTATTTTTAAACTTTATATGTACTATCTCTTGTTAAGAACCGGTTCTATAGAGTAGGTGCGAACCTGCTGGTGCCCACCACTGAGGAGGTTCCCTGCCCACTAGTATTTTGATCACCATCTTCTGTACCTTTTCCATTTCCACTATGTCCTTTTTGAGGTGTGGCAACCAGAACTGCCATGTGCTGCCATGGCTCAGAAAATGTAACTCTTAACAGGTTAATAAAACAGTGCTCCTTACATAGTCTTTCTATCAAACTTCCCAGGCAAAGGGGGAAAAAATAAAAAATATATATTAAACGCACCAGAATAGAAAAGATGTGCTCCATTTGCTCTGCAATGATAATCTTTTACAAAAGAGGACTTTTATTATTAATTCTTTGCCTTCTGGGAATATTATAATTTCCAGAATGTAGAAAATGCCTTGAGCACAAGCAATTTGCTGAGCTAGACTGAATTTCAAAATGTTTCAAATGAGCTGATAAACAACTGCATAATTAGATCATTATTAGATCAAGCCTGCACAATACATATATCCAACTGAGACAACCAATGGATAGGGAAATTGGGGATATTGTGTTTAAAACTAAGAGCCAGTGTTCTAGTTCTTACATTTTCTTAGAAATGCAGATTATTCTATCAACTAAACCCTTGAGGTCTTAATCATTAAACACATAGTTCTTGTATGAATAATGAGGAACTCCTGAGCTGAATATAACCCCATACAGAATTTTTAAAAAGTAGTATAATTTTTTTAAAAAATAAGTACACTAAAATGAATAGATGGTAAGGCCATCTCTGTCCAATCTGTACTTTGATCACAACAGAAAGAATCACAATATAGACCACTTTCTTTCATTATATCCCAGGTGCCATATACCTTTTGACCTACTGACCCAGATTTATTTTCAGTGCTTCAAGGCTGGGAACATTTGTGATCTACAAAAACATGGCCAATTCCTTGTCAGAGTGAGAAATCAAAAGGAAAGTAAATCCAACAAATGTAGGTATTTTAACATCTGTTTTGTCCAATGATGAACTTGGGGCATTGATCAGGACCATGAAGGTCCCAGAGACAACACACTCACAAAGGTGTGAATCCTATGTACGGTTTCCTGTGAGTAAGCTCTGTTGAATACATTGGGATTTATTTCTGAGTACACATGCATATGGGCTGTGGGTGGCGCAAGTGGTTAAGACAGTGTGCCTGTTAACCAGAAGGCCAGGGTTCGAAACAACAAGACAGGATGAGCTCCTGTCCTTAGCCCAGCTCTGCGACGCAGCTGGAACCAATAGTATCGGCCCTGCCGTTGCATTGGACTATTTCAGTGGCGGGGAGAGGAGGGTTTTGCTGCTTGAGTAACAGCCTATCCTCCATATTAATCTACCCAGGCCTTCGTGCTTCGCATACAGCGTTGAGCACGATATCTTTCAAGAGTGATGGATGCCAATACTACTTCACATGCACGGGTATGTTCTCTAAAAGGCACAAGGCTCTAGATCCACCTACTTAAAAAAACTGAAGACAGTCATAAAAACCCAAAGAACTGTGACCATTATCCAAGATGCAAGAAGTTCTTCTCATGTGGGAGGGCTAGGAAGGCTGTTGTTGAGAGCTTGAATGTCTCAACACTTTCATAGTCACAGTCAGAATTCTTTTAGCAGTTGCCTGTTTTTGATCACGTTGGGAAGTGGCCTGGCACACTGTTCAGGATTAAATTTTCTCTGGTTTTTTTAAAATAAAAATTTGTTCTCATGCACCAGTGTTCTCATGGTGCAGTGTTCTCATGTTGTTCTCATGCACCAGTGGCACCAGTATTGTTAATGTGGATGTAGAATTTCTAAGTATAAGAGGAAATTCTTTCAAAACCGAAAAGTAGAGCACCTGACTTTTCACCCAGTGTAGTAGTGTAACTACTAGTGAAACCTGAAGCGTGCAAAGGCTCTTTAGATCTCTTTCTAAGCTCTTCAGATTCTAAAAACTGAATCTGAAACTTATTGCTCCAATGGTGGGCAAATTCTGATTTAGATTAAAGGTCTAGCTGACTAAGGGCACAATCCAGAGTAACTACGGGGAGTCCTTGCTCCGGTGGAAGAACAATTTACTCTGGATTGCAATATGAATTTCCCATAGGTTTTCACTAGGTGGTGCAGTAACTATGGGTGCACGTAATGTCTCTTACATGCTCCCATAGTTACTCTGGATTGTAGGGTTAGGCTATAATCCAGAGTAAATATGGGAGCATGTAAGTGACATTACGTGCACCTGTAGTTACTGCGCCACCTAGTGAAAACCTATGGGAAATTCATATTGCAATCCAGAGTAACTTGTTCTTACTCTGGAGCAAGGACTTCCCATAGTTACTCTGGATTGCGCCCTTTATGAATTTTTTAAGACTTGTCTTATTGAAGAGGATTTTCTCCCCATGAGAATGTTACATGTTAAAAAGCAAAACGGTAAATTAAAGCAATATTATTACACATCACCTGTTGCCCGAAATAGTTAAAATCACAGTGCAGAACACGGTTACATTATAACAGACACACGGCTTCAGTTGTAATAATACCATCTGGCGGCCAATTAGTCCCTAATACAATTTTATTCTTCATGGAATTTTGTAAGTAAAACGTAAAACAGTCAAAATAGTTAATTGGCCTACAGGGGAAAAAAGGCTGCATGGCTGATCTCTTTGAGTCTGGAAAAAAATGGCTTTTGTGAAAGAACTGCAAAAATTTTCATAGGCTTAAAAAAACCAATGTGAGTTTAAATATTTATCTTGTATGTAAAATACAAAAGACTAGCACTAATGTGATGTTGAACGTTCCAGTGAAATAACTGAGCAAAAGTTTTTGGCGCATGCAATTCTCCGGATAGTTGATTTCTTTTATTTAACCAGTGAATTAGATATTAAAAAAGAAAAGTTTGTGGTTGGATTCTGATGTTTGTTTGCTTGATATAATCGAGTAGCACAAATCATAGCAAATTGCACAGCAATTCCTAACCACTAGTTAGGAACAAGTCCTGCAAAAAGTCTTGCGCTTGCAAAAGTGCCATAAGAAACTCCTGTATCACTCTCTTAGGTGATAAGTGGTAGGCTCTTTTAGGTGACATGTGCTGGCCTCCCCAACCATTGTCATCCCCAGATCATGGTAAGTTGCACTGGCCAAGCTTGCCCACTGGAGAGTTTTGGGGAGCATGGAGGAGGCATTCCAGGGCATGGGGAGGTTGAGATGATAGGGGCTGGGTCTGGCACCTTGTTGGATCCAAATTCTTTTCCCAGGATTCACAAATCTGTGGCAACTGTGGAATTCTCAGATCTGTGCCACTGAAATCAGTGGTTCAGATCTGGGTAGACTCCATGGGGTTGTTTCTGCCTTACCTGGGGGTAAGGAAATGCTTCCCCTTGCCTGAGGGTAGCACAACAGTCACCCCAAACTAGCACTGGATGCAGCACAGGCCTGCCTGCTTCAGTGCAAGTTAGGATTGTGCTGTTGGTTGTCCTGGGTACAATCTTTATGGGTACAACTGGGTGCAACTCTTGGGTACAACTTTTGGGTGCTCTCTCTCTCTCTCTCTCTCTCTCTCTCTCTCTCACACACACACACACACAGAGAGAGAGAGAGAGAGAGAGAGAGAGAGAGAGAGAGAGAGAGAGAGAGCAGGTTCAATAGAAGCAATTTAAAGAATGTTCTTCTCAAGACTCCTTTTAATGCCATCCGAATCTATTTGGAGATCGCCTTTATATCAATAGGAGAGATTTTTTAACTCTTCCATTTATTTCCATGGCAGGGATGTTTAACTCTTCCGGTGAAACCAATGGTACATTAATACACTTTCCTTGGGCTAAATTACATAATTTATTATACATGGGCGAGTGCTCGATTCTTGTGATGCAGTCACACGGGGAAAAAAAATCAAAGATAGAGGGTGGTCTGAGGGGTACATGATGCTGAAAAATGGATATAAATCAGACAATAGAATGTTACTTGTGAAGTGGAATGTAATAATCTACATCAGTGGTAGATTTCAACTGGTGGCTCCCTTGACTTAATAAGCCATGGGCCGCGGGTCCCTATTAGCATAAAATGCTAAATAGAGTTATTTTTTAATAGTGAGTTTTTTGGCCCTCATGGTTCCCCTAGATCACTCTGCAGCCCCTTAAGGAGCCATGGTTCACAGTTTGGGAACCACTGATCTAAATGGTTTGTTTTGTAATACAATATGAACCTCAACCTCCACTGAATAAAAATTTTTCATTAATCAGAATGTGATGTAATGACCACAAAATATCTTTATGCACTAATCTCTGTATTTATTTCTTCTTAAAGGATTTCTGGAAACCTTTATGTAAGTAATGGACAAATGCCATCTCTCTGATATATCCATTAACTGCCACCAATAATTCTGATCCATATGACGAGTAATTGTTAGAAGAGACTTATTCACATATCAAGTACTTAAGGGCTACACCATGTTAAAGACCTTGCATATTTTTACACATTATCCCTTGACAAGAGATAGTAATTGAGATGTTAAAAGAGTAGATAGATCTTCCCCTGTCAAAGAGGAGAGAAAATAAATGCTATTAAACTAGCCATATTGTCTAGGAAAATTTATTACAATCATGCTCAGGATAGCGGGAAGGTAAAGGAATATTTATTTTGACCAATTCTCAATTAACAACCCAAATGTTACTTACTATGATGGTACTGCCTCAGTCTTAATGCTGATTTTGCCACTAGTTCAAGATCATGGTGGGCTGCGAGTGGCGCAAGCGGTTAAGACGCTGTGCCTGTTAACCAGCAGGCCAGGGTTCAAGACCCGGGTTGGCCCCACAAGACAGGGTGAGCTCCTGTCCTTAGCCCAGCTCTGCGACGCCAGCTGGATCCAATCGTATTGGTTCTGCCTTTCCATTGGACTAATTCAGTGGTGTGGAGAGGGGGGATTTGCTGCTTGGGTAACAGCCTATCCTCCATAACAATCTAACCCAGGCTTTCGTGCTTCGCATGCAGCGTATGCAGTGCCGAGCACGATACCATAGTCTTTTAAGACTGACGGAGGCCTGCTCAAGGTCATGAATTCAGTTATTGGAAATATAATTTAGCAACGTTTTGTAGAGATGTGTTTTCATGGCTGCAAACTTCCTGTAATCTCAAAATTAATCCTGTAATCTTCCTGTCCTCAAATCAGGAGCTTCTGCTCATGGAAGAAGCTTTTGCACAAATACATTACTCTTTGTGCAAGGCTCTTCGTTGCAGCAATGTGGGGCTGGCACAGGTGCTGCAAACTCATGAGTTGTGAATATTCTTTTCACTGTGAACTATCACCGGGACAATGTAAAGAAGAATATCAGTTTATAACCCATAGCACACTGACAAGGTGCTAAAACTGTCAAGGCACACCATGAGTTTTTGGACCACTGATAAGACCCACCATGCTGCTGGTGGAGGGCTCACACCAAACTGAACCTTCCTCCAAACTTTGGTGGCACACCTGCAGACCATTGTGTGATGGTACACTGGTTGAAAATCTCTGATAGAGAGCGGCTTGTCTAAGGATGCCAGAAAATTGGTCCAGCTAAGCTGGCCTAAGTCATATCCTGAGCTGGTCTTATCCTGAGCTGACAAGTTAGGCCAAATCACAGCTCTGGGTGGCCCAACTGCTGCTGAAGAGGCAGCAGCACAAGTACAGCCTGCTCACTGGACTGGTGTAGTGCTGCATCCTGAGGTGGGCTGGTGTAAAGCTGTATCAAAGGAGCAGGGGTTGCAGTTAGGCTGGCCAAGGACTCAAAATTTTTGCTAACATTTCCATTTTTATTCTGGTTTGTCATGGACCCCTTTGGAACTACTCAGATTTATTCCTGTTCCTGAGATGTTCTAACTCTGAGAAGCTGTGAGGGGGCATTTCTGCCCTGGAAACAGGCTCTACATACAGCTTAACTGCACTGTTCTAGGCCATGCTCAAAATGCCTCTCCTGAACTGCCTAGGCAGGCACAGCTAGGCCAGCCCAGGTCCATCTCTCTTGGGGTAGCCTATGTTGACTTACACCGGCCCAAGCCTTTCTGGTCTAACTGGGCTGGCCCATTTTAGAATTTGGCCAGTCCAGTGATACATAAGCTAGCCCAAGTGCACTTCCGTGTTGCAGCCTGAGATAGTTTCAAAATAGGGTCTCCCATCCTATGTGTTTCCTCTGGGCTCTAACACCATCACCTCCTTCTTCTACTTCCTAAAAAAGAGGTAAGAACTCCTTGGACCTAACTATTTCTCCTCCCATCCTTTACTTCTCATTGCCGCTTTGTTCCATTGGACTTCTTTCCCTTTCCACAAGCTGTAGTTCTCCGAAAAGCTTGCTCCCCCCGCCCGGCTAATGGAGCCCCATCCGGTCTGAGATTCCCCTGTGTATTCCTCGTGGCAGCCGGATGGAACCACTTCAAGTAAAGTACTGCCACGAAGTGCATGGAGTGACTGAAATGCCTGGCAAGCAGATGGCCTTAGGAAAATGATTAATTTAGAAAAGCAATTGCCCTTGTGAGCGTCTTTATGCAGTATATTATCGATGTAACAGGGAGGAAGACCATTTTGAAGCCGTATGGCAAATTTGCTGTGTGGACTTTTCTAATTCCAGTTAATGCTATCCTCAGGAATTTGAACAATTAACACATCGTGAAAAGGATTTTAAAAAAATCATACTAAAGAGAACAATTTGTTGCCATTTTATATAAATTGTCTCATTTTGTCATCAGCAATCCCTTTTCTTGTGTTCCACGTTTCAATGAATTCTAATCTCCCACTGCTACAGGCTATTAAACAGTAGAAGGAAAGCTCGGCTTAAGTGAAAAGGTAATGAAACAGGTAGAAGCACACAAAAGGAAGTTAAATGGTTTGAGGCGCTGCTACAAGCCTTGCTGTAGGGGCTTCTGCCACGTCTCCTCATTATGCGCCCATCTATGCATGTTTTACATCCAAGGGGCTTAGAGAAATGCATCCCAAACACATTTATTGATTGAAGATTTCATGAGTTTTAGTTAACTGCCACTTTCATCAGAACAGGCTGAAGTCATCAAATCCATGATCCATGAAACTGGCACCAGTGTCCAACTCCAGTTTGCAGCTATGAGATGGAGCTGGATTGACCCAGGAGTATATTTAAGATCATATAGAATCTTAAGATTATATAGAATCTTAAGATCATACAGAATACTTAAGAAGTATACTTAGGGGGGTGGAATTTACTGCCTTGGGTCTTATGAAAAATTAATAACGCAGCTGCAATTAATGTCAAATGTGCAGAACATTTAGCCTTTAGGTGGAGATCTCATTCAAAGCTATGAAGCCTACACTGTTTCTCAGGCTGCAATCCTAATCCCCATGTAGGACGGCATAAGTCATAAGGCACAAGAGGCATAGGCACTTCTGTGCCAGTTCTGGATGGTTAGCCTCCCCACACCACCACAGGAATAGGGAGATGGGTGAGTTGTGCTGGCCTAAATTGGTTAGGATTGCATCCTCAAACACACAGATTTTTCAGTTAGTTCCAACAAATCCCTTGCACAAAACTTAAAAAAGGAACATGCCTCCTTACCTCTACTTTCATTTCTTGTTCTTCAACTATTGAAAACACTGTCTAACATAAATCCAGACCCCCTTTGTACTGGAGCTTACTATTCCACTTCCATATCATAAATACTATGTATATATGTATTCTATGTCATATATGCTGTATTTCCGATACTGTATTTACCTGAGTCTAATGCACACATTTTTTCAGTCTAATTTAGGCTACAATCCAGAGTAACTACAGGAGCACTTAAGAGATATTATGTGCACCCATAGTTACTGCACCACCTACTGAAAACCTATGGGAAATTCATATTGCAATCCAGAGTAACTTGTTTTTACACCGGAGCAAGGACTCCCCGTAGTTACTCTGGATTGCGCCCTTAATGTCTATGATATGTCCCCTAACTTAGCAAGAATGTGGTTGCGGAGTTATCTGTGCATTTTTTCAGCTAAGCAATCAATAAAGCAAATAGCCTGCTAATATACTAGAAAACCATGCATTTAGATCAGTGGCATCACTAGAGTTTGTGTTACCAAGTCCAGAAGTCCAGAGTTGGATTTTGGGGAAAGCCCTCTGCTCTGTGAGCTCAGCTTATCTTTCCACCAACACATCATGTGTATTTCCAGTGGATCTGGCCATTGAACAGTTGTATGAGCCCAAACATCTGGTTACACAGCCTCTGGAATGCCAGGAAACATATGTGACTGTCCAGAGTGTCTCGGTGTCAAATATACTCGTATTTATTTGAATCTAATGCACACCTGTTTTAAATGGCTTGAGAATAAAAAATGTTTCCTGGCAATTGTAATGCTTAGCTGCAAAGCAGGTGCAGAATTTAATTTTAATTAGTATATGATAACTGCCCTGCTAATGGGGCAAAAGGCACTCTTTCAAGTGACTCTTTTATTTAGCAGGGCAAGAATAACTGGCCTTCCTCACCCCAGCAATATCTGTTATAGTAGCTTCTGGTGGTGTTCTTTGACATCTTTTTTAGATTGTGAGTCCTTTTGGGACAGGGACCCTTAGCCATTAATTTTTTTCATTTTCTTTGTAAACTGCTTTGTGAAGTTTTTAATTGAAAAGCAGTGTATAAAAAAGCAGTGTACAGACAGACAGACAGACAGACAGACAGACAGATAGATAGATAGATAGATAGATAGATAGATAACAATATGACAAAGGGTGTATGTTACGATTTTTGCCTAATAGCACTACTTTATACTACAATGGGTTTATGTTACATTTTTTATTACAATATAGTAAACAATCTAAAAACTGACCTATACATATAATCAAAATACTGTATTTACTAGAATCTATTACACCATTGAATCTAATGCACACACCGATTTGGGAGACAAATCGAGACAAATCTTACGTGCTCCCATAGTTACTCTGGATTGTAGGGTAAAGCTTCCCTGTGCTTTGCAATCAATTCAACTGCTACTTAGGTTCTTCAAAACACAGCTAATAAATACAAGACCAAGATCTGCACTATCTCTTTTATGTAATACCAGATCTCCAAGGTAAAACTTCAAGAAGATCAAAAGTACTTTTCTCCAGAACCTTTCTCATAGCTATTTAAAATTATCTTCAGGGTTTAAAAGTTGCAGTGCAAGTGGCAAAAAACATTTTTTTCCTACCACACACACATTTTACCCCTATAATGGCTGTATTTTAAAAGATATGTGAAGAAGAAAAAGAAAACCTTAAATGGGTGGTAGGTGGCAGAACAAAATTGCTGTACTTATATGAATGGTAAGCGCAGTTTTCATAAATCCTCTCCTTTTGAGTCAGAGCGTGCCTTTGAAAAGGTGCTTCAGTAACATAAATCCTACTACCACCCACATAAAAACATTGTGGAAAAGCTTTTGTGGCTCTTGGTTTGTGGAACTGAAAAAACAGGGAGGGCAGATCAATAAAAGTTCTAACTTGAAGCACACATCACAATCTCACAACTTCATTACTGCAGAAAAACAAGGTTTACCCCAAAGGCACCGAATCCTAAGATTATTCAGATGTATCCTCTACTCATGCCAGGGCATTTTCTTGGCACTTTTGAGACCTGTCTTTATGTGAAAGGATGACATGTGTCTTGGGACTCTTTCTTAGCTAATTGCTTAATAATATCTGAGGTTCTCAAACTGAGGTATTGTGATGTTCCAGGCTGAGGTCCTCAGCCCTTGTCCTGTTAGGGGTGGAGGAAAGAGGAAGGCAGCAACGTGATCCTTCTGCTGCAGTTTGTAAATGGTAAAAGAAAATTGACTGCAATCCACTTTCAGTTTCATAATTGCAACTCAGAAGTGGTTGCAATTTTTTTTTACTGTTTACAAGCCACGAAGAACTAGATAAAGGTTTGTAGGACCTCTGTGGATTCTGTACCCACTATTCTGCCCCCACTATGGCATGCTCCTGGAGCTAACCCCTTCCTTTCACCCTCCCCTGCCAAGACTAATCTTTGGTATTTCACTCCCAAGAAGTCTCAGAACCGCTCACCTATCTGTTCTCCAACTATCTATCAGTATCACATCTTTATTTAATTCTTCAGAGTTTTAAAAATTACATTAGTCTTCAGTTCTATATGGAGCAAATTTGTCTAAGATTTATAAGTTCTATATGGAGCAAATTTGTGGTGAGACCCAGACTGGACTGGGTGACACTCTCAGGGGTGGCAAAAAAATTTGGAATAATACCATCATGTTCTTACGATAGGTTCAATGCAGAAAACAATGAAACAAACCCATTGAAGTAACTATAAACTATTAAAAGTTAGAGACAATTAGCCGGAAAAAGAAAGCACAGCTGCCTTTTGTAACTAAAAGTGGATTTTTAAAACTTGAAACTGACCAATGAGCCTGATTATTCAGTTATGTAACAGCAGGGAATCAATAAGGTGTTAAAAACAAAGTTTATTAGGGTATATATCCCAAAAGCCATTGGTTCCACAATCCTAAAAATATTCATATAAAAATATTAACTGTTTATAAAAATGATTACAAAACACTTCAATATAACACTGTACAAAGCACTGTAATATACAGTAACACACAACACTGCAATAAAGAAAATACTGTACAGTACTGAACTGTACTGTACCTTTGAAAACCTTCATGGCTGGTGTGAGGGTTACAGAGAGGGGATGACTTTGGCTGCAATCCTAAAGACACTTTCCTGGGAGTAAGACCCATTGGACACAATGGGGCTTACATCTGAGTAGACATGGTTTCACAATCACTAATGGAGTCACTGCTATTCATTGGCTCAATTGATTCTATTGTCTTTTTGTGCAACTTTCACATTCCCAAGCTGTTGATGGGGAGCAGCATGAAAACATTGATAAGGCACACCTTCCACGCTGCCACACACAGATCCCACATACAGACCTTACTCAGGCTGCTCCCCCCGGACATCCCATGAGTTCCCTGGCAATGGAAGCCTATTCCAAACTTGCCCAGGGCCCCACTGGAGCTCAAGCTAGTTTCCTAATTCTGTGAGTTCCCTTGCCGTGGAAGCCTGTTCCAAACTTCCTCAGAAGTGCTCTTTATTCAAGACAGCGCTCTTTAAGCAAGTCAAAATTTCTGAGAAAATTTTGCTCTTTATGTAAAACGCTCTTTATTCAAGACGCTCTTTATTCAAGGTACCACTGTATTTTAAAAGGTTGCAATTTTTACATCTTTGGGGACATGATCAAAAAATGGTGAGCATCTCACTTGGCAAACTAAACTGAAAGTGTTTTGATATTTTACGAATTTATATTGTTATATATGATGGAGGTGCATAGGATCAAAGCAGCCACACTAGTCAATGTTTCATTAAAAGTCACTCTAGACACATGGTGGGAGGTACACTGCTTATGATACATGTACACCCATATAATTCAGCCTCATTATATGTACAAACGCTTTGAAAAGCATGAGAAAGATTACTGATACATGGCTACTAGTGTTCATTCAAAAAGTCCACTCTACAACATTGTTTTTTTAATGAAATTTCTACCTCTGTCCATTGGGCACCCATATTCCTAATTTTTCTATCTAGCCTAAATTCAGATTGGTTGAATTTGCCTTTCTAGAGATGTGACATCATCTAAATAAGTGATTTTCAACCTTTTTCATCCCGTGGCACACTAATAAGGTACTGAAATCATCAAGGCATACCATCAATTGTTTTAACCATTGACAAGGCACACCAGGCTGTTCAAATCCCCCAATTTTCCTGTTAATTAATGTCAACCCCCAAATTCCTGTGGCACACCTGGGAACTATCCATGGCACACCAGTGTGCCACGGCACACTGGTTGAAAATTACTGATCTAAATTCTAAACCATGTTGGAGCTTGCTGAGAGTACAAATGATTCATGTTACTTCTAGTGGCTTCATTGTTGGAGGTATAAGGCCCTAAGATTGCAATCCTAAAGACACTTTCCTGGGAGTAAGACAATGGGATTTATTCTTGAGTAGACATGGTTAGGAGCTATGCTATGCCACTGGAGAAAAGCCCTTTCTTGTGACTGCTCTTTAACATTGGAATTTTTCCCTCCACTGGAGATTTTCCAAAGCACGATTCTCAGCATCAGCTGAAAACAGTAAAAGATATGGTTTTCATTTTAGTGCGTAGAGAATTACCCTACAATCCAGAGTAACTACGGGAGCACATAAGAGACATTATGTGTACCCGTAGTTACTGCACCATCTAATGAAAACCTGTGGGAAATTCACACTGCAATCCACAGCAAATTGTTCTTACACCGGAGCAAGGACTCCCCGTAGTTACTCTGGATTGTGCCCTTAGCCTGATATGGCTGCAGCCTATTAATATCTGTTTATTTCATTTTATCTTATGTATAGGTTTCTAATTTATTTCATACTCTCCTGAAGATTTCATAGTGGTGCAGGTCTACAAATAAAAATTTGGCTAATGATTTCATGTGATTGCTCTGCATCTCCTTTTCTTTTGATTTGTTTTTTTTTAAAATTAGGATTATGTAACACAAGACATTTCTTGCAATCCCTGTTCAATATTCAGAGGTAGTTTTGCATAGTTTGCGCATAGAAGGCTTGCAAAGTCCTCATAGTGAGAGTGTGCACATGCTGGGGAATAACCTAGTTGCCTGGATGGCACAGGCAAATCATCTTGACTTATTTATATTAATGTGCAATGCAAATGAGAATAAGGAAAGAAATGGTCAGAATTTATGCTAAAGCCTTCTAAAGGCGTAACAACATCCTACTAAGTATATATGTCAGCTTAATCTAATCCCTCCGCTTCCGACACATCCTGTGGTCTCAGCGAGGGGCCTATAATGCTCTCATATGTTATGAGGGATTGCCTTGGAGAAGCTCACCATCAGGACCGCACTTGCTTCAATAAAACTTTACATTTCATCTTAGGCTGACAGAAAGCTATCTTTCTCACATTTGCATCACAAACCTTTAGCTTCTTCTGACATCAATAACACTGGGTCTAATACTTCCCGGTAATCTGTTACAACACATGGAGAGCACATATTCACAGTTCTCATCTTATGTTGTCAGTTGCAACGGGCTGCTCTAATTTGCTCAGACTTGGCTAAATGAACATCGACGTTTCCGTGACAAAAGGGAAAAAAATTGCATGCTTTTAATTAGCAGCTAATTTGAGATTTGCAAAAGATTTATTCCCCCCAAACCCCAATAACTTCAAGTTCTACTTCAGCAAAGCATTCTCCATCCTCAATAAGCTGATGAGATAATGATGCAGATGTACACATCTGCAGGGGTGGATAAAAATCGAAGTACAAGCACAGATCAAAACTTTTCCAACTTTTATCAGAAAAGTTTTGATCTGTTTGCACTCAAGGACTGAAAAAGGCTCTGAAGGGGAGAGGCCACTTGCATGTGGAAGTGAGGTTCCTTGTAAACAGTGCTTTGCACCCCCTATAGCTATACCACTGCTGACCTCTCCAGAAAACATAATCCACATTATATCAACTCACATTGCAAGTCACCGTGTGGCATCACTACAGTTAGGGAACACTAAAGTAGTTGTAAATCTAGGCAAGGCTCGAAAGACACTCAAATGGGGGCATATCAAATTAAGGACCCAGTGAAATAAACATTTACTATTTTTATTTTAAAATATAATTAGCATAATACATATAAAGCAGAAAAAGTATCAGAAGACTTATGTTAAATTAACATAAAAGCAATTTACACTCTCTGAATATAAATTGTTCTTTAAAATAGTTTTGGCAGTAATAACTTTAAAATCACTAAAAGAAGATGTTCAAAATAATGAAAAAGGGGTCTGATATCAGAGTTTGGCCCTTGTGGTCCAACTTTCACATTAGCCTAATTTATTTCTAAAGGAACAACTCTGCAAATTGTTTAATTCACAAACTTAATTTAAACAACAATGCAAACTCTATTCCTGGGACTGTTCTGCCGAATACCTGGATATTTTCTTGTGCAGTTTAGGTCACTGTCTACGGACTGCCCATCAACTCATTACATGGCAGATCAAGGGTTCCTGAAGCTACGGAAAGATCAGGTGACTGTCCTATGTTGTCAAACTCATATTATTGATGTAGTGCAGTTTTTCTCCAAGTTTTTAGGAGCTCAAGACGTTGCTGCCTGATTTATAATTGCTGAAGTATGTAGCTATAATGGAGATTATGCACCAATGCTCCCCTGGTGCACTGCATTTCATCTCTAATGCAATGGTTCCCAAACTTCTGGGTCACAACATATCAATCAATCAATCAATCAATGAATCAATCAATCAACCAACCAATCAGTCAATAGTATTTATATACTGCTTTTCAACAAAAAGTTCACAAAGCGGATTACAGAGAAAACGAAATAGCTAATGGCTTATGGGTCCCAGTTCCACAGTGTTCACAATCTAAAAGTTTGTCTGACCAGCTAGGGAAGAACACACCTTTGGTTTTTAAGGTGACAGTAAGGTGATCTACCAGAGAAGGTTTCTCTTACAGTACATAAACCAGCACTGACCTCTGGGACATGGGGGGAGCCCCCTGAAACCTCCAGTGCCGCCCCCCCCAAGCCTCAGATTGACAAAAAATAGTGATAGGAACATACATCTGGTTTCATAATTGAAAACCAGAAGTGGGTTCCAATCAGTGGTGGGCTCCAGCAGGTTCGCACCTACTCTATCGAACCGGTTGTTAACGAGAGATCGGCATATAAAGTTTAAAAATAGCCATTTAAAAGTGGCTGCCAGATGGGCACAGAACTGGTGGTTAATTTCTTTGAATCCCATCACTGGTTCCAATATTTATTTTTAGTTATGCTAAGGCTTAGGGTGCTCTGTGGAGGCGTCCATGGGGTTCTCCGCACCCTCCCAAAAGTTGTCACTGCTTAAGATAAGTAAACGGTCTGGAAACTGTGGTTCCAAAACTTCTCCTTGGCAGTTGGGGCAGACGCGCTGGCCAGCAGCCCTTTCAAAAAGCGTCAGGGCTGCCTAGTGTGCCTGCCCATAGCGAAAGCAACACATGCACGCTGTTCCTCCTGTGGCTGGGCATCCACTGGGCAGAGGGAGAGAAGAGCAGTGGAGAAGAGGGAAGCAGCTCAGGGCTAGCCAGAAGGGAGCAGGGCAGAGAGAGGCTCAGGATGACGAGAAGGAGAAAGTGGGGAGACACTTGGAAAGTGTCTTAGACGGCAGCCTCCTAACCATGTCTATCCAGAAGTAAGACCCATTGTGTTAAATGGGGCTTACTCCCAGGAAAGTGTCTTTAGGACTGCAGCCTAAGTAGACTTCATAGGATCATGCACATTGAATGCATGTTTTGAATTCAATTCCATTGTTTAGTCATCATTTTTACATCCAGTTAATATTTTTATATGAATATTTTTTGGGTTGTGGAACCAATAGTCTGAGTTTCCATTATTTCCTATGGGAAAATCCGCTTTACGTAAAGAATGTTTCATGTAACAAACATGCCTCTGGAATGAATTAACTTTGTTACATGAGGCGCCACTGTATATAGAATCAGGCTATATTGAATACTTAAAATTAGTGCACATAACAAACCTTTCTACCTAATACGTATACTTCTTTGTAAAAACTACTTGTAGATAGATATTTTAAAAGCTTAGCTTATTATGAGGATTACTACATATCCCCTGAAACACTGAAGACTCAGAAGGTTAAAAAAGAAAAAAAAATGAAAAGATAATGCAGTTTGCATGCTAGAAGCATGTTCTATCAGCTCTTAAAGCATTGTACAACAAATAATGTTCTGTCAGGCTATATGTTCGTTCCTTGTTTGTGCATTAGCCGTGCTTATTCTGTGCCACACTTTTATCGCTTGCTATTTTTATATTTAAAATCTATTAAGCAATGTCAACTTGCATTTCCTCTGAACAGTGCTGCAGGTTAGGTTTAAAAAAATAGGACAGTACAATCTTTGAGGGCTAACATTTATGTCAGCTAATTAATATGGATCAGCTGAGTTTTGCAAATATCTTTTTAAAAAATGCACGTGTGAGTCACTGATGCGGACCTCACCTCCCTCACAGATGACAATCACAAAGCACCATTGACTTTCATGAGAAGAAAATTAGCTCTGCAACCATTTTGAAGCCCTCTTAGCAAAGAGGAGCAGCAAGATCCCATTGTACACCAACAGACCCATAGATAAGGCAGACATATAATGAACATATTTTACATCCCCTGATGTCTCACTCTCTTTGGTCTGCTGTCCTACATGCAATCATAGATAGACTTGCATATATAGGTTCTAATGCCCTATGTCCAACTTCTGCATTATAAAAGGTATGGATATTATACTCCATGTTCTAATTCCAATTTTTTTAGCCCTCCAAAGAGAACACCTTTTTCTGAGGATGCAGGCTTTGAAGAAGGAAGTATCCAATGGTGTAACATGGGGGGGGTGAAAGCACTCATTATTTTCAGAACACCCCACTGCATTGTGCAAGAAGCCCTTCCAATTTGGAGCCATTGTAGGAAGAGGTAGCAAAATGGAGACAAACGCAGGATGAAGCATCTGGGCAAACGCACAGGAGATCTGTTGCTCCCCAGATGTTTTTGGTGGTTCTCTGGGACTCATTGCTCATGGTTTGAGAACTGCTGCTTTAGATTCCAATTGTACAGATAAGCCAAATAGTTAAAAAAATAGCCACAAAACTACTTTACAGAAAAAGTACAGATAATCTGTGTAGTTCTGATATCTAGATGTCAAGGTTTGGCATTACAACCAGGAAAATAATATCAAATTTAGGAAAGCTAAATAAAAAAGGAAGTCAACGTCTTACCTGCTTGCAGTGCTGTTCGGTCAACTATATTCTTCCGGTAGAAAGTTCTAAAACCCAGTGGGGTGATGGCATAGTTTTCTGACACCTTCTCAACAGCTTGCTTAAACAGATCCACCATGTCGTGTGTTACTCGGTCTAAACTGATTGTAGAAGTTGATGATGAAGTGATGCTTAAGGAAAGAACAATAGCTGTACTCCGAGTTGGATGGGATTGCACCGCTTCACATTTAATCTGGCAGTTCTCCAATGACCTCATCAACTCAAGCTTTTGTCTTTGCTGTTCTTCATTGACTACTGCAATCACATGCCATTCAATGGCCGCAGCTCTGGGAAGGAATGGCACCACCATCACAGAAAGCTCTCCATGTGCTTCAGGAACATCACTGTGCAAGTCTTCATCTTCTATCTAGAAATTAAACAGAATGAGCATTAGAAAAGCATTCAGAAAACTTGTTTTTTATTTGCAGAAGAAGTACTTATAGGTACTTAGTAATTTGAAGTATATTTGAACTTGCCAGCCAAAGTGCCCAATCTTATCCAAATTTCCAGCACCGCTGCAGCTGGGCCACATGGCATGCACTGCATCCTGGGGAAGGGCAGTCACAGAGCCTCAAGGAACATTTATTTCCTTACCTGGTGGCTGTACTGCAACTGCAGTGGTGCTGGAGTGTTGGATCAAATTGGTGCCACCAAGTTCTCGTAAAAGAATTGCAGAAAACCAAACCAGGAATCAACAAAATACATATCTTATATCACACAGAGCTAGTTTCCTAAAGAATGAACAAAAACTAGTGAATGACATAAGCAGGCAGAAAAACCCTTTTCACAATGTTGTAGCGTGCACTTAAGATAGGATTGCCATAATTCTCTTTCACAAAATCAGGATAGGACCCTCTGTCACACTTGCCATTAAGGGAACACAGTCCCCAAAAATCGGAAGTCCCTGTTTTGGGGGATTTATGGCAACCCTCACATAAGAACATGGGCCCATCACTCACTCCTGTCACTCAAAACAGGTAGCTTTGTAAGCTACCTTGGGCATGGGAAAGGCATGGTTAAAAACCCCTTCAATCAATCAATTAATCAATCAATCATCACAGCATCTTCAAATGTTATCATATATATAGGGTTTGCTCCTATCTGCAGTTTCGGGTATCCACAATTAGGTCTTGGAACGTATCCCCCTGCAGATGGCAGGCTACTGTACTCTATTTCATACATCAATAAATGCACTTATAGGGAAAAAATTCCCATATAAATCTTTAGGATATCACTAGGATGTCTGCATTTTCTGAACAACTGAACCTTTGTATAAGCAAACATGATAAACTCTGTCAAAATTCCTGCTTGTAACGTGTCCCTCTTTCTACCTCAATTTGTTTTTTGCTTTGAGACCGCATATTAAGCAATGCTGATATTAGGGACTTTGGCTTTCTTTACCTGTGTGCATTGTGTGAGCCCGTGCGTATTGGTAACAACTTCTTATATACCAATTTGCTTACCCTGCAGTTCACAACACCAAATACTGAACACTGTCTGACCTCTGAATGGAAAAATAATTACAAGTTAAAACAGTAATTTTACCTAAGGTCGATAAGGCCATAACACTCACTCTGCTTTCAATTCACATGCTCAATTTTCATGCACTCACTTGCAACTGCAAGAGGAAGGAATAATGACAGGTTACAGGCACTTTATTTCAAAATTCACTCGCAAAGTTATTGACAAGCCTTCCCCCCCCCCATAGAAAAGTCGCTGCTTGCTTGACCCTTGCGAGCTGTTTACGTGAAAAATGCACTTACATCTAGATTAGCGGTAGTAAACTCTAATTCCACACCAAAACTTGTAGCAATTTCTTTAGTGTTTGATATGGGAACAAAAATAGGGATAATTTGCTTCAAATTGCCGTCACTTCAGTCATAATAAAATCTCGCGGAGTACTGTTTGCTTTCAGTACTTTCATTAAGTAAGCTGGGACTGTTATTAAGGTACCAACACATAAATGTTATATTAGCACTTAACAGTAGTAGTGCAGTATTCTCCCTCCAGGAGATGAATTCTAACCTTGTCAATATAATTTTGCTCCCAGTGCTGCAAAACAGTCTGCAAAGATGAATACTGGAGCTCTCTGGTGGGGGAAAAAGTCATGCTCATTCAGGCTTAAAGGCCACTTGGTTGGCCAAAGGTGCTGAGGTACTGTTTAGAAAATAAGTCTAAAGATGCTGTCTCAGGTCAAGGCGAGCATTGAGGCAAAACTTTCCTACTTGTACTTGTCTTAGGTTGTTAAATCAATTACTTTGTATTTCTGCTTGCCTTGAACTGCCATTTAGAATATGGGGAGAAACAGAAGAGAATTAGGCCAAGGCAAAAGTACAATTTCAAACTCAACCAATGATCATTATTTCAAGTGAAAGACAGTGCGCTCTGCACCCACGTATTCACATAAGCTTACATTTTACGGAGGCCTCAACCTTTAAAAGTATGGATTTGTATGATGGAGCTCCCAGGGATTAACCATTTTTTTCCTTCCATGTTGCAGCAACTTACCCTGCAATCCAGAGTAACTACGGGAGCATGTAAGAGACATACGTGGACCCGTAGTTACTGCACCACCTAGTGAAAACCTATGGGAAATTCATATTGCAAGCAGAGTAAATTGTTCTTGGACACCCCGTAGTTACTCTGGATTGCACCCTTAGTCTGCAATCCTAACCACACTTTCCAGGGAGTAAGCCATTGAACACAAAAAGGACTTATTTCTGAGTAGACATGCATAGGATTGTGCCCCAAGTAAATGGTCTTTAAGGGTGCAATCCTAGCCTAGACTGGCACGGGGTCTTCCTGATCCCGTGGTGATGTAGGGAGGCAAGCGCAGATTTGTACACTGGCCTAACCCTCTCTCAAGTGTGGTGCAGAAGTGTCCAATGACACTTTTGTAATACTGCTAGGTTAGCATAGGTTATGCTGGGGTTTAGGCTGGCCTAACTGGAGTTTGGGATTGCAGCCTAAGACTGAAATCCTAAAGACACTTTCCTGGGAGTAAGATTCATTGAACACAATGCGGCTTACTTTTGAAAAGACATGGTTATTGTGTTCTAAACATGTTAGTACTTTAAAAACCAAACTCTGATAGAACCCACCCAGCTTAATGAAACCAAATACATTTACCTAAGAGTGAATCTCACCAGAACGTGCTTCTTAGTAAAAATGGATAACATTTTTTTAATTGTTGGAAAGGTAATTTAGAAACAATCTACAGTTTAAAAGACGATACCTAATATGTTATATTATTCTGAGCAGAATCCTAACCATATCTACTCAAAAGTAAGCTTCATTGTGTTCATTGGGTCTTACTCCCAGGAAAGAGGCTTTAAGATTGCAGCCTTTTTAATAGGACAGAGAAATGGAGATAAAGAACTCCATATTTGCTACATAACTTTCAATACCTGTTTTTATTCTTATTTCTAATTCTTTGAATGAGTTTGTATTTAATTTTTGATTAAATATTATAAATATATAATATAAAATATTGTTTAAAAGTGGAAAAAGAAGGTCATCTATACACCATTGGAAGTTGCATCTGAAAGGTTCAGTGATATTGATTTGGAACCTGTGGGAAATCAAATCTATGGGTTCAAAAACTGTGAACATGATCTATATTCTAAAATAATATCCTATAGTAGAAAAAGACTAAATTTTGGGTTTTTTTTAATCTTTTCTTCCCTTTTTAAAAATAATGATGCCCTTTTGGTTTGATAGAAAAAAATTCTGCTGTCAACACCAATAAACAGACTGCTTCTAAAGCATTCAAATGCAGCAGAAAATGCATGCATTACCTATTTTTTACCCTCCATCTTTCTGGAGCTCCAGTGCTTGAACTCGGAAAGCACAAGAAACAGAAGGCAGTCGCCTTACTCATTATGGCCTATAATCTCCCTTGCTGACAGTCTTACATATTTAAACAGCCCTTCATGCCATAATCCCTTTTAAGTATTCTCAGAGCTGCAGAAATAATTTTGGAAGCAAAATATCTAAACAGTAAGCATAATAAAAATGAAACAGGTTAAAGCGTATTAGCAGCAGGGAGCAGATGTGGCAAAACTCTTCCAAGTTCCCCTACATTTCTTCCCCAGCAGGGACGTTCTTTCAAGCTGTGACTTAGTTTTGGAGTGTAACACAGGCTGCTTTAACAGCTATTGCACCTTCTCCGCACCAAAGCACTATGCTAAGAATTCACTTTGATTTTTTTTATTGCATTCTTTGTAATAATAATGTTTAAAATATTTCCTGCAGAGCTAAGTGTGAAGTCAAGTGTAGCGTGCCAAATAAACACTAGGATATGAAAATATGAAATTGATAAGAAAATAATTGCCGTATTGAAAAGGGCCTTTTTCCTTGCCAAACTATAGGTTTCGAAGCCGAGGTAAAGATAATGATTAAAGTTACGATTCTTTGAAATACCTTTCAAACATACATAATTCAATATAACTGTTACAATGTGGAGGGGAAAAGATAACTATTTAAGGAACAAAGCCATAAATTGGTAGCGATATAAAGTGGAAGCAAATCAAGACTGTCACATGGAATATGATCACAGACTATCAGTCTCTAAGTTTTGTACCGAGTACTGTTAAATATAAGTCCTTTTGGAGGGAGACAACTCAACTGAGTTAAAGGAGTTTTTAATATGGAAAAGGTATAAATGATGAAAACCAGCTGGGAAGAGATACAGGAAGAAAAAGTCAGGAAAATTCAATCTCTGAAATGATCTGTGGGTATAAATTTTATTTTATTTTATGATGCAGAGGGGAACCCAAAGGTATTTGTTAAGACAGTATCTTTGAAAGCCTGGCCTTCAAGGTGTTGAATTCATCTTAACTAGAGAGAATTGAGCTTGTACGATAAAGCTTTTATTGCAACTTTAAGTTTCTCATGAGACCCTACAGTAAAATGTACTTACTATGTGCTAATACAAGGCTTTGTCTTAACCTAGGAAAGGTCCTTCCAGACTTACCCTACAATCCAGAGTAATTACGGGAGCACGTAAGAGACTTTACGTGCACCCGTAGTTACTGCATCACCTAGTGAAAACCTATGGGAAATTCATATTGCAATCCAGAGCAAATTGTTCTTACACCGGAGCAAGGACTCCCCGTAGTTATTCAGGATTGCGCCCTTTGGCCTGCAAGTCGGATACAGTGCACCACCTAAACCCTGTGGGCCGGAGGGGGGGAGACACCATTCTTCATGGAAACAAAGAACATTTGATAGCAGTTTACTCTGAATCTTCAAAAACTGGGCAAAAAACAAGGGCTGAAATGTATTGTGTCTACAGCAGTGATTTTCAACTGCTATAAGATTGCACACTGATGTGTCGTGCATGATCTGCAGGTTTGCTCTTATTCCCACCATGTAGTCTCTCCATAGGGCAGGCTGGGACTTTTTTTCAAGGTTAAGGGAGAAACTAACCCCTTAATCTGACAAGACCATCAGCAAGCTTGAGGGGGGACATAATTGAGATGTACAAAATTATGTGAGGGATGGGACCACCACCACTGCCACAGTCTTCTTCTGCCACAGCCTTTCAATTTCTATTTGTAAATCTTTGTATTTTGTTTTTTCCCCCAGTTTTTTTCTTCCATCTGCTCTCCCCCCTGAATCGCTATTTCAATGATGTTGACTTGTTTTTCTTCCTTCTCTACTGCAGTTAAATCTGGTGTATTGTGTCATAGATGTTTGTCTATTTGTAGTGAGAAATCCAATAATATTTTGGCATCTTCATCCATAAGGTTAACTTAGATGTCCATCTAAAAATAGCCCAATTTGCATAAATTTGCATTTCTGGACTCTGGATGCGGACGGGCATCTAAGGGTTACGGAATTTTTTTTTAAAATTTTGTGGTCCCACCAATTTCTGGCAACAGATAGCTTACATTTTTTACAGATGTTCCAGTGGATCATTGATGCCACTTTTATTATGCCTTTCTTTGTAATTTGTGCAATCTTTTAACAGAAATTAATCACGTTTTTTATCAGCTTCTTTGCATGACACTTGCTGTTTGTTATTTTTTTCCACTTTTGCTTTCATTGCATTTGTTCTTAATGCCTGTTCTTTGCAGCCATTATTAGACCCTCAGTTCTTTTCTTCAAGTTTCCTTTTTTGAACCACTTGGTGATGTTTGTTTTTCCAGTAATGTCTCTCAACTACTGAGATGTCCACTGACTGATGTCCTGTGACTGTTTATGTGTGCAAGAGTGAAGGCATACACAGCAGAGTAGTTTACTATTAACTGTATTTACAATTCAGAGTAGTTTAAGACAATCTGTGTCATACACGTTAAATCTGTGTATTAAACGTGTATCTGTTAAATTAAGACAATCCGTGTCATACACCTCAGAGCTTATCAGTAATACAGAGCTTATCAGCTCGCATCTGCTCTGACCAACAGCTGAGCTTCAACTGCCAAACAGTTCTCCAACTGTCACCAACTGACAAAACCCAACTGTCAGTTTCAAATCTGAACATTCCAATCAGCTGCCAACTCACTCAGAACTAATAGTTAGATCCAAAATCTAACATACCCCTCCTTGGTTCAGGTGAGTTGCAGAACACATACCCCCAAATCCAGAGTAACTATGGGAGCACGTAAGAGACTTTACGTGCACCCGTAATTACTGCATCTCCTAGTGAAAACCTATGGGAAATTCATATTGGAATCCAGAGTAAGTTGTTCTTACACTGGAACAGACTCCCCGTAGTTACTCTGGATTTTGCCCATACACAGGGTTAACAATATCACACCTTCAGTCCAAGCACTTTACAGTTCACATTATGCTTTGTTGTTCCTTCGACCTTTGTCAATTCATCAGCCACATTCAAATTCAATTCACAATATGCAAGCACTATTAATCCTTCAGTTACACACTGCTTGACATTTTGGAATCGAATACCTGTGTGCTTAGATCGTCCCCTTACACTTGGGGATAATGCCATATGTATTGCAGATTGATTGTCCTCTTTTACAGTGTTAGGCTTTAACACTGGCACATCAAGATCCATCATCAGTTGTCTATACCACACCATCGGGGATGCTCTAGGGGGATTTCCTGCTGCAGGCAGGGGGTTCGACTAGATGACCTACTAGGTCCCTTCCAACTCTATGATTCTATGATTTCAGTACACATTAAACTGAGTACAGAAAATTCTGACAAGTTGAGAGCAACATGTCTTTACTGAACTGACTTCCATCCTATTAAGGATCCAGTAATACCTGAAGTAGATTACCTGAAGTAGCTCTCCTTGTGTCCCACTCAACTATTCCTGCAGTGTATCTGATGATACATCTATCCCAGGCGTTTATATGGGCATTTCCACTGTTTGCACTCCTGATTTTTCTAACTCACACTCAATTTTTTGATATTTATAATGTTTTTTCTCACCCAAGTTTTTAATATTGTTTTCATTGGGCGGTACTATGCCTTTTGTTTTTACTGTTTTCCCCTCTATTCATTATTAATGCAGCAAAATTATTTGGTCCAAACCAAATACTTGGTTTGAGATATCATTACAATACAATTTGGGATATCATTACAATACATTACAATTCGGGATATCATTACAATATTTGGGATATCATTACAATAGTTGTGAATGGTGTTTATCAATGGATCTGTTTCGGATTGGGACTTTCCATATATTTTTAACTTGTCAATGTAAAGCAGATGATTTTTTATATACTGGTATTTAGTATCCAAGTTTTATTTAATATTTGGGGATGTGAATGGATCCATTTTGCTCCCCCCACCTGGAATGTCTCTGAAGGGGTGAGGCTCCCTCCAAGACTTGACTGCTCCACCCCCCTAGCTATGCCACTGCTGGGTACTCCATATGCTCATTGCCTTCAAGAAGAAAAAGAAGGAGGAGAAGAAAGTGTTCAATCTATGTCACCAGGAGAGAACAAACTTCATCACTTCATTGTTGCCTTTCCCCAAATGACTAAAGCCCAATTGCTATTATAATTTTGGTTTATCTCCAATTAGTTTGTCACTGTTCATTCTCATGGCCGTTGTCCAAAGAAGAAGGAGAAGTTCCAGATGGATTCCTATAGAGCCTTGCAGAGAAAGTCCTGGAGAGATCACTAGCCACTTTTTAGTATCTGCCTGCTGGGAAGGAACAGAAGCACCCAAAAGAGTGCCAGATGTTTTCCAGGTCTAGCAGTTACGACACAACTCCCCAAGCCTAGTATCAAAGGGGGTATAGCTCAGTGGTAGAGCATTTGACTGCATAGTATCAAAAGCTGCTGAAAATCCTAGTATCAAAGGCTGCTGAAAAGGCTCAACAGTTTCCCATGTCAATCTCTAGGCTATGGAAGCTAATATTTGCAATTGTTCAACTTCAGTTCTCTATTTACTGGTATCTTTTTAACTGCGTCGCCCAATACAACATTGCAGATGCTATATGCTTATTTATTTCATTATTTTATTTCATTTCCAAATTTATACCCATTTTTATCTTTTTGAAGGTAATTCAAAGCAGCTTACCATGTAACATATTGTTGTATGTTACATCTGTTATACATTTGAGTAGTTAAAAAGAAAACAACTTTTTTGAAAAAAAGAACATTTCAATATTGGAACCTAATGGTTAGTTGCTTTCAGGATTCACCTATATAAGCACTATGTAATTTTCTAGAGATAAACACTGCAGATCTTATCCTTGATCTTTACACACTTACAAAGACACACATACACACACAAACGGGAGAATTTTTAAAAAAGTAAATCACAAGCAGAGATCTGACATAGAGCTACAAGAATGCACTACACAAGCCAAAAGCATTTATTCTGCTTCATGGATGAAGAAGAAAAACTCAGTGTAGTTAAAGAGATTATTCACTGCTGAGTTGGCATACATGTTGCTGGGTCAGTAGCTGGCACTATGTACTGTGTGAAAGTTTAAAGCAGCATTGAAGCAATATTAGTTCACATTCAAAGCACTCTTACTATCTAAGCCTGAATGAGCACAAGGCAATCGCGAAAAATCCTCAACAATAGATGATACAACACACACACTACATGGTTACTCTGAGATTTCCAAGGCCCCGTTGGAAACTGGGCTTTTGAAAGTCAGCTTTGGAATATGTTCCAGTAAACCCAGTAGGACTGACTTTCAAATCTCTCTTTGTGTGTATGTGCGCAAGCGAGTATGCATAAGCAGACAGAATTGCACGTGAATTAATTTGAAACAGTTAAAATGGACCCATCCTAACGGAGTACATACAGGTACGCATCAAACATGCACACTTATGTGTGCCTTTCCATTTCATCAGCTGGTAATTCAATCAGAGGTTTTTGCATAGGTTCAGTGTGCACTGTTCATATAAGGTATGCTTAAAAACATTATTAATATAAAACAGCTTTTTGGTTTTATTTATTATTTAATCCAAGGTAATGACTTTGTCTCCATCTGTTGAGCCTATATCAACTTCCCAGTGCACTGTTAAAGCAATAATATTTATGCTCTAGGTGCATTTATGCTCTAGGTCTATTTATCTCTAGGTGTGCAATCCTGAAGTGCACTTGGGCAAGCCTCTCTGGCCATCTGGCTGACCTAAGGCCAGCCTAGCTGCACCAGAGAAGGCTTGGGCTGACATAAGGCTGTCCTAAGACAGATGGACATGCACTGGCCTAGCAGTGCTAGCCTAGGCAGCACAACAGGGACATGCCAGGGGCATGTTGGGCATGGCCTAGAATGTTGCAGTTATGCTGTATACAGACCCTGTTTCCAGGGCAGACACGTGCCCTCCTAGCCCCTATGACTTAGGCCACCTCAGGAGCAGGCACAAATTTGAATCGACCCATAGGAGTCCATGATAAGCCAGAGTAAAAAAAGTCTTAGGTTGGCCTAAGCACAACTGATGCCTGTCAAACTCAGGATATGGCCCAAAGCCCTCTCCAGCAGCCCATCCCCTTTCATGCACCCTACACTACAGGTCCTACCATGTTTTCATGAACCACCCAACAATCATGGATGTAGGTGTTCCCAGCTTTTCTGTCCCCCATTTATCCGGGGTGCCCTCCATTTGGGAGGTGTTGCTCTCTTCCTTTGTCAGTTCTGGGATCTGGTCCCCTCCAGGCAGCCATGCCCTTTCTTTCCATAATGCTGCAGCTGTGACTGATTGCCAGGGATGGACTTCTGGGCTTCCTCTTATGGCAGACACAGTGCAGGCACCACAGTTCTTCCTTGGTCAGTGTAAGCAGAAGCAGGTCTCCTCAGAAGCAAGCCCCCCAGGTGCGTTAGGCCTCCCCAGGTGCCTTACTTGGGCTTCAGCAGCACTTAGGCCAGCCTAGAGGCCTCCTAGTTCTGTGGATTTGGCCAAAGTGTCAGCTCTGGAAATGCCAAATTTAGGCTGCCATAGCGAGGTCATTTTCTCTGGCATAAGTTAGGATTGCAATGTACGTTCCTATTTATTTACGATTGCTATTTATGGTTGTTCTGCCTTTTACCAATTAGGATGCCATCTAATATGTACGACGAAACATTAGACATTCAACTTTAACCCTTTAAATGGCCAGCAGTAATCCATAGAAATGGATTACAGCTGGCCAGAAAAATCTCAGATCCTACTTTATACTTTATAATTATGTATATTTTGAATAAAAACATATAAAACCACTTTCTGCACTTCTAACTTTGGAAAACACTGAAATCTGCAAAAAAGATAAAACCATTTTCCCCACCTCTATCCATAGATTCAGTGTTAGTTGATGGCTTCATTCGAATGGATGTTCTTGCTGAGAAATCAGGAATGTTGAGTCAAAAGACGAGCCAGCAAATTGGCCCATGTTCCTGCAAAAACCCCTCCCGGGAAGGGAGAGGTAGAGATCCGGTCATGTATAATGCCATTTTAGCCAGGAAACAAAACAGTCCCAGCTAGGAGTTCTTTTCCCCATTTTCCTCCAAGAACTCAGATAAGAGCCCACCCAGTTACTTGTGGAGAAGGTGAGTGGGACAAACCGGTGGTTCCATCATGGAGGATAGGATCAGGAAGAGAATCATATAAGGAATAGGATTAATGTCAGAAAAAAATGTTAGGATTTTACATTGACATATGTAAAATTTGTGAAAATTTTAGTTTATATTCTCAGTGCCTTGCAAGCTTATTAACAACCCCACATCTTAAGCTCTGAGTTACAACACATGTGTGAGATCCCACAGTATCTCATTGCCATCTGCTGTCAGCCTGTATTATTTTTCACGGTTCTGTGGGTTTGTAGGAAATGGGCTCCTTCAATGCTATTTCCTTTTTTCCTTTGTTCGTCTGGTTCTTTTACATTTCTGCCTGATTCCTGATAAGGAAAAAATCAATAGATAGTTACATCTCCTTGCTATAGGCACCACTGAGAGTGATTTTGATAAAGACCACCTGAGGTTTAGTATTGTACTAGAAGTGAGATTCTGCCAATGGGGCTTCGCTGGCTAGACAGATCCCCTGGCTTGATGGCAGAGAAGTCAACCTATTTAGGTTTTTCCCCATTAAGCTGCATGTCCAAACAGGGAAATGAGGTTAACAGGAAGAAAGTGTTTTAACCACTAGGCCATTATTGCCTGGATCAGTATGTTAGTGTCATTGACATTCCCTCTCTTGCACCTGACAGCTTTATAATCACATGCAGCATCATCATCAAAACTTTTATATATCACTCTTCAACAAAACAAGTTCATGATATGTTTTATGGAAGAAAATAAATTAAAAGGATTACTGTCCCAGAAGGGTTCGCAATCTAAAAAAGATATAGTAGAAACACTTTACAATCAAGCTGTAGCTAAAGCCCACAAGGCTATAAAAAAATCTAATTTAATTGTTCTTCTTGGTGATAATGCTCAATTACAATTTCTTCAATTTATGTGTATTTTAGAACTGCCCTTTCTCTCAAAATTATACTCATTTGTTTGCTTGTTGGTTTGAAAGGAAAAATAAAATAAAACTTTCTTTTCATTTTCCAATGCAGGCTACTGTTGAAAGGAATGATAATCCCAAAAACATCCAGAGTTCCACTATCTAAGTGTGACCTGTGTTAAATATTTACATTATAATTACCAAAAGAATACTAAAGCCTCGTTTAATCCTAACCCTTGGGAGATGAAATTCACAAAAGCCAAAGATGAAAAGCCCACCATTATTACGCGGCTTGAACACACTGTGTATTCGGTACACCAGCTCAACCTGCTCAAAAAATGCATCAGGCAATATTCCAAACATCTCAAGAATCTTGATATGGATTCTCAGTCAAAAGACCAAACAATATACATTTATCTTTCAGGTGATGTTTTATAGGGCTTTATATTTGCATATTTCTTTGTGACACATATTCAAAGAACAGACCCAATGTAATTGGGAGCCCAATCCTATGCTTAAAGACCTTTATTGTCAATAGGGTTTACTCCGTTATAGACTATATTCAATAGGGCTTATTCCCAGGAAAGCTTGGATAGGATTACAGTCTGGGTTACACAAGAAAGAAGAAAGATCAATTTGTTTTAATGAATGGTTTGGGGTGAAAGGATGGCTCCTTTCAAGCATGTTTTCATCAACAAAAACACAGAGCAGACTCAAGAGCGCAGTGGTGTTGCTAGTAATGAATGCTGTACTTTGTAATATGCATCACTAGTGTTCAAAATTTTTAAAATTTTGAATAATACCATCATGTTAATCAATGCATAATTTCATGCAAAACTGAATGAAAGAAACAGTGTAGAAATATCTCCACTCTACCTAAAGTTATAGCCAAAGCCCAAACAGGGTTGCGGTAATGGCCATGCCCAACACCCAGGACATAGCCCTGCCCACGGCATGGGAAAAGGTTCATCATGTTGGTGATTCGCTGTCACCACAAACCGGTGACACAAACTCTAGTGACACCACTGGACCACTGTGTATATTAAAAAAGGGCAACAACTCAGCAACCTGGAAGTTATGGTGGGAAGATGGGCAGCATTACACAAGCTAAAAAAATTGGGTCAGGTTGCAACCCACAATTTGAGGAACTAGACATGGAAGTTTAGTACACAAAGGGCGCAATCTAGAGTAACTACGCGGAGTCCTTGCTCTGGTGTTAAGAACAATTTGCTCTGGATTGCAAAATGAATTTCCCATAAGTTTTCACTTGGTGGTGCAGAAACTACGGGTGCACGTAATGTGTCTTACGTGCTCCCGTAGTTACTCTGGATTGTAGGGTATGTATACGATGCTTTTGTGGTGTGTGTTTCTCTGTCTTATCTTCACTTTACCAGTTGCCACTTGTGAGGAAAGGTAGGAAATCCACAATTAAGTTTGATCCATGTGATATTTGAACTACACCAATTGTGATTCTGGGAATTGTACAGTTTTTTTTTTAAACTGGGCTACCCCTTGAATGACTCAGGTCTGGAATGCCCTTAGAGAGATGCTAGCAAATGACACCATTCTAAAATCAGTAATGCACTTGATTGTGCAATCATATGCATGTCTACTCAGAAGTAGGTCCCATTATGTTCAGTGGGGCTTACTCCCAGGACAGAGTGTATAGGATTGCAGCCTCAATGATTTAAAATTAACTTAATGCAGCCAGTAACCATTATTCTGTTTTACCATAGTACTTGGAATGTTTCCATCTATCAATAATGCCATCTGTCCCATCACAAAAAAGTGGACGATAACCCATATGGCTTATTTTCTTCTTATTGATTATTCTGATGAATGAGTTGGCAAAAATCACTCAAAAACATCAACTTATATGACATTGTCACTTAAATTGTGAGAAGGTGTAAAACACAAACACAAGGTAACTAGAAAGTTGCCTACAAAAAGTTTAAGTAGAAGAAAAAGTTCTAAGAGTTACTGATTTTTACCTTACCATGCCATATTATTAAAACACATTTCCTGCAGAAATACAGAAGAGTTTTGTAGTATACCAGTCACATTATACTGTGAATGTATAATGGAAAGATGTAGAATAGTCACTGGTTTCCTAACATATAAGTCTTTAATAGCTATACAACGGGAATTCAGCAGTGCTTCCTTCATCACTTCATATCTATGGCCACGAAATGCTGTACCTGCTGAATTTCTGCCTGCTGTGCAATTCAAAAATAAAACAAAGCTGCTGTCAATGAACTGTTGACAATCTAACAAAAATATTCCACACATGTATATGTTAGCTGGGTGGGTGAGAAAGGCATGTACTCCAAAAGTAACTCTGTTTGTTTAAGAACTCTGTTCCAGGCAGTGGAGGTTATCTCAAATTTCTAAGGAATAGTCACAAAATTGACAGCTGAAGATGTGAAAAACTAATGGATTTTAAAAGGTTGATGGATTAAGTTGTATGATTTTATCTTTCACCATCTCTATACCTCACCGTTCAAGTATGGGACTCATGTGAACCCTCCTTGCTCACCAATTTAATAAGGTGAACACATAGGGATGCCAACCCCATGCCTCAGAAGACATCTGGACATGACTAGAAGAAAATTCTGGTTTGCACCACTGACTTCTGGTTCTGCGTCATGGGAGACCATGTGGAGTTTCCTGATCGACAGTGGACTAGATTATCAAGGGAGGTGGTGGCCTCTCATTTACTGGGGATCATAGAATCATAGAATCATAGAATCATAGAATTGGAAGGGACCTAGTAGGTCATCTAGTCCAACCCCCTGCCTGCAGCAGGAATTCCCCCTAGAGCATCTCCAACAGGTGCTCATCGAGCCTCTGCTTGAAGATCCCCAGTGAGGGAGAGTCCACCACCTCCCTTGGCAATCTGTTCCACTGCCGAACCGCCCTCACAGTCAGGAATTTTTTCCGGATTTCCAGCCGGAATCTCCTCTCTTGCAGTTTGTACCCATTGGTTCTAGTTCTGCTTTCAGAAGCAGCTATGAACAAATTGGCCCCTTCCCCCCTATGACAGCCCTTCAGGTATCTGAAGAGGGCAATCATGTCTCCCCTCAGCCTCCTCTTCTCCAGGCTGAACATCCCAAGTTCCCCCAACCTTTCCTCGTAGGGCTTCCCTTCCATCCCACTGATCATTCTTGTCGCTCTCCTCTGGACTTGCTCCAGCTTGGCTGCATCCTTCTTAAAGTGAGGTGCCCAGAACTGAACACAGTACTCAAGGTGAGGTCTCACCAATGCAGAATAAAGAGGAACTATAACTTCTCGTGACTTGGAAGCTACAGTCCTCTTAATGTAACCTAAAATGGAATTTGCCTTCTTTGCAGACACATCACACTGCTGACTCATGTTCAGCTTGTTATCCACGGCGACTCCAAGATCCCGCTCACATGTTGTGCTGCCAAGCCAAGTATCCCCCATTTTATACCTATGTTTTTGGTTTTTATTGCCTAAGTGCAGAACCTTGCACTTCTCCCTGTTGAAATTCATTCTGTTTGTTACAGCCCAGGATTCCAGTTTATCCAGATCCTCCTGGAGGTTTCTCCTATCTTCTGATGTGTTTGCTACTCCTCCCAGTTTGGTGTCATCTGCAAATTTGATCAGGCTCCCCCGTATCCCTTCCTCCAAGTCATTGATGAAAATGTTAAAGAGAACCGGTCCCAAGACAGAGCCTTGGGGTACCCCACTAGAAACTGACCTCCAGGTTGACACAGAACCATTTACTAAAACCCTTTGAGTGCGGCCATCTAGCCAGTTGCAGATCCACCTAACAATTGCCCTGTCTAGCCCATATTTTTCCAACTTCCTAATTAAAATGTCATGTGGGACTTTGTCAAATGCTTTGCTGAAGTCAAGATAAATGACATCCACAGCATTGCCACTGTCCAGTAAGCTCGTAACCCGATCAAAAAAGGAGATCAGATTTGTCTGGCAAGATTTATTCTTGGTAAATCCATGCTGGGTTGTTTTGATCACGGAGTACTTGTCTAGATGTGCACAAATTGTGTGTTTTATGATTTGCTCTAATATCTTGCCCGGGATTGAAGTCAAACTGACTGGTCTATAATTTCCCGGGTCTTCTTTTTTCCCCTTCTTAAAAATTGGGACTACATTTGCCCTCTTCCAGTCCAGGCTCTTCTCCACTCCTCAAGGATTTCTCAAAGATGATCGACAAAGGCTCTGCAAAGACATCTGCCAGTTCCTTCAGAACTCCAGGATGCAGCTCATCCGGTCCAAATGACTTGAATTCATTTAGGCCAGTTAAGTGGTTTCGAACCAGTTCTCTGTCAATCTTAATCTGCTGTTCTGCACCATCCATGTTTTCATTACCTCTTTGGGGATGTAAACACATCCCCGAATCAGTCAATGATCCCGCACCCCCATTTGCACAGCCCTCCTTCTGTGAATAGACGGATGCAAAGTAGGAGTTGAGCAGCTCCGCCTTCTGCTGGTTTCCAGACACCTGTTGTCCATCCTTGTCCAAGAGCAGCCCCACCCCTTCGTCTCTCCTCCTGTTCCTCTGGGCATATCTAAAGAAGCTCTTTTTGTTATCTTTGACTCCCCTGGCCAGCCTCAGCTCATACTGAGCTTTAGCATCCCTGACCCCCTCCCTACATGACCGGGCTACCTGCCTGTACTCCTCTCTGGTGATCTTTCCAGTCTTCCACTCCCTATACTTCTCTTTCTTTAACTTCAGCTGATCCCCAAGTTGCCTGTGGAGCCAACCTGGTTTTTTCAGCATTTTCCCCCCTTTCTTTTTTATTGGAATTGTTTCTGACTGTGCTTGTAGAAGCTGCCTCTTAAGGAGCTCCCACCCATCTTGGGCCCCTTTCCCCATTAGATCATCAACCCATGGGATCCCACCTATGACTCCTCTAAGCCTGTTGAAATCAGCTTTCCTGAAATCCAACATATAAGTTTCACTCTGCACTCTTTTTATTTCCCACATTATTCTAAATTCCAGCAGCTCATGATCGCTTTCCCCTAAAGTTCCCACTATGTTGACCTGATCAACCAGTTCTTCACGATTTGTTAAGATCAGGTCAAGGATGGCCCCTCCCCTTGTCGTTTCCTCCACTTTCTGGACCATGAAGTTATCTTCCAGGCCCATCAGGAATCTACTGGAGCTTCCATGTTTGGCTGAGTTTGTCTCCCAGCAAATGTCTGGGTAGTTAAAGTCCCCCATTACTACTACCTCATATTTCCTTGCAATGCCTGCCAGTTGCTCCAAGAAGACATCGTCTACTCCTTCTCCTTGGCCTGGCGGTCTATAGTAGACGCCCACCACAATGTTTTGTTTCTTATTTTCCCCCCTTACTTTTACCCAAACGCACTCCACAGGGATATCCGGACCACTCTCCTGGATTTCAGAGCAAGTATATATGTTCTTGACATATAATGCTACTCCACCTCCCCTTTTGCCACTTCTGTTCCTCCGGAACAGCTGATAGCCTTCCAATTGTGTGTTCCAGTCCTCGGAGTCGTCCCACCAAGTTTCAGTTATTCCTATCAAATCAAATTTCCCTTCACTTGCTAAAAGCTCCAGCTCATCTTGTTTATTTCCCAGGCTCTGTGCATTTGTGTAAATGCAACTTAAGCCCTGGAGGTTGCAACTCAATGCATTTCCCTCCTTTTTTGTAAGGCCAGGCCCCTCTAAAGATTTTTGAGTTACAGCTGTGCCCTGGCAATTTCCATCCAGAGCATTTTCCTTAGTCCTAGGTTCCCTTTGGACGTAACCCACCCCCTTCTTATTTAGTTTAAAGCCCTCCTGATAAGGTTGGCCATCTCCCGTCTGAAGACACTCTTCCCCCAACCCGTAAGATGTAGTCCATCCTTTGCTAGGAGTCCTTCCTCAAGGAAGTTCATCCTGTGATCCCAGAATCCAAATCCTTCCCGATGACACCATTTTCGAAGCCAGCTATTGACCTGAAAAATCTTGCTATCTCTCTGAGGACCTTTGCCAATTACTGGGAGGATGGATGAGAATACCACCTGGGTATCCCCCAGGTCCTTAATCTTCCTCCCCAGAGCTTCATAATCCCCAACTATCTTTTGGAAAGTTTCCCGAGCTGTATCGTTTGTTCCTACGTGGATGAGTAAGAACGGGTGACCATCAGCAGGTGTGATCATCCTCGGTAGCCTCTCCGTGATATCCCGTATCCTAGCACCAGGGAGGCAGCACACCTCACGGGAAAACGGGTCTGGTTGGCAGACAGCTTCCATGCCCCTCAGGAGAGAATCTCCAATCACCACCACCCTCCTCCGTGTTCTCCTTCTGTGTCTAGCTTCCCCCACACTAACTGGTTGTGGCTGCTGTATCTTCAAGCAGAGGCTCGACAAGCACCTGTCAGAGATGTTCTAGGAGGATTTCCTGCTACAGGGGGCTGGACTAGATCAAGGGTCTAAATCCCCAGCCCTGGGGCCAGATGCGGCCCTCAGCAAGCTTCAAGATCCCTCTATTAGGATTAGGCTGCAATCCTAAAGACACTTTCTTGGGAGTAAGACCCACTGAACACAGTGGGGCTTACTTTTGAGTAGACATGGTGATGATTGTGCTCATAATCTGTTTTGGAACTCATGAGCTGTTTGGAACTCAGGAAATCCAAACTCTGTGAATTGGCTCTAAGCTCCTCTACAAAAAAATAAAAATAAAAAATTGATCTGGAAATTATGCAATCAGAATTGTATACCATGCTGGAAAAGTCTGGTATGCAGCTTTATTTGTGAAATTTTCTATTTGTATTTTTGTATTCCACAATTACAAGCAACATTATGGCTCTTTCTTACAAACACATGGAAGGCACACATATACTTAATTCACCTGCTTTCTTTCCAGTTATTGATCTGCATAGGTAATGGAGGATACAATTAGGAGGCAACAAAGTAGGAAGTTTGAAATAACACAAAAGGCTGAGCAATAAAAAAGGTTGAAGAGTGGAATCCAGAGGAATTGTCCCTTTTGTTGCTTTTCCTTCCTCCCAAGCAACTGTAATTATAATATAAGACTTAAGAATAGAGAGGTAAGTGCTAGAGAAGTGACAGAAATTGTCACGAGACACAGCTAAAAACAAGTGGTAACAGCAGATGAAGTTAGATGTCTATATGGCCACAACAACATCAAACTCAAGGACAGAGTTTGGGTTTACCTTTTAAAATCCTTCTCAAGAGTAGCCTAGTAGGCCAAAGGTAGGACAGACTTCCAAATACGTGACCAAGGAGTAAATTCTACATGAAAGAGCTGAAAAAATGCAGCTAAACCAAAACGAAGGAGTCTGTGACTCAGGGTCAGAAAAGACTGAATTCTGGACATCTGTTTGGGATGAGAAACTGGACAGAAGAACAGGGATGAAACCCTGCAGATTAAAATACTAACTTAGGGTGTAGCATCAATGGATGAATGATAATTCATTTCTAGGGAAGTGAGGATGGATAGACAGTTGGCTAATGATGGGAAAGGAATGGGATAGAGTAATAAGCAATGTTCTGTTGTAGATCCAGCTAACTATATGAGCACGAAGAAAATTTCATATGGTTTAATAAACTCTTCAGATTCTAGCTGCAGGTCATATGAAGAGGAAGTAGATCAAATGTGGGCCCAGAAGCCCCGCACCCAAAAACAGCAACCGATGCCAAAAAGCAGGACCAGTCTTTACACCTGGGCAGGTCAAATGCTGCCCTTCCTTTTACCTGGTGATGTACCAGCCTCAGCTCCACAACCACTCTCTGAAATTCAAGTATTACAGAAAAGTACATCTTCTCTTCCCAGATTGACCAGTTCCCCAATACAAGGCAGAAGAGTATTGGGGTGCAAAGCAGTACTGGTAAGAGAGACTTATTGTGGCATGCAAGTGGCCCTTCAACCTCCACCTACCTGTTTTGTTTCCACAGTTGGGAACAGCCCTGTAGGAGAGAGGGAGGAGAATGGACTGCCTGCACACTGAGGTGAGCCTCCCTGTAAAAGGCAGTGTTTTGCACCCCCTCTAGAGCAATGTATGCTGTGGAACATCTCAGCTTATAGTCCAACGTGAAGAACATGGCATGGAATGAGAGTGTCACCCACCACTTTTTTATACTTGCCTCCCTCCCACTGGGTAGTGAGAGGTCACCCCTGAAAGGAAACATACTTGATGGAGCTTGAAAAGCACAACACAACTCTCATTTGCTGCGTTTTTGTGTCTTCTCATCTAGTATCAGCTTTGCAAAAGATTTAAGACGACACAATTTTTCTTGCTGACGTTCTTTTGCCATTTCTGACTACAACTTTTCTACATGAAAATGTGTCTTTTTTCTCCCTTCATCCATACAGTCTTTTGAAGACATGAATTACTGTCATTTTAAGTAGAAGAATTTTGGGATGGGGGAGAAAGAGAAGCAACCTTCAACTACAGACCACTGCTGCATGTTATGAGAACCAGGCATAAATCTATGGTTCATTTAAATATTTTGACATACCTTTTCTAAGGGGAGGAAGGAGTAATTCATGTATTTTGTTAAGCTAGATAAAAAGTTAATGGCAGCAAGTGCCAAAAACACTAGAGTGATGAAAAGAAAGGTTTGTTGCTCTCTCATAGCATACCCACACCTTACCACATTGACTTCACATATCACTATGCACATTCCCTAAGCCAGTGGTTCTCAATCTTCCTAATGTCGTGACCCCTTAATACGTTCCTCATTTTGTGGGGACCCCAGCCATAAAATTATTTTTGTTGCTACTACTGCAGTGCTATGCACACTATCCTGGGAGTAAATCTCGCTGAACTCAATGGGAATGACTTCTGAGTACACATGCATAGAAGTGGGCTCTCAGGCTGCAATCCTAGCACTTTCCTGGGAGTAAGTCCCATTCACTATCATGGGACTGACTTCCGAGTAGACATATAAAGAACTGGGCTCTAAGGCTGCAATCCCAGCACTTTCCTGGGAGTAAGTCCCATTCACTTATCCCATTCACAGCAACAACATAGAGCACAAGGAGCAGGGCACAACGGTCGGTGCACAAGTGGGGCGCCCACCAGACAGCCCACCTACCAGAGTTCTGGCACCACGTTCACACCACGCTCACAACTCAGCGCGCTTAACACTCTCAGCCGGCAGGTGCACTGAGGATCGAGGACGAGGCTGCTGTCTGTGGTGAGTGTGTCGGGTGCCTCCCCGCCCCCAAGGCTCCATATCAGTCTCACAGCAGCTCAGAGGCTCCTTCTGAGCCGCTTTTCTTTCTTTCTTTCTTTCTTTCTTTCTTTCTTTCTTTCTTTCTTATCTATCTATCTATCTATCTATCTATCTATCTATCTATCTATCTATCTATCTATCTATCTATCTATCTATCTATCTATCTATCTATCTATCTATCTATCTACAGTAATTTTGGGCTGGTTCCCCAAGAACCTTCAGATATAGCACCCACCATTTGTAAGTTGAACTACAGTTGTGATGTCAAAAGACGTCCAGATCATGGTTTTAGCAGGGGATTTCCATAACTTTTAAGCATGCTGCTTTTTAATCCTACCCATTAGCCACCTCAACTTTGGTCTTATATTCACATAACAGTTTAATAATAATATGTTAAGTAAAATAGAAAAAAATGATATTTACATAACAAATAAAACATGTGAAAATAAATGCAGAATTCATAAAGCTAAGCTATATTCCCAAAGAAATGTACATGAGCCCATTCATTTCATGTGTTAAATATCTTTCAAACTTTCCCAGCTGGGAATGGTTGCTCTTTAAGTTTTCTTTAACTCATTGCTTTGGGGAATTAAGACAAAGTTGGTGATGAATATAACTTTCTATTAAGCAATTTTCTTTCTCAGCTGTGCATAGCCACTTATGATCCAGAACATAACAGCTCAATCAAATGGTATTACAATCAGTCTTATTTGAACCCCAGCAAAATGCACTGAGTATATTCTGATTATTGCTTCAAGTCAGAAAGAGGAAAAAAAATCATAGTTATTTTCAAAGGAGAAAGAAAATTGATATGTATATATATACCTTTTTAGGTTCTCTTAATTTCTTCTGCCATGTAGCTTGAGCAACAGATATGTACTTGCTGTCAGTTACATAACAGTTTGCCAGAAGTACGTGGTGAAGTTCGGCATCGTGGCTCATGGCTTTTAGGATTTTCTCCACGTGGCTTAAGGAAAGCCAAGCTTCTGCTTCTATGCCAGCACTTGTAAGCTGCATGGTACATGGCACCAGGGCAATCTGTCCCGCGCAGTAGAGGACATCTCCAATCTAGTGGGGTAAAAAAAGTACAAGGAATCTGTTGGAATTATCTTTTTACATTTGCCGCAAGAGGCTGTAACAAAATTTTCCCCTCACTTGGGTACAAAAGGTGCAGGTATACCAGCATAAAGGTCAGTTCTGACAAGGATTTAACAGTATAATAAAAAGTACAGCAATTTTAATAAGCTTGAAGCTGAAAGTTAATACAGGATGTCCACAGACACATATTCACCTTCAAACAACTTGGAAGTGAACAGGTAAGCCTGCAAATATGTAAATTTAACCTTTCACAATGTCACAATATTTCTCAGATAGCAAAGAAAGATCTTAGGTGAAATCCAGAGTAACTACAGGGAGTCCTTGCTCTGAAGTAAGAACAAGTTACTCTAAATTGCAATATGAAATTCCCATAGATTTTCATTAGGTGGTGCAGTAACTACAGGTGCACGTAATGTCTCTTATGTGCTCCCATAGTTACTCTGGATTGTGCCCCTAATCTCACTTTTAAGTACATTTATTTACAGCCAGCCAACTTGCATGTTGTGTGCCCGTGTGTGCGTGTGTGTGTGTATATAGTATTGTGTGTTCTATTTTTAAAAAAACCAATAATTATACTTGATTTTACCAATTTATGGTCACTATGCTAAGACCACCATAGTTTCCTATATTATGTATCCCAAGCAGTAGCATTTGTATTTTTTTAATTAAATTTTAAGATAAATGGGAAGGTAACAAGGAATTAAGTGAATGAATTAAATGGGAAAGTAACAGCATTTCATGTGCATATGGGCCGCATGTCCATGGAGGTGTCTTTGGACAATGCTGACTCTATGGCATAAGAAATGGGGATAAGCACCACTCCCTAGAGGTGGTCATGACTAGCAGGGCAACCCATCGGGAACACCTTTACCTTTAAAAGATGGGATACTAATTGGGATCACTAATTAATATAGTTCCTATAGTGGCTTTTCTGCTCCAGTTCTTCCCCCCAGCTTTGCCATCCCATCCCTACCGCTGTATTACCTGCTCTGATGGGCACAGTGCGAACTGGCAATGGCCAAAAAGTGTTGACCAGCAGCACTTTTTTATTTTTATAATTTTATTGTGTTTAAAAGCCTTCTTGAAATGGTCACTGATTGAGTGCTCTGGAGGCAGCTATTTTGTGACAGCAGAACTGCCAGAGTCATAGGTTGGTTCAGTGTTAAAGATATAGGAACCTTACTGTGTGTTCATTTTTATGGGTTCTGTGCATTTATGTTAGTTCAAATTCAGACCTGCACAAACAGAAGGACTTCATGAATAGTATTTCCCCACACCTACCCCTTGTGGCTCCAAAAAGTGGCTTTGGAGGGTCACGGGACCCTTGTGTAAGGATGTGGTGTGGAGGGAGAGGGGTAAATCAGAAAAACTTGGACAGAGCCATCTTGCACTCAGCTGATTTTGAAATAATAATGGCAATTTTGAAATCATCATGCTGGACCTATAAGATGTTCTTGAAAAATTTATGGCTCCTCTTCATGGAGAAGGTAGAACCAAGGTATCATATGGGCAGCCATAAACATGGGACAATTAAAAGGGCAATAATGACACTTCAACATAGTATCTCCAAGCTTCACTTCTTCTCACAGACATCACTGGGCTCTCAATCATCAAGTGGGGAAAGTAATATTCCCACTATATCCAGGGATCTTTCATTAAAAAAAGAAGTATGGGTGGAAAAACTCATAGGCACAGATTTTGTCATACTTGACACCACAGGGGAAAAGGGAGAAAGAAATGCTAAGCTGCAGCTTTTGATGACTCACCCTGCAAACCTAAACCACAGTAAAGCCAGCATAAGCCCTGGCAAGTCCCATGCTGGCCTAGGGGTAGCACAAAAGTGCTGTAAGGCTAAAGTTGCCATATGTCCCCCAAAACAGGGACAATCCTGATTTTTTGGGGATTGTGTTCACAGACTGGCAAATGTGGAATATAATTATGGCAACCCTATGTAAGGCACTTATGCGACACACCTGGGGAGGTTAGGACAGTGTACAAACATGTGTTGGCCTCCCCACACTACGACGGGAAAGGGAAGAGAGTGAGTTGTGCTGGCCTAAATTGGTTAGAAGTGTGCCCTCAGTGGCACACCTGAGGGGTGGAGGTACACTGCCTCGGGTACCATGCCTTGAGGGGGGTACCAATCTGCATTCCTGCTGGTGGTTCCCAAGACACAGCTTTAAAACACTTTCTGGAGTTCTGAGAAAGGCACTTCTGGGTTTCATTTTGTGGAAGATCTGGGGTACAGGAGGGCCATACACGACCTGCCCACACTTCTGACCCCAGATCTGGGCATGGCTGGGCACGGCCAGAGGGTGTTCAATTTTATTTGATTCATGGGGGAATGTTAAAAATTCTCGTGCCCTATTTGCCAGATGGCTTAGTTACACCATTCCTTTCAGAACATTTGTAATTCTAGCCCAAAACATATATAATAAAATATGAATTTAGCAGAAATTATTTGGAAGAAATTATTTAGAAAAAAAAACCGTGTCAAAAGAAAAAAAGCCCGATGTCCTCAAAGACACAGCAATCAAACCATGTGACAAACCCATATGCAACTCCAAATCTGTCCTTATAAGCTGCCTGTGTCTCACAGAAGACTCACACATGCAACTATTGGATGAGGATGTTAAAACTATTTGGCAATCAAATTCTATGATTAGCAGCTGAAGAGGGGGAGGAAGCAGAGAGAGAGAGAGAGAGAGAGAGAGAGAGAGAGAGAGAGAGAGAATAGATCAGCTAACACACATCAACTATATTTTTAAATTGTTTAAGATGTCTAAAATATTGTTTTGTCATGCTATATATAACCAAAGAAATTGTAAGAAAAAATGATTGCAATTAATATATTTGTGAAAAAGAACAAATGGTCGTTGCGGGTGGTGAGGGGAGGATGTGTGCTATTTAAAAATATGTGCCATCGAACAAGGGAGTCCAGCCAGCTATCAAGTGTCATATTGACGAGATGAGCAACAAATCCAGTAAGAAATTATTCAGAGGTGGTATTTTATTTCTTAAGAAGGGTGGATTCCAAAGTGTACGACAAAGCGACATCTTAGGTGCAGTTCACTTCCACTTTTCTACTTTTTTTTTTAAAAAAGCTTTCCATTTGACCTCAGTTTTTCATTCCCCCCACCCAACGTTAATTATCAGAGAGAAATAGCTGTTCAACCAGTTCAGTTCCCCTATTCCTGAACAGATTGTTTGAGACATAATATGAATACTAATTACTGATAAAATATCTGTCAGTGTTTTGAAATATGTACTAAGATAACACCGTCTTAAAAGTCTCCTGGATACTTCTGGTAAAATTTAACTCCCGTCGTTCTAAAGAAAAGTTCAAAACACATCTCAGAGTACTTTGCAAAAACTGGCAACGCTTTTGGCTCCCGTTCCATTGCAACTGCCTCCCATGCTGTAATGACAGTTCACATCGTGACAAAGATCTAAGATGGCAGAGTTATTGGGAATAAAAGCACATTAGTCCAGTGTCTGCAATGGGAATGTTCACAGATCAAGTAAAAACGTGATATTTGGAACAAATATAGCATTTATCATGGTAATTCAAAGACGGTATAGCGACATAGCTATGGGGGAAGTACTTACACTGTGTAAGCAGCCACTCCCATTCAACATCTGAGTGATGCCAGGAAGTGATGGCAACATATAGGAGACCCTTCCCCTCTAATTATGAACATCATAAATTGGCTTTTTGGAAACTATAGGGTTGTTTTTTTTAATATAAATAAAAAAATTAGATAATTCCTCTTTGGACTCCCATCAGACACCCATGAAACATGCAAGAGCATCATTCCCAAAGATGTGCAAACTTGGGATGTATGTGTATGTACCATTGTGGATGCATGTGTATGTACAATTTTAAATATCAACATTTGGTTAAGCATACTAATGTACATGGATAGTTGAGTGCACTTAAAGTAATAAAGCATGACTTTGTTAAGGGAAATTCATTTGGGTTTCATTTTCATTGGTCAATTTGAATGGGTTTTGGAAACTCCACTCCAACAGCATACCAAGAACAGAGGTCAATTTGCAATCCGTATTAAAAAAGTAGCTTCTTTGTCCACCAGTGGTTCTGACATAGACACGAGTTCTACAGTATTAATGTTATGTGTTGCACACTAATAATAGCTTATACCAACCATATTAATTCTGAAGTGTTTGATTTCCAAGCATTTATTTAATACTTTATAAAACTATGTCAGGTTTTGAATTAAATTACTAGGTTTCAAATCTATATGACATCTGCTGCAAAGAAAACCAAGCTTGTTTGGCCACGAAGCAGATCAAACATACTGTGGTTTGCTAGTGAAAAAAGGAATGAGATGTGTCAAGCCCAGCAAGATTGAAATGGGTTGATCTGACTTGGGGAGCCAATTATATTGCAGAGCATAGCCCCAAGTTCTGCAACTGGATACTTGGCTGTTTGAAGAAAATGCTTGTAACCTAATTCTGGTCCAAGAAGACACTTTGCTTAGTGCATAGAATCCATCGACAGAACACAAGAACAGTTTCTCAGACCGTTCTCAAAATGTTTCCAATGTTACAAACAAATGACATCTAGAGAACTCAAAAACTTACAGCACATTCCTTTTTGTCATGTTGTCTGGTCCTACTATATGTAAATAAAATATACATAAGAGAAAGAATGTATGGCCCCATTTATTTACTACATCTAGATACTGCCTTGGCAAAGGCATTCAATACTACAGTACTAATACAAAGAAAGGATTTAAAAAACACATTAAAAATAGGGTTTCTCAGTCCCACACAGCTCCACCAATGTATGAGTTCATCCATCTTTTTGTTTCTGGCGGCCTCATCCATTATGCGGTCATTATGGTTGACATGCATGCCCTGGGATGTTCTGATTGCAGTGGGCTGTATACCGAGCACTGTGATGGTATGGACCTTAATATTATTTCTAGAACACAATCGTTAGCTGTGGATGTATTAGTTGCCTATGGACAAAATCCAGAGTAACTACAGGGAGTCCTTGCTCCGGTGTAAGAAAAATTTACTCTGGATTCCAAAATGAATTTCCCATAGGTTTTCACTAGGAGGTGCAGTAACTACGGGTGCACGTAATGTCTCTTACATGCTCACGTAGTTACTCTGGATTTGGGGGAAAGTGCATAACTTGGTAACACTCATCTATCTACTTATCTACAGTATTTATATACCGCTTTTCAATGAAGAAGTTAACAAAGTGGTTCCTACTCCATCCTCCACAACATTGTCTTTAGATCACTATGCTCTTAATAGCTCTCCCTGTAACAAAATGTATAGCTTATTTAAGCTTTTGTTGGTTTGGCAACTACAGCACGACTTGTCATATGGAAAGACCCATATATACCTCAGTGTAAACAATATCTGCTGAATTTAATGAAACAGATTTTTCTGTTGCATATACACATGCTTAAAATTATTTAGGGCATAATCCTAACCAGTTTAGCTGTCCCAGTGGGGAACATCCTGTATCCTGCAGTTGGGGCCAGTCATGAAGGCATCCTCAAGGTAAGGCAATGTTTGTTCCTTGACTTTGGAGTTACATTGCTCTTATTTTGGTGCAAAAAAAAAAGGTTAGGATTGCATTCTAAAATACTAAACTGTGACTCATCACAAGCAGATTAAATAAAAATAAGCTAAGGACGAAACATTACTAGGTATTGATGAAGACATATTTTTGAACTAGCACAAACTGCTCAGAAAGAGCAGCAGTTCACCTGTCTCTAAAATAATAAAAATTCAATCCAAAATGCAATAACCTAAATATTTGTTGTGAGTGCATTATAATGCCTGACTGACTGCTGCCCTTTAAAAGGTTAAAGATCAGAGACGATTGGGAGGGGGGGCACCCACTTCCCACTATGGCCAGTCAAATAACCCCCCATTATGTTCCGTCAAGGTAAATAAGCACAACTGACAATGTGTTAATTGGCCGCCTCTGGTCAACCATGTGTACCTTTGACCTTATAGAGGGTTTAAATCAATTAATACTGCAGGCAATACAGACCTCTTGCTGATAAAGTTAGATAGAAATTATCTTTTCTAAAGGGATTACAGCTTTAAGGTGGGGAGATTTTAATTTAATATATGGTAATTCCTTCTGCCTACGTCCCCCGTATTAAGCTAATAGTGGTGAAATTGCATTTGGTAATGTGGAATCTCTTATTGAACTTTCTCAGGCAAACAGAATTTTCAGAAAGCTTTTGCTGAAACAACTGATACATGCACCATAACTTTAAAGTTCATAAATCCATGTTGCCATATTTTTTGTTCTGACAGCTGCATGGCTTCATAATGCAACTGATTCAGGTTGCATACTTCATGTATGGGAAATGGATAATAACATTTCTTTTCTTTCTATGGAGTGACCAAATCAGTATTAAATTTGGAAAACAAATAAATTGCATTTCATTGATGGATCACTGTTGGCTTTCTTTTTGAAGGTAAATAATTCAAAATTCTGTTCTCATTAAAATGTGTTGAATTCACAATATTGGATTAAACAGTTTTCATATTTAAAAGCACATAATTATATTACAGTGGTACCTCGCTTAACAAGCGCCTCGCCTTACAAGCGTTTCACATAACAAGCAAAAATTTCCAAGAAATCTTGCTTCACATAACAAGTTCCGCTTCACTTAACATGCAAGTGTGCTATGCAGCCCTGACGCTCCGCGTGGAGGCTTTTTAAAAGGGCTGCTGGCCAGTGCTGCTGCCTCCAACTGCCCCCCAAGTGCCCTCACCAACCACCTTGAACCTCCAGCAGCAGCCCAGGTAAGTCAAAAGTGTCTTTGACTGCAGTCTCCTAACTATGTCTACTCAGAAGTAAGCCCCATTGTGTTAAATGGGGCTTACTCCCAGGAAAGTGTCTTTGATTGCAGCCTCTTAACCATGTCTTCCCAGAAGTAAGCCCCATTGTGTTAATGGGGCTTACTTCCAGGAAAGTGTCTTTGATTGTAGCCTCCTAACCATGTCTACCCTGAAGTAAGCCTCATTGTGTTAAAAGGGTCTTACTCTCAGTGTCTTTAGGATTGCAGCCTAAGTAGACTTCATAGGATCATGCACACTGAATGCATGTTTTGCACATTGAATTCAATTCCAGTGTTTTGTCATCATTTTTACATCCAGTTAATATTTTTATATGAATATTTTGGGGGTTGTGGAACCAATCATCTGAGTTTCCATTATTTCCTATGGAAAAATTTTGCTTCACTTAAAGAGCGTTTCATTTATAGAGCATGCCCCTGGAACAAATTAAGCTCTTTATGCGAAGCACCACTGTATTAGGTCAATTCAGATTCAACATCCCCGATCTTTGAAAATCAAAATCATCATTTTTTAATGAGACAACAACTTTTTAAAAGGTCATCTCCCCTAAAAATAAAATTGGCTTTTTCTTATAGATTCTGATGTGCTGAATACAACAGCGACAACGCAAGGTTAGCTATGTTTTGGAAGAGATTAAAAGAGTTCAACAGACACATAAAGTTAAACGTCTGTGACTTTAGTCATGTGCAGTGCATTTAATTTCTTCTGAACTAAAACCAATCAACAGATTTCATTGTCATTGTCGTGTTCAGTACATCAAAATGGAAAAGATCTGCTATTTCAGAGGCAAATTCTGCACTGTCCTATTCAGACAAACTATACACAAACCATAGGGACCAATACATTTAAGGCCAACGTTTTAAATTCAGTTTAGTGACAAATCATGCACCTGAAACTATGATATTCCATTTTAACAAGAAATGGAAGGAGAGATCTATACTTGGATTGTGTAAGATGATTAATGTTTAGGAGGTTTGCAATACAATCTTGATCGTCCATAGCATGGTTTGAGAGAATTGGGAACATTAAAACTGAATTAATGCAACAATATATTTTGCAACTGAAGCAATGTCTTCGACTGTCATAATTTCCTCTGGCCCACAACCCAATCTTAGAGAGGAGTAGGCTGAAAAAATAATTATGCGACTACTTTAAGGAAATATTTGTTACTTTAATTGTCTTTAATGAAATTAAAGCCAGTCAACTTCACAGTTCAACAATAATTAATTTGTATTTAATTTTACACATTTGTTGTCTGCTACTGAGATGAAAAACAGTTTCTTCACAACAAGACTTGCCCTACAATCCAGAGTAACTACAGGAGCATGTAAGAGACATTATATGTACCCGTAGTAACTGCACCATCTAATGAAAACCTATGGGAAATTCATACTGCAATCCACAGCAAATTGTTCTTACACCGGAGCAAGGACTCCCCGTAGTTACTCTGGATTGTGCCCTAAGAAAGCATTCATAACAAGGTGAATGAGCTTGAAAGTGGATTGTGGAGGGAAGTGCAATTAATCTCAGCTTTATTTTATTACATATATGCTCAAAAATATACAAATACATATAAAAGCAGGCCTCCGTCAGTCTTGAAAGACTATGGTATCATAGCTGGATCCAATTGTATTGGCGCTGCATACGCTGCATGCAAAGCACGAAAGCCTGGGTTGGATTGTTATGGAGGATAGGCTGTTACCCAAGCAGCAAATCCCCCCCTCTCCACGCCACTGAATTAGTCCAATGGAAAGGCAGAACCAATACGATTGGATCAAGCTGGCGTCGCAGAGCTGGACTAAGGACAGGAGCTCACCCTGTCTTGTGGGGCCGACCCGGGTCTTGAACCCTGGCCTGCTGGTTAACAGGCACAGCGTCTTAGCCGCTTGCGCGACCCACAAATACATATATGCATATACATATTTTCACTTGAAAATGTTGAACACACATATCTATATATCTATATCTATCTATATTTGCATGTAACGTGTAGTTTGACCACTACTACCCACCCCATCGAAAAGTATCTAGAAGAAAATGCAAACTGTTGAATGGTCTGCCTCTTCCACCGAGAACCTGAAACACAATGAAGTGATATGGGTGGAAATCTCCTGCAGTAAATGGGGCAGTAAAACTCTTTCTGCACCATCTTATGATATAGGGTTATCCTTTAGCTGGTAACGGTGATAGTCACAAGTTTGCACATGTTTCCCACTGGGGGAAAAGTACAAGCCCATATCCAGAAAATTTAAAATAAGACTTTTTTCTTTTCTATGAAAAGGTTTACCACCAAGTTCAACAGTGAAAATAATGTATTCAGAAAGACTCTTACTATCTCAGGTGTTGTATATGTAGACAAGGTCCTCATACTGATTGCGTGTTCCCTTATCCATGGGTTTTAAATTTTGGAACCCTCACATGGATAGCTGAAACTGTGGATGTTTGCTGTGGATAGCGGATATGTGTAAGCAGATAGTCCTTGTCATCTAGAGGGGGAATCCTCTACCAGAAGCGAGGGTAGTAGGAGGGCTTCACTAGGCCTCCTAATCCCTTATAGGCATTAAAAAGTCAATTCTTGTATCCTCGTGATACCTCCAGTTTAACTCTATAGATCAGTTTGAGTCTGAAAAAGACTAGGGACATATGTCTTTGTTCTCTGCTGAGTGCAGAAGCCCCTTTGGAAGTGATGAAAGTGGAGCTCTCCTCACATCTGGAGAGGGCATTTCTGAGGGTCATACAGGGTGAGCCTCGACTTGATTTGTGGATACAAAAAATTTATGTTTCCTCCTATTAACCATATTAACCTGTAAAAGGTTAACATTGGGCGCAATCCAGAGTAACTACGTGGAGTCCTTGCTCCGGTGTAAGAACAATTTGCTCTGGATTGCAATATGAACTTCCCATAGGTTTTCACTAAGTAGTGCAGCAACTATGGGTACACATAAAGTCTCTTACGGGCTCCCGTAGTTACTCTGGATTGTAGGGATTGTTAACCTGTTAAAGGCTAGCAGTGTTGTCAGCCCTACAGAAATGTATAGAATCAATACTGGAGGCACCATATGTCAAGCAACCCCATCATACCTAAACTATCCTGTACGGATGCAAGAGAATCAGCACAGGCTACTCTGCACCTCAAAATGACATTTAGCAGGTGAAAGATTTCCTCAAGGTAAAGGGACCTGTGCCGTAGGTGAAGCCCCAGCTACTGCTTTGGATCAACCTCATGTTCCAGGTCTGGATGCTCTATGGGCACCAAAAAAGGGAACAGATCTATAATGTGTATAATTCAAACAAATATGTTTTCACCTGTTGCACCAAATGCACTTTGCATTTGGATGCTGTTGCTGCACCTAAATTAATGTGAAGTCAGAACTGAAGCTAGAATTAAAATCAGAGTCTGAATTGCATAAGATCCTTATGATCTTTACTTAAGGAAGGGATTTTTAAAATGTTTGGCCAAAGGGCCACATCAAACACCTGCACAGTGTCAAGGGCCAGAAAATTTTTTTTTAATATAAAAAATAAACAGAATCGAGTTGAAACATAATGGCTCAAATTTCCAGGATTTCTACAAGCACAAACACACTGCACAGAAATAAAGCACACCCTTAAATGAACCACCGTTCACCTACCCCACCATCACAGCTCCAGTTGTGTTTGGTCAACTGGATCAGGTGCTCTTGGGGGACCAGAGATTGGCCACAGGCCAATTTGAGGCTTGCCATGGGCTGCATCTGGCCCCCATGCTGGGGTTTTGAGACCTCTATCCTAGAGGGCTGCAGAAACCCCATTACGGTGATAGAATGACCTTGTGAAGCAATTCAAGAGTCTAATTGTAAGGTAAGCACAAAAATATAGGCGGTTAGGTGTTTTAGAGCAGAGGAGACAAGGTGTTCAACAGTTTCCCTGCCAGTTGCTTTCCCATTCCACCAACACACATAGAGGGTGTTTTTTAATTCAATCAAATCATAGAAATTTTTCAAGATACTGCAACAGGACAGTAATGAGCCATCATAGTCCCACTCATGTCAAAATATAGACTATTAATCTTATTGCTTACATAATGATTTAACTTCAATCAGTATCCATCCAACTAAAACAGAACGGATAAGCCATCTGAAGTTCTAAAACATAATTAGGACATTTGTGCATATATAATATTTCTAAAAACTCTTGAGTGCTAAATGAAATGAAGATAAACATCAATTAAAATGATTCTTTATTAAACAAATACATAAGCATGTCCAATTTTTAAGCCAGGAAAGACAACTACAAGAAGTAAAAATTGTATTATTGGAGGAGGAAAGTAAGTGTCCCTACAGCGTTCTACAGAACATACAAGACTAGTCAGATTTGACAGCATTTTAAGATAAATTGTGGAACTAATGAGTGAATGAATGAATGAAAGGCAGTAACTTCTGGATTTTAATAGTGCATGATACAGTCACTGAAGAACATAATTTAAATCAGCATGGATATAAATACTTTTTAACTAGCCAGGGGAATGCAAGAAGTTTAATGAGGAATCCCAACATATTAACTTGGGACAGGAGTTTAGTGGGGTGCCGTAGGGATTGATGCAAAGTCTGATTGTGTTTAACATCTTCATTAATGCAATGGAAGATGGGATTAGTGGCATACTAATGAAAGCCACAGAGCAGGCTAAGATGCAGAGTGTTATTAGCATAAATGGGAATAGAGAAATAATACCAAGAGCTCTAGACAGGTTAGAAATTGCAGCTGGAAACAGGAAGATGATTTGACTTGGGGAAAAGTGCAAAATAAAATTAAAAAATCCTAGGGCCCAGATTCCATAAAATGTCTGAAATGTAGTAAAAGGAAAGGAGAACATTTGGTAGAAAGAAAATGAAAGTGACCTACAGGTATGGTGATTACAGACAACAATTTAGACATCCTACATTGGGTTTCCTGGTTTATGTTTTAAGGCACCACAATAAAAGATAAAGAGGTGATCGACACACTAGATTACTGCTTCGGGCTGTGGAGACCTCAAAACAAGAGTTATGATGGGGAAAATTTATAGTTAAAGAACAAAGCAGCCCCTGAAGGTACCTGACTGATAAGACAGGACTTTAAGGGAAAGCTTATGACAAAGAGATCCTGATACTAACAATCATATTTTTAAGATATTCCTGCTATGGAAGAGAAAGAAATATTACGGAGCCAAAGAGGGGTAGCGCCTGCTGGAAGATGAGTCATCGTTATTAGTTACTGAATACATGTTTGCCAACGGAGGAATACAAATTGTAGGGGTCTTTGCCCCAAGGAATCGTACATCACAAAGAGTGTATATTCAGCAGACCTTGTGCGACTTCTATCAGGATGACTGATTGCTCATTCTGAGACAGATGATGGCCTAAAAATCCCAAAGTATAAGGAATATAAATTGGGCAGGGTTTAGTGGACCAATATCTACTGGTTCAGGAATTTGCAGGTTACCCAGACCTTGAAGGAGCAGAAATAAAAGATAGTTATCCTAAAGTTACTGAGAATGAAAATAGTTGTACACAGCATGGTGTATATGATGTGTTAATAACAGGCCACAGTTGCTACTTGTGGAGGGTCGTACAATTTAATAATATTCATCAGTTGTTTTTTTTAAATCTCCCTTTCCAGCATTTAATCTTCCCAAACTTTCAATGGTAACTGGAATGTTGACAGTTGACAATTGCAATGTTGATAATTCCCTGTCCTCAGCCTGCTTGATTGACAGAGAGTGAAAGCCAGAAGACACAGACACACTCACACATAAATTAAGGCATTTGTGTAGATAGATTCTTCAGTGTTGAGTTCTACTCAGGAAATAGCCCCAATCGTGTGCTAGCCCAGGTTGCCTTTAAATTATGACTTGTAGTTCACTGTTGGACCTCACAATTGGTGCAAAGTTCTATTATAATAAATAAAGGTCTCATCTAGACTAGGGAAAAGCCAAAGATAACATCCAAAGGATGCTAGTTTAAGATCACCAGAAGCTGCAGTGAGATGCAATGGGACAGAGGGTCCTGTCCTGATGTTGTGGAAAAGAATTATGGCACACAGGATCCCACACTAGATTGCTATTGAATGTATACATAGCCCAGGGTTCTATAGCTAGAGATCTATTACTCAAGAATTCTAGAACAAACCAGAGGTACGGATACCATCAGAGGTATCTGGTGGACTCAGGGAACACCCATCAGTTGCCACCATCAGTGAGACCAGCAACATAGCACCACAAATAGTGGTAGCAAGCTTGGAGGGCAGTATTCCAAAGCATGCTTTTCATGCTATCCTGCCCACCATGAGTTTCCCACTGGTATTTGCCATGTCACATTTGGTGATAACATCATCTAGTGGTACTTCTTATAAGTGGGCCATGTAAAGTGGTACTACAAGGGACAAACATGGAGAAACTCTTTTCTAGAACAATACAGTTTAGATGATACATTTTGTTATTTCATTCAATAATGTTTTATTATTATTATTATTATTATTATTATTATTATTATTATTATTATTTTACTAATAGTGTTTTATTATTATTCAATGTTTTAATTATTTCATTCTATTCCATCACATTTTATTATCCTGAAGTGAGCATATAGGAAACTCAACACTTCATAATAAATACATGGTGCAAATATGGTTTAGGGAATTTATTTAGTACTGTCACACAGTTCTATAAATAGGACAGAAAATATAACATTATCTACATTTTAATATTTAAAATACTCTCCTTTGTATAATAAAATACTATTATATTGTTAATATATAATATACTCTATTGTAATATTGTTCAGGACAATAGATACACTACAGTTTCTCTCCTTTCATTCATACCTTTCACTTGTGAAATATCACATAAATAGATCACTAAAAGAATAAGAACTTACCTCTAAGAATACATTAGTTCTTTGCACCATATATTAAAGCATCATTTCAAGATCATCACAATAAAAACAGCCAAGGACAGCTGACCAAAATTTTCTAAACTCAAGTTGCTATTGACACTTCCATTCAAGGCTGTGACATTATGCTGAAGACTTGGCATTCAAGGAGACTGGAGATTGCAGTCATAAAATTTAATGAAGAATGAGTTAGATTTTTGCCATCCCTACCTGTCTTTACTCTGCCAACCCATCTCCCTAAATTAGTGTGATTATAAACAGAAGAGGGATGGCGAGGCAGCCAAAATATTCTGTAAGAAAGGTGAAAGTGCTACATCATGCCCCAGTAATTCACAGTGTATGAAACACATTAGCAGGGTGACACTCTATGCTCACTGCAAGATGCTCTTTCCCAGTAGACACCTGACACAATCATCTACCTCCAATGCACATCTTTTGTGAATGTCGTTGGTTATTTTGAAATTCTGGTTGTGGATAATGGTGGGAAGACGGGCAGCAACATACAGTTGGGCAGTCTTATCATAAGGTGTGTGGGTTTAGCATTGCAGGGGCTGTGGGTGGCGCAAGCGGTTAAGACGCTGTGCCTGTTAACCAGCAGGCCAGGGTTCGAGACCCAGGTCAGCCCCACAAGACAGGGTGAGCTCCTATCCTTAGCCCAGCTCTGCGACGCAGCTGGATCCAATTGTATTGGCTCTGCCTTTCCATTGGACTAAGTCAGTGGCGTGGAGAGGGGGGATTTGCTGCTTGGGTAACAGCCTATCCTCCATAACAATCCAACCCAGGCTTTTGTGTTTTGCATGCAGCGTATGCAGTGCCGAGCACGATACCATAGTCTTTCAAGACTGAGGCCTGCTTAGCATTGCAGCTTCGTTCTCCTTGTGATAAGGGGGTATATTTCCTCTTTACCCAAATAAAGACACTGACCAGCCATCCCACTGTGATTCTCAAATATGTTCCATTTATATGGCACAAATCCAGAAAGCCAAGTAGAACAGCAGGTGGACCATGTAGGGGGAAGATATGGCATGCTGCACTATTGCTGAAAATTCTGCTCCTTCCCAGGACTGATCCTCTTCTAGTTTCATCCTCTCTCCACCCAGAAATGCCTTCTCCCCATCTTTAAAGTGAATTTCCACCAATATCTCCCAATCCAATGTTTGATTCTTCGGACAAACCTACCTGTGCTGGTAGGTTTGTCCAGATTTGGTGTAGAGTTTGGATGTGGTTATGCCAAGACGGTGACAGTTCCTGAATAAATGCAAATGTGTCTTATGGTACATTTCCTACAAACACAGTTTAAATTAAAGCAGGCTATAAAGAGGAAATGCGGTTCTCAAACTTTTAGTATTGGGACCCAATTTTTAAAATGGGAATCTGTCTATGACACACTGGAAATGATGTCATGACCAGATGCAACCTCATCAAGTAAGAAACTTTTTAAACAATCCTAAGCTCCAATCCTGCCCACACATACCCAGGAGTAAGTCCCATTTACTATCTTTGTTAAAAACCATATATATAGTTAAAAGTACAAATCTGTAACATTTCCCCAAATACAGTCACATACCATGGTAGCAACTAGTCAAATATATTAAGAAAATATTGAAATGAATGGAGACCCATCTGAAATTGGTTCATGACCCACCTACTGTGTCCTTACCCACAGTTTGAGAAACACTGTGTTAGAGAACTTTGCAGACTCTCCCCAGCTAGAAACCCGACTGTCACAAATTGTGATTCTCCATGAAATTATCTAACATTTAGGATCACCTAGGCAGGAGAATTGGGGTGCAAACCTAACCCCAGTTAGGCTGGCATAAGTCCCAGCACAAGTCCTGTGCTGGCCTGGGGATGTCACAAAAATGCCATAAGGCAGGGTACCTCAACCCCTGGTCCATCACCCAGAACCGAGCTGAGGCACCTTGCCCACAAGGTCGCACCACCGCTGGGTCCCAGACTGGAGGGGGAGTAGCGCAGGCACAGCCCGGCTGCCAGGCTGTGCCTGTGCAGTTCACCGAGCCTATGGGGCAAACTGCGCAGGAACATCCTAACAGCTGGGCTACACCTGTGCAGTTTGCCCTGGCTACAAGGCAAGCCAGGGCAAACTGCCCAAGTGCAGCCCAGCTGCCAGGCTGCGCCTGCACAGTTCTACATGCAGCTGGGGAGAACTGTGCAGGCGCAGCTGAGCATGCGGCCCGGCTGCCAGTCTGCACCTGCGCAGTTTTCCCTGGCTGCAGGGAGAACTGCGGAGGTGCAGCCTAGCTGCACTGATGCACATGCGCATCTCCTGGGCTGTGGGAAATTTTTTCCCACGGAACCAGGCGGTGATACAACATTGAGGACCACTGTCATAAGGCATTTTTGCCCCACTCCTGGTAGAGTTAGGCCAGTGCCAGTCTTCCCATACGTCTATGGAACAGGAAGACAGGTGAGTTACGCTGGGCAAAATTGGTTAGGATTACACCCTCAACCATCACTCTATTTAGACATGTGGGGATCACCCTGGGAAACAGCAATGAAATTATTAGACTTAAACCATTAAACCATGGGATTGAAAATGCAGATTCTGCATAGAGAAGATGATTAGAAATAGGAGAAGGAAAGAGTGGATTAGAAGGAATTTTTATATTGGAATGTAGCACCACTGAAAATCAACCAGAAAACTTTAGAAAGAGGAACATAGAACTATAATAGAATCATAGAGTTGGAAGAGACCTAATAGATTATCTAGTCCAATCCCCTGCCTGTAGCAGGAAATTCTCCTATAGCATCAACGACAGGTGATGCTAGCCTCTGCTTGACGTTCCCCAGCTAAGGAGACTCCACCACCTCCCTTGGCAATCTATACACCTACCCTACCATCAGGAATCTTTTTTCCTGATATCCCACTGGAATCTCCTTTCTTGCAGTTTGTACCCATTGGTTCTAGTTCAGTTACTATCTTCCTCGCTTCTACACTATAGAGTTGTAGTAGACCCATTTCTAATAACACTGATGCAGAATTCAACCATAAGTTTGTTGGTTCTGTGTATTACAACACACATGGTAATGACCAAGATTCCAGCTGATTTCAAGGACTACAAGAGCCTTTCATGGGGGAATGCAGGTGTCAAGTTGTTTAAGCAGGGAGTCTATGAGCACACACAGGTGGCCTTGTTATTCTGTACTTGCCACTAACAATTAGCTGAAGAACAACCTACACGAGCTACAGAAAGACAGAACCTGTTCCCCTTAGGATAATACACTTATGCAAAAAACAACAACCAAGTGACAGTAACCCATTGACAATAATCAGTTATTGCAGGATTGCACTTCAGGGCCTTCGTCTGTAGTTTGCTCAGAGAAGTTTACTTTCTATATTTCAGGTGAGACACTGGCTGTACTTACTACTGGTATCAAGCTTTCAAACCAGATTTGCTGTAATTCCCAGAAAACAATACAGATTGGCACTTAAGTTTCTAGGAAGAGTCTAGTGCAGTGGTTTTCAACCTTCTTCATCTCACCGCACACTGACAATGCACTAGAAAGAGTCAAGACACACCATCAGTCTGCATTTTTGGATTAGTTTTTCGACTGAGGTTTGATGGCCGTACGTTTCCTGTTTTGTCTCGTCATGGTGCCAGTCACAAAGGGAGACACTCAGGATCTGTCTCAGGCATCACATTTGGAAGGCTTCAAGCTTGTTCATATCTGATTTGTTCATATCCAGAAATGCAGACTGAGATGGTTTGGCCACTTCTGTAGGATGAACACCAGTCGGCTGCCACATAAGGTCCTCTGTTGAGAGCGACCTGCACACTGGAGAGTTCACCGAGCAGCAGCAAAGAAGACGTGGCTCAAACTAGTTGAGCAAGACCTAAAGTGGTCCATTGCTGGTTCTTTAGGTGTCCCTCAACCAGTTTGAGCCTCATCTTCCTCAGTCCTGTTCACTGACCTCTTCAGTGTATAGGCCACTCTTGCCAGAGGAGCTTATGTGGCAATCAATTGGTGTTCATTCCGCAGATGTGGCCAAACCATCTCAGCCTGTGTTTTTGGATTAGTTCTTTGACTGAGGGTTGATGGTTGCACCTTTTCTGTACTGTCTCATTACTGTCACTGTTATGAAGAGAGACACTCAGAATCTGTCTCAGGCATTGCATTGTGTATCTTATTTGAGCAGAGTCCATGTTTCTGAACCATACTGGAGAACTGGCAGGATTAGTGTATGGAAGAGACAAATTTTGGTGTTGGTGTAGATATTTGCCTTCTTCCAAAGGAACTCACTGAGTGATGTAAATGCCACAGTTGGCCAATCCTGCTATTGACTTCAGCGGTAGATGCCACTTTCTTTTCCCAGTGACCCCAAATATTTGAATTCTTGGAACTGCTCAATTTGGACTCCTTCTGGTGAACAATGACCTTCCATAGACAAAACTTTGGTCTTGTCCACATTGATTCTTAGGCCATAGGATTGGGGAAAGTGGACAATGTGGTAAAGGATGTTGGTGTGTGCATAACCTCAAATCAAGATCTTTCCTTTAGTGCTGTTTTGCTAGTGTTCTTCATTATTGGTTGTTATTGTGGCAAATGATAGCAGTATATTCTAGCCAATCAATGCCAGTTGCCTGCCTTATCTCCTGCAATGCTCCCTATAGCAATATTTCAGACAGCAGTTGGCTTTTGACAAATGGACAATGTTATTGTCATTGATGGAATATTGCTGAAATATTTTGAAAGAAAAAGAATTCAGGGAACAATTTCCCAGACCAAAATCCAATTGAAGACAGATATTTCAATTACCTTATTGGAACTGAAATTATCTTAGGAAAAAATCCATCTCCAGAGACTAGGGAAGTTGTTTTAACCTAAACTTGCTAATGAACGTATGGGTGATACCTTTTATTGCTTGTTCCACCAGTAGTGTTAAATGCTGAAAGGGGACAAAAAGGGTTCTGACCAGAAGAGAAAGAAAAAAAATCTAATAACAGAAAAAAGTAAAAAAAATAGATTTGATTCAAAGATGAATGTTAATTAATGATTGATTGGTGAACGCCTGCTAACTAGGCAAGACGCACTCTGAAGTGGATATGGGAGCCACGAGTTAGGCTGCAATCCTAAGCTCCACTTAGGCTGGCCTAAAACCTGGCATAAGTCCTATGCTGACTTGAGGGTGTTATAAAAATTCAGTAAGACACTTCTGCCCCACTTCAGCAGGGGTTAGGCCAATGCACAGGTATACATCGACTTCCCCACACAATCTCAGAAACATAGGCCAGGTGAGTTAGTCCGGCCTAAATTTCTTAAGAACTGTGCCCTTAGTTAATTTGCTCTGGAAACCGCTTTGTGAACTTTTAATTGAAAAGTATATACTGTATTTATATACTGCTGATTGATTGCTTGATGTGATTCTTCATGGACATGATTATTACTGGACTTATTACTTCATGGACTGCAAGAGGGCAAATGTAGTCCCAATCTTTAAGAAGGGGAAAAAAGAAGACCCAGGAAATTATAGACCAGTCAGTTTGACTTCAATCCTGGGCAAGATATTAGAACAAATCATAAAACACACAATTTGTGCACATCTAGACAAGTGCTCGGTGATCAAAACAACCCAGCATGGATTTACCAAGAATAAATCTTGCCAGACAAATCTGATCTCCATTTTTGATTGGGTTACAAGCTTACTGGACATGGCAATGCTGTGGATGTCATTTATCTTGACTTCAGCAAAGCATTTGACAAGGTCCCACATGACATTTTAATTGGGAAGTTGGAAAAATATGGGCTCAACGAGGCAATTGTTAGGTGGATCTGCAACTGGCTTGATGGCCGCACTCAAAGGGTTTTAGTAAATGGGTCTGCATCAACCTGGAGATCGGTTTCAAGTGGGGTCCCCCAAGGCTTTGTCTTGGGCCCAGTCCTCTTTAACATTTTCATTAATGACTCTGAGGAAGGGATACGGGGGAGCCTGATCAAATTTGCAGATGACACCAAGCTGGGAGGAGTAGCAAACACATCAGAAGATAGGAGAAACCTCCAGGAGGATCTGGATAAACTGGAATACTGGGCTGTAACAGAATGAATTTCAACAGGGAGAAGTGCAAGGTTCTGCACTTAGGAAATAAAAACCAAAAACATAGGTATAAAATGGGGGATACTTGGCTTGGCAGCACAACATGTGAGCAGGACCTTGAAGTCACCGTGGATCACAAGCTGAACATGAGTCAGCAGTGTGATGTGTCTGCAAAGAAGGCAAATGCCATTTTAGGCTGCATTAAGAGGACTGGAGCTTCCAAGTCGCAAGAAATTCTAGTTCCTCTTTATTCAGCATTGGTCAGACCTCACCTTGAGTCCTGTGTTCAGTTCTGGGCACCTCACTTTAAGAAGGATGCAGCCAAGTTGGAGCAAGTCCAGAGGAGAGCGACAAGAATGTTCAGTGGGATGGAAGGGAAGCCCTACCAGGAAAGGTTGGGGGAACTTGGGATGTTCAGCCTGGAGAAGAGGAGGCTGAGAGGAGACATGATTGCCCTCTTCAGATACCTGAAGGGCTGTCATAGGGAGGAAGGGGCTCATTTGTTCATAGCTGCTTCTGAAAGCAGAACTAGAACCAATGGGTACAAACTGCAAGAGAGGAGATTCCGGTTGGATATCTGGAAAAATTCCTGACGGTTCGGGCAGTTCGGCAGTGGAAGAGATTGCCAAGGGAGGTGGTGGACTCTCCCTTACTAGGGATCTTTAAGCAGAGGCTCGACGAGCACCTGTCGGGGATGCTCTAGGGGGATTTCCTGCTGCAGGCAGGGGGTTGGACTAGATGACCTACTAGGTCCCTTCCATCTCTATGATTCTATGATTATCCTCTCATTTTGGTATTTCAAATGACCAACTAAACACAGAAAAGCTTGACTGGTATCTCAATTTAACTGAAGCTTCAAGTCCAAATAGGAATCTTTAAATCGGTAAGTGACTCATTAAACATGAACTATATTGCATGAAACATAGGAATATAGCACATGTATGTCAATACTGAAATAGGTTGTTGAGGAAGCTGAGAATTAACCTAGGTCTCCAATATATTTTTCAAAAGGTGGAAATAAATCTGCTATGGGGAACTGGCTTGATAAACCTTTGAACGTCTTCAAAACACTTGGTAATATGTTATTCACTAAAAAGATATTCCCGCAATTCTACAGCCTCCCATCGTCCCTCGCCTCAAGATTCGAGTGTCAACTTTGATGTGCCTTTTTAAGTACCCCTCCAAGCCTGGAAAACCATGACTGCAGACCACAGAAGAGAGCTCTTGGCTTTGAAACCACAGGATAAATCAGAAGATCATTTACCTGCTAGCATTATTTGGTGAAGCTAAAGCCGCGCGTCAACCAGGAGCATCTGAAGGCTGAGGCAGCAGAACGTCAACAACAAATTGTCATTGGCATTACATTTATGAACCTTCAAACAGCATCAGATCTTTTCCATGGGAAACCAGATCAGGTCAGACTGGAGCTGAATATTTCTTAACAAGCTAACCATCAAAAGAACTTACGTTTTGAATAAAAAGGCTATCATTTGTTGATTTGAATATCAAAGGGATACACTGCAAACTCCCAGTCTAGAAAAACCTCCCTAAGCTACACTAGACAGGTGTTTAATAATCTATTATTAAGGCACTATTTTAGGTTACTCAGAATTATTAAAAAAATAGCTGTAACTGTGAAGCTGCAAATGGGGACTGCACAAAGAAATGAATGCTATTAACATACTATTAACAATTCAAAAGAATGAGTTGACATACCAATCAAACTTGTTAATTGACTGTCAATGGCCTGTCCCTGAATATACAACATGACTGCATTATATATTTCAAATGCTGACAGGAAGACAGTTTCATTTGCATTAACTTCATAAACTGATCAACAACCAAACTGCCACATACATTTATAATGGGAAGCTGAATCATTTCAATATTCATGGAGCTGTGTAATTGTAAATTAGGTACTGGCAAGCAATATAATACTGTATGTACTCTAAAATATCCTAAATTTCCCTGACCCAGTTCCTTTGTTATTCTAAAAGAACAGTGGGGAAAGTTGTGCATCTCAGGAAATTATTATTACAACATTAATTTTTAGCCGAATGCAAAATATATTTGCTCCCTAATTTGCAGCCCAGGTATATAGTTCCACCCCTGCATCACTAGGGTACAAAGAGAAACATATAGTAGTATACATTTTTTCCCCCGTTAACTTAGTTCTGCCTGTAAATGGCATTAAAAAAAAAAGATAAGCTGAATGCAAAATATTCTGGTTATGTATCAAGCACAAACTTGTGGCAGTCAACCAAATATCAAACCAAAGAAAAGAGAAGTATTTTCAAGCAACACTAAAAATGCCATGTACCATTCACTATTTCGTGCATTAACCAGCATTTAAGGAACTTAAGGGACTGAAGAACTCATCTTGAAAAATCTTTCTTGACAATGAAAAATACCGAAAGCTTATCAACACAACTGAGGATGACAAGTAGTAAATATGATATATTCCACCAATCCAGATATACCTAATCTCTCCTCTGTCCTCCTTCTGAAACTGTTGGGACAGCTTCCTTTTATTATAGTGACCAGACATCCTGTTTTTCCAGGACATGTCCTCTTTTTAGCCTTGTGTCCTACAAAAAGTCCTCCTTTCCCTTGGGAGGTTGCAGTATGAAGCCTCCTTGTAATTTATACATTATATGAAATATTTTTCATATTTAATAATACTTTTAAATTTAGTAATATTTTTAAATTTAATAATACCTGTAAATAATATATTGCTTAAAATAACTACACAAAAGCAATATATCTGAGTGTTTTTAGCTTTTATTTTGTCATGTCCAACTTTTTTCTTGGATATCAAATATTTTTTTTAACATTTTATTCTCTTTCGTAGTTATGACATATGGTCACCTTGCCCTTTAGTACCCACAAATTAACTTTGGATGCAATCCTAAAGTCACTTTTTGGCAGCAATCCTAAAGTCGCTTTGAACACAATGGGGCTTGCTTTTGAGTAGACATGGATAAGATTGTGCTCTTTGTCCATGTTGTCCTGATTAGCGCAGAGAGCCCTTGGTACAGGGCAATGCAATATTTTCAGTTCTAGGAATGCCTAGCATTTATATGGACACAGTGATGCAGGAAGGGAGCGATGAGGACGCTTATCTAGGAATGGATGTCTTTAACAGGTGATATTCAAATACCACTTCCAACAGACATGTAACAAAAAAGGGGTTTTCACTTCAGATTATTCCATTTGCTTTATTACTTCTACCTGTAACTTGTGAAGACATACTTCCACGCTACGGGTGCAGTCCCAACTAAGAGCACAATCCTAACCATGTCTACTCAGTAGGTCTTCATCATGTTCAACAGATCTTACTCCCAGGGAAGTGCCTTTAGGATTGCAGCCATAGGCCAGCACAATTTGTCAGTCTTGGGCCAGTCACAATTCATCACCGTTCCTGTGGCAATGTAGGGAGGTAAGGGCATGTTTGTGCACTGGCTTAACTCTCCCCTAGCAGTGGTGCAAAAGTGTCTTATGGTACTTTTGTGACATCCCCAGGTCAACACTAGACTTATGCTGGGGCTTAGGCTGGCCTAACTGGAGGTTAGGAGTGCAGTCTAAGTAGCTGAAAACGGTTACATTACAATTCCTATCTTAAGGATGTTTATTTGTAAATAACTATCCCACAAATTTCAATGGACCTTTGTGTAAAACACGTGCTCATAATGTGCTTAGCAAGTTAAAACACTTGCTAAGCACATGGTGGCTGCACCCCAGCTCTGTGACTCCCTTCCCTTAGATTTAAGAACTGTTCCCTCCTTGTACGGTTTTCGGCAGGGCCTAAAAAGTTTTTTTATGGGCAAAAGCTTTTTAATGATATTGAAGGCTGGGGTGGTGGTGCTGTGCTTTTTGTATTACTTCTAGTTGGTTATAAATTTTAGGATGTTGGATTGTTTCTAAATGTTTTTAAAATGCTTATATATACTCACATATTGTTTGTTTTTAATGTTTGTTAGCCACCTCGAGTCAGCCTCGCTGAGAAAGGCGGAGTAAAAATCCCGAAAATATAAAAATAAAATAAATTTAAAAACCAAAAATAAATAAAGTACAACAAATGTACATTTATGTAAATACCAGAACCCACCACCCTGTGGATTAATGAATCTCTACATGGGGATGCTCCCACCCTCCATAAAGGAGCAGAGCAAAGAAGGTGAACACTCGGCAGTACAGGGGCATGCCCATTTTGCCTGGATCGGTGGTTCTTGAGCATTTCAGCCTGGAACCCCCTTCTGAGAATAACAATATGTCTGCGACCCCCCAGAAGTGATGCCATCAACCAGAAATCTATGTCATTGCCAGAAGTGCCATCAAACAGAAAGTGACTTCACTGTGATGCCAGAGCTCCTCCATCTATTAGGAAGTAAGTCCCATGGTATGTAATGAGTCTTAGGGCGCAATCCAGAGTAACTATGGGGAGTCCTTGCTCTGGAGTAAGAACAAGTTACTCTGGATTGCAATATGAATTTACCATAGGTTTTCACTAGGTGGTGCAGTAACTATGGGTGCATGTAATGTCTCTTACGTGCTCCCGTAGTTACTCTGGATTGTAGCCTTACTCAATACTGCAAAGTATGGAGTGCAGGTTGAGTTCCTCATTCCAAGAAAGCAGCACTCAGTTTATTGCAACCCCCGGCACAGTGTCATAGAGCTGATGTAGCCCTCCTGATAAAAAGGGTGGACACCCCTGGTTTAAATGAATCCTGCAGATGGTTAGCACAATATTTTGAGCACAGCACACAAAAGTAGCTTCAACTAGATATATACCGGTAAGCTTTAAAATATTTCTCAAAGAAAAATGTGAAAAAAGAATAATCAGAATACAATTTCCTTGGGGCTATTTACACTACAGGCTAGAATTATATGTGGGTGGCACAAGCGGTAAAGACGCTGTGCCTGTTAACGAGAAGGCCAGGGTTCGATTACCGGGTCAGCCCCACAAGACAGGTTGAGCTCCTGTCCTTAGCCCAGCTCTGCAACGCCTGCTGGATCCAATTGTATTGGCTCTGCCTTTCCACTGGACTAATTCAGTGGTGTGGAGAGGGGGGATTTGCTGCTTGGGTAACAGCCTATCCTCCATAACAATCCAACCCAGGCTTTTGTGCTTCGCATGCAGCGTATGCAGCGCCGAGCACGATACCATAGTCTTCCAAGACTGACGAAGGCCTGCTTTATACAGGGTGATTGAAAAGTAACTCCCAATATTGTATGTAATTTTAAAATTGTAAGTATTTTAAAATAGAGAGTTACTTTTCAATCACCCTGCATATAATGTTATATATAATCTGTGGCAATGGCAAATTGAGATGTCTGGAAATAAGCAATAGGTACATATACTGGGAAAACAAACAAACAAACATGAAGTCCTGAAAACGGTTTTGTAAAATGTTGAGCTACAGTGAACATGGAATTTAGGAAACTGTAAATGTTCTTTTAAATTCTAGCGTGGCTGGGGTGGAATAAGAGATGTCTTAACACTAAAATGCTAATGTTTAAAAGCTTACGTCTTATTACTTTCAACCCACCAATCCAAGAAGCAATTTTCAAGCTTTAATGTAACTGCAAGTTCAATCTAATTCTGGACAGTGGCACAGCTGAACCAATACCACTCCACTATCTGTAATAGAAATATAATACCAACAGAGAGAAATAATCACTTATATTGTTCTACCAATTAATATGTAAAGTGAAAAGCACTGACAAAAATTATAAATCCTTCGCCAAATCTGAACAGAGTAAATCGCCGGGATGATGATAATACCAAATCATCTTGAAATGCTATTACGGGAAGATTACACATAGTACAAATTAGAGATATTAGCTTTGATAGCTTCCTCAAAGGATAGGATGTCACATGATGGCTACTGGGCACTTTTTTAGAGCTACACTGAGGTTCCAGTAGTCATCTATGTGTAAAATGTATAGTTTTTCAGATGAAAAACCAAGTTTTTTGGAGTTACTTAAGAGCAAAATTCATGCAAAAAAATGAAAATAGTGAAAATTCTACACAAGAATGTGTACTTTCAGTAAGTCTACAGAAATATAGAAATGATTGCATTTCACAGATTTGCTCATTGATGGGGTTCCCAAAATGGGTAGGGAGTGGTTCTCAACACCTTTAAGCATCAGGACGCACCTTAAAAAAATAATCACTTTACTAGCCTCTTGGGAAACATATCTCCATGGTATAGCACAGTGGTTCCCAAACTGTGGGTTGGGAGACACTGGTGGGTCGTGACCTGATTTTGATGGGACCCCAAAGAGTGATGGAAAGATAGATTACTAGTTGCTGCTAGCCTTGAGGCTGATAAAAAAAAATATCAGATACTGCAAAGAGCTCAGCTCATGCAGTTTGCAAGTATTTGTAAATTATAGGGTGCACTCGCAGTGTATTTTTTTCAAGAGCAATGATTAGGAAAAGGGAAAAGGTATGGTAAATAGGAAGTATTATGAAGACAAAAGGGTCTCTGGAACATATGACCTGCAAATATACATTTCAGTTTGGTTCTCTGGGATTTATTTATTTTTAAAAAATTATATCCTGCCTTTCTCACACCAAAGCAAATGCCCAAAGCAGCTTTGGGCGCAATCCAGAGTAACTACGGGGAGTCCTTGCTATGGTGTAAGAACAATTTACTCTGGATTCCAATATGAATTTCCCATAGGTTTTCACTAGGTGGTACAGTAACTACGGGAGCATGTAAAGTCTCTTGCGTGCTCACGTAGTTACTCTGGATTGTAGGGTTAGAAAGTTCCACATTAAAATGTGCAATACACACTCAGAGTCATTTATAAAATTGATAAAAACCATTTTATTTATTTACTAGCGAAAGGCGTACCCGTGTTGCGGGAGTAACTTCCCCATACAACATCCTCCACGGCACATCAACAACCCATGCGCAACCTACCCCCATGTACAACATTCCCCTGTGTGCAACTTCCCCCATGCACAACTTTCCCCATGCGCATCATCCCCCCACGCGCAACTTCTCCCCACGTGCAACTTCCCCCGTGCGCAACTTCCCCCATATGCAACTTCCCTCGTGTGCAACTTCCCCCAATGTGCAACTTCCCTCCATGCGCAACTTCCCCCAATGTGCAACTTTCCTCCGTGCGCAACTTCCCCCTTGCACAACTTTCCTACGTGCGCATCATCCCCCCATGTGCAACTTCCCCCATGTGCAACTTTCCTACATGCGCAACTTCCCCCCATGCGCAACTTCCCTCCATGCGCAACTTCCCCATGCGCATCGTCCCCCCATGCGCATCGTCCCCCATGCGCAACTCCCCCATGTGCAACTTTCCCCCATGTGCAACTTCCCTCCATGCGCAACTTCCCCCATGTGCAACTTTCCTACGTGCGCATCATCCTCCCATGTGCAACTTCCCCCATGTGCAATTTTCCTACATGCGCAACTTCCCCCCATGCGCAACTTCCCTCCATGCACATCATCTCCCATGCGCAACTTCCCCCATGCGCAACTCCCCCATGTGCAACTTTCCTACATGCGCATCATCCCCCATGCGCAACTTCCCCCATGCGCATCATCCGCCATGCGTATCACCCCGCCATGCGCATCACCCCCCCATGCGCAACTTCCCTCCATGCGCAACTTTCCTACATGCACACCATCCCCCATGCGCAACTTTCCCCCATGCGCAACTTTCCCCCATGCGCATCATCTGCCGATGCGCAACTTCCCCCATACGCAACTTCCCCCATGTGCAACTTCCCTCCATGCGCAACCTCCCCATGTGCAACTTTCCTACATGCGCATCATCCCCCCATGCGCAACTTCCCCCATGCGTAACATCCTTGCCAGTGCAACCTCTTCCTCCGAAAAACATCCCCCAGTTCACCAGGCACTGAGCACCGAATTGGCTGGTTGTTGTTCAGTCTCCCATGTTAAGTATAGGACAGAAACACGTTGCCCCCTTTCCAGCCCCTGAAGGGTTAAAGTTCTCCAGATGGATCTTGGTGGGAGTTCAGGTGACAGAAGGAACTCCCAGAATTCCATGCTTCAGGCCCAGCAGTTGGGGAGGAATGTTGCTGAGTCAGCAATTCTCAATGCAAAGTATAGGGAGGAAAATGCATTGTGCCCCTTTTCACCCCCTTCCCGTTGGAATTTCGGGAAACCGGTTCTTAGTGCACCCCTCCCTCATGGAAGGAACACTCACCCCAATTTTCACGCTTCTAGGCCCCAGTGGTTTTGGCAGGGCGGTGATGAGTCAGTGAGTCAGTCAGTGAGTGACTTTTTTATATATATAGATTTATTTGATTGATTGATTTAAGTAAATTTGGGTGAAGGGAAACTGAACCAAAAATACTCAAGTAAAATAGTGGTATCTGGGGAAAGAATGCATGTTTTCTTATAAAAAACAATCAAAATATTGTAATTATCTGCTGGGACAGAGCAAAGATCTGGTTCAAGGATGTCAAACTTACAGAGGGCCAATGTGAGCATTTTTTATGACTCCTGGAAGTGACATTATTAAGCATGAAGTGATGACCTTAAGCAGATGATGTCCAGAAATAAGTACCCTGTTCACAGCTAGAAACAAATTATTATATGCCAATAAAGGTTCTTAAAACTGATTGAAACAAATTAGGTGCAAATGGAAGAAGAGAAAATATGCAAATCTTGTTCATATTTTCAAGGGAGACAAATATCTCTTGCAGGTTGCCCTGCAAGCCATGACCATCTACAGGGAGCAGTAAACATCCCTTTTCCAGCATCGGCCATCATCGCACACAACATTGTTATGTTCCCATCAAAGTGGTACCTATTTATCTACTTGCTTTGACATGCTTTTGAACGGCTAGCTTGTCAGGAGCTGGGCAAGGGATGGGAATTCACTCTTCCTACAATCCAGAGTAACTATGGGAGCACATAAGAAACATTTACATCGATGTAGCTACAGCACCACCTAGTGAAAACCTACGGGAAATTCATATTGAGATGCGGAGTAAATTGTTCTTACGTCGGAGCAAGGACTCCCCGTAGTTACTCTAGATTGTGCCCTCTGTCTTGCAGTGTGCGGGTCTCAAACTGTCGACCTGCCAACAAGCATAGTGCCTTAACCCCTGAGCCACGGTAGCCCTTCAAAATATAAGGGAATCCAATTATCAAGCTGGGAGAGCCCAATTTGTAATAAGGACCAGAAAAAATGGCTTCTGGGGCCACAATTGGCCTTATGTTTGACACCCCCGTTCTAACTGTATTACTGCTAATTGTGCAAATATAGTACAAATCCTGATGCCGCTGATGGTGTCCATAAGAGAGGTCTCTGCCTCTTGCCTTGTTCTCCACAAAACAACACATGTTGGTAGTACTCCTCTGTTTCCAAAGGGCTGGCAAGGTATTAGAAGAGTTTAAAGCATTGACTTAGACTTGAGGTCCCCATCTGTCACAGTCCAGATTCCTCGGAGTCACCTTTGATGATGCCACTACCTGCTCCGCCGGTTTCTGACCTGCTTATTCCCTGCCAAGTTGGCACCCACTAACCAAATGGCTCAAAATTATCATGCTCTTTTAACCTCCTCTTGAGCTCTTGTCACATTTCCAGCTCTTTAGTTTTGAACTCTCCAGTGATCTGGCCTTATTACATATTTATAGACTGCCACTCTTTGCTTTGATGGGGCAGGAGGGGAGCCAGATAACAGAAAAATAAGCTTTTACTGCTCATAAAAAGTACAGGAACTAATGTCTTCCAAAATAATGTATCAAGGCAATATCGCAGAAATTAGAATTAGCAGATTTAGTTTTTTTTAATGATTTTAAATAAGTTTTTTTAAGGGTTCTTCCTCCATCCTGGCTATTTAAAGCAGCTTTATAAATATCACAGGCCAATAAATACTTTGCAGTCTAAAAAGTTAAACCTTTTCTTGACTACATTTGGGGTATTTCCAAAAATGGTGTAAGTTTAGTTAAGTTTCTCTGTAAACTACTTGTGAATTTTTTGTTGAAAAGTGGTAGATAAATATTGTTGATTGATTTTTTTCCCCATCATGTCCAGTTTCAGAGATATGGTATAATTGGTTTAGGTATAGTTTAAGGCTCTAGTGCCAAGCCTGGCACTTGGAATGTTGCTTGGCGGCATACCAAGGCACCCCAGAACACACAGCTACGCTGTGTTGTCACTGCTGCTGTCCCAATTGCCCGCAGGAAGCTGCCAGTCACCACTGCTGGTGCCCAGAACTGCACCATCTCTCCCCACCCTCGACCCACCCTGCCATTATTAGAATGACAAGGGTAGACAAGAGTATTCCATCCTCAATCTTCCACTTTTCTACTCAGAAGTAAGCCCCTTTGCAGTCAATGGAGCCTACTCCCAAGAAGGGGTAGAGCAAAGGGCATTCTCCTAGCCCAATCATGGGCATCTCTGCTCAGAAGTAAGCCTCTTTACAAGAGGCATGGCAAGGACAGAATTAGGCTGTTCTTCAGCATCTCCAGCTCCCATAGCACTATAGCAGTGGAGAAGCCCCTTGGAGGGTGCAGAGGGAGCCACGTGCTGGCTGGAGGTCCAAAAGCCCGAGGAGATATTCTCTGCATATATATGCTATATATGTATATAAATTATATAAATATAATTAATAAAAATATATATTATTTATGATAATTTTAAATATACTGTATACGGGTTGTGTGTATATGTAATTTTATAATCATGTCAGCACACGGAATAATCATTTTATAATCATGTCGACACGTGGAATAAACATGAGTTTGGCACTACACTGCTGGAAGATTGCTGACCTCTGGTTTAAGCAGTTTCCTTGTGAATAAAACAACACCATGGTCTCCTCACAAAGAAGCTGCATGAAGCATTCACTAATGAAGCTATGTTGTATCTCCAAAACTAGATGTGATAGGGAATTTTTGGATTCAGCACCCAAATACATCTAAAGACATAAGAGAGCGGAGCGACAGTGACTCTGTAGCTGAAACTGCAAATATGGTCAAATGCCCATCTGGTTTCATGCAGAAACCAGTGCCAAAAGTTTTTAAAGTGCCAAAAGTTTTTAAAGTTACAAAATAACTTTTGTAAGTTATTTGGAGGACCAGGGAAGCCACAGAGTGAACTCCATGGACACAATCTGCAGATCACTGAATCATTGGGTGTCTTCAGTTATCCCCCCTATATATTTTTAAATACGTTTTTCTGAACCTCCATTTTGCCTGTCTGCATAATTCTTTAGGGACAGACAGCCCCCAAATTTTGTTTAGCTCTACTGTGGCCTGCTATTGCTCATCTACCTACTGACCTGCTCCTATGTAGTTTGACAGCGGAGAAATAGAGCAAGATATGTAGTTGCTATAATGCTATGTTCAGGGTGGCCACATGTTATAAATGGAAAAGAGGACAAGTTTCTCCTGAAATGTAGGACATGCAGAAAAATGTAGGACATGCATGACAAAATAAAATATAAGAACATTCACATATATTGCTTTTATGTGATTAATTTAAACACTTTGTTTAATATTAATTTTTAATATCTTACATATAATTAATTACAAAAAAAAGCTCCATGCTGCCTACTCAGAAGGAAATGGAGGAAAATAGGGATTTTTCCAGGACACAAGACTAAAAAAGAGGGAACATCTTTGAAAAAGAGGAGATATGGTCACCCTGGACTTGTATGCATGACTCTCTGCAGAAAGAAAGCTTTCAAGAGAAGAAAAGGCAATTGGCAGGTTGTATCAGCATCTATCAGCCATGTTTCTAGGAATAACAAATTTTAAGAATATTGGTATACTTACTTTTTGCCAGATTGCCACTTTAGTTTGTGTGCAGATGTGTTAAATTATAGTGTTTTTGTGATTTCCCCCATTTAAGTTTTAGCACTTTATCATAGGCAAGCAATTAAAAATAAAATTGAGCAAAAAAGCATTTCTTGAAAAGTATATACATAAAAACAACAATTCATCAGTGATAAAACTATTTTCTAATAAAAGAAAAATATAGGAAATCATATTTGTTAAAAATAAAACAGCCTATCACAAGGTAGTAAATGTTTTTTTGCTTTCTAAAATAACTTACAATTTCCACTAGAGTATGCTATTACAACAACAAAAACTTACCATGGCTCCATTATGATCAGACTAAAAGTATTACGGTTGTGAAAATGATACAGTTGTACAATTATGCTGCAATTTTTACAATTGCACTTCAGTTTTAAGTAAAACACACAAGCTTTTGAGACTTGAGAACTCTATTTACAATTCCTCTTGCAGTTTCTTTTTATTTGCCCCAACCCTGTGTTTTGTCCAGTGCCACTGTGGAGTGTCCAACCCTGAGGATGCTCAGACTTTGGTTGGCAAGGTTGGAAAAGTGAGTTGCTTGAGCATGAACTGTTGAGCCAACCATGATTCTCACCTTGGACTGGATCCGTCCCCTCTCACTGCAGCTAGAGAATCACAATCTCTGCTGCTACTTCTGCAGGGAGCGTCTTTGTACACAATCCAGAGTAACTACAGGGAGTCCTTGCTCCAGTGTAAGAACAATTTGCTATGGATTGCAATATGAATTTCCTATAGGTTTTCAGTTGGTGGTGCAGTAACTACGGGTGCACCTAATGTCTCTTACGTGCTCCTGTAGTTACTCTGGATTGTAGGAATAGCCAGTTTTCCCATCCTGCAAGACTTTACAGAAAACCCCATTCATTCATAGCTGCACACAGCATAGGAGGGGCTGGTTTACATAGCTAGAAGAGCACTATTTGTGCAGCACCATTCTGATGATTTTTATTATTGGATTGTATTATTTTCATATGTTGATTTTAGTTTGTTTGTACTGTTTTTATCGTTTAATATCTGCTGTAAGACACCCTGGTGGCTCATAGGCCTAGAAATCTCTTAAATAAATAACTACAACAGGCTGTTTTTTAATTAGATGAAAGCTTTTAAATTTATTTAAAAACATCACCAAACTAAAATCTTGTTGCTCTTTTATTAGAAACACATTAACCTTCTATAAATCTATAAATAAATATTTTTAAATGTCGTTGAAGAAAACGAAAATAGAACCTCTGTGTGCTTAATCCCAACATCCCTCTTGATTTACATACTGATGGCAAGGAGTTCATCGAGTGCTTATAAATTTTCCATACAATATCAGATTACAATTTTTAAAATGTTTTCTCAAAATTATTTAGGAAACTCTTATTGGTTTTCATTGTAAAAGTTTTGATTGGAATTGTGCTAACCACACCGAAGAATGAGCACCACTGTATGAGTTTCCAATACAGTGGAGCCATGGAATCTGTGGTTGTGGCATCCATGGCAGAGATCTGATTTACCACGGATGCCAGCAGATATCCGGATCCTAGATTGTCAGCACAATCCTAACCATGTCTACTCAGAAGTAAGCCCCAATGTATTCATTGGGTCTTACTCCCAGGAAAGAGTGTTCAGGATTGCACCCTAAATGCCCTGAAAACAAAAAAAAGTGCAAAAATTGGGGCTTCTACTATGTCCTTGCCAAACCATGCCATTTCCAAGGTTTAAAAAATCACTGAATCACTTACTTTTGAGTTGCACAGAATCTTCTTGCTCCTCTTAGGTTCAACCCAGACTTTACCACAAAGTTAACATTAATGGTACTGCTAGGTTTGGCAAATCCACATGCACTGCAATCACTACCCAATCCGAGAGCAAGTGGTAGAGATCTTTTACAAGTCATGATGCAGTGCCTGCAATATATATGGTGCACCCCCTCTGGCTACAGTGTTATAGGATCAAACAGGACAAGAAAGAATTGGAAGCTGGTGGATGGAAGAAGTCTGATCTAGAAATTCCCCCAAACATTAGTTTCATGGTCTTTTTATCCAGTTCTGGATGGCTATGAAACCCTTCTAGTCTTGAATATAGGTGGGATAACAGAAGGAATAACAGAAGGAAAGTCATGATCATCTGGGAGCAAGCAAAGAAAGATTATGGGTGCAATCCTAACCATGTCTACTCAAAGGTAAGCCCCATTGTGTTCAATAGGTCTTACTCCCAGGAAAGTGTCTTTAGGATTGCAGCCTATGGCTCCAATCCTAAAGACACTTTCTTGGGAATAAGACCCTTTGAAAACAATGAGGCTTACTTTTGAGTAGACATGGTTAGGATTGTGCTCTTTGAAAGATAAAATCACAACTCTTGATTACATCCAAAGCACATAAAGTACCCAGTCCCATAAAGTCCCAAAGCGCAGAAAGTACACAATGTAAGGATTTCTTACAGACCCATGAATGAGTTCTGAAAGTTAAGGAAAAGTAAATATCAACATCCTGCGCTTGTAAAACCAGATGCTAAACATTATACTAACAATACCGTTTGGACAAAATAATTTCTCAAGACAGAACAAAAATCAATTGCACGATAAAATATTTACACCTCTGGGTATTGACCAATTAGGAAACCTGCCAAACGTGAAAGAGATTATAAGAAGGAACGGCTTGCAAGAAAAATAAAAATAAATAAAGTAAATAACAGGGAAAAGACAGATTTTCTCCAGAGCCCGGAAAGTCTGACTATTCTTGAAATCTCATCTGCTGTAAATTTTGGGATAACAAGTTATTGCATCATCAAATCTCTCCAGTTCTTTTGCACTGACGGCGTCACAAAACCATATAGATAAGCTGGTTAGAGAGTAGGATTCAGGTTGATAGGAGAGGGAAGCCTGAAACATGACTCCAACTGGATATTGTTCTTTTTGAACCCTTTTATTTAACATTCAATCTGTGTCAAAACTCTCACTTTACTGCTTCATTAGCATCTGTGCAATTCAAAAGGAGCTCAAATACAGAGTGGGGAATAAAAAGAAGGAGCACACAACAAATGGACTTTATTGTGTGAAGTTAACTCCAGACTTATTAGATTGTTAACACATTCTTGGGTTAAGAGGCACTTCACACATTAACGGGGTAGCAGTCAAAGGACCCTGGTTGAAAAACAAAACCAAAAAAAAAAACACAACTTCTGCAGAGCCTGTATATAAAAAAGGGGAAAAGACTGACATTGCTGCAGCCACAGACTATTTCACATTTCATCTGTCTGTCAAAGAACCCACGCCCTGACAAAGTATGAAAAGTGATGGAATATTATCTGGGAGCATCATTTAAAAGAAAAAAATAGTGGTGTGTTATTCTGTCTTCTAGACCTCTCTTCCCAGACTTGTGAAACTTACTGCATTGCTTTTGTACAAATTCAGCATGTAGGGCAAGGCCACTCCTGTACCACCACTAAAGCAGGACTGTTAGATGTGGAGTCCAGATTTTGCCAGTACCAGCTGGATCACTCCGGAGTTGTGACTTTTCATGTTTCACAGGTGAATTTGAGATAAAATATCCAACAGGATTGTACTTGCGACTCCTTATACGACCTTGGATTCTTTCAGTGCTACGGAATAGGACTGAAAGTGGTCATGGGTGCTCTCTCCCAAGCATCCTTCCAGTAAATGTTCCAGTCCTCCAGGGAAAAAATTGGGAAGATCTCAAATTAATTTTCTGAGTCAGTCCAACATCCAGAAGATGAAACATCATCCAGAAAGACAATGCTTTTAGCAGCTTCTGATTTCATATCTGTTTTAAAGTTATAGGGCACAATCCAGAGTAACTATGGGAGCATGTAAGAGACATTATGTGCACCCGTAGTTACTACACCACCTAGTGAAAACCTATGGGAAATTCACATTGCAATCCAAAGTAACTTGTTCTTACTCCAGAGCAAGGACTCCCATAAGTTACTATGGATTTCACCCATAGGGTAAAATCCTAAACTAGGCCAGCACAACTCCTTAGGGAGATAAGCCATAAGCACATTACCCACCACGGCGAGAATGAAGAACCAGAGACAGATGCTGGATTTAAGGGCCACTTTATTGAATAACTACAACTGTGCTATTGTTCTGCTCATAGTATGCTTCATGAATGTCTTTTTGAGCCAATTTACCCTACAATCCAGAGTAACTACGGGAACACGTAAGAGACATTACGTGCACCTGTAGTTACTGCACCACCTAGTGAAAACCTATGGGAAATTTATATTGCAATCCCAAACAAATTGTTCTTACACTGGAGCAAGGACTTCCTATAACTACTCTGGATTGTGTCCTTTATCTAACTTTATTGGACTCTCTGAAGGGTGTGTGGACTTTCTCCTTGAGGACAGCTCCGAAGCAGTTACTGATCTGGTAGCAGATTTTTTTTTACTTTAAAAAAGTAGTCACCTGTGAATTATTTTTTGGAGTGTGATAGAGAAGGCAAGTTCCACAATGATGTTTAAAACCTTTCAGTTTTACCCTGTGTATTTAATTACATTTAAATGCCAATAATGGTATATGAAATGAATGATAAGCCATGTCTATGCACTGGCCTAGAAGTGCCTAACTTCATTTTTGTGACTTATGCTGGGGCTTAGGCTGGCCTAACTAGAGTTTAGGATTACAGCCCAATGGAGCAATCCTAAGCATGTCTACTTAGAAGTAGGTCCCATTTAGGAAAGTGTGTATAGGACTGCAACCTGTGTATACTAAGTAGGACCAACATGGAGAGGCATACACTGGGTTTTCCACAAGGATAGGTTTCTCCACCTGCAGCTCTAGACTGGTTTGGCTGTTTTCGCACATAGAAAATTACAGAGCTAGCAGCGCTATCAGATACGATGTCTATCAAGCTGAGCTGGATAATCTCTTACAGCCCAATCTTATGAGACTGTCGCAGTGATGTGTAGTGTTCTGCCAGCATTACTTCCTTAACAGCTACTTTAAAGGCATTCCAATGGTGCACAAAGTAGCATGTGGTGGTAGCACTGGTAGAAAGACCTGGATCCAATGAAGTAGGTAGGACATTGGGAGGCAAGAGAGGGTGGAATGAGCAGGGCGGGCTGTGGGAGAGAGCAGATCCTGCAACTGTGGCATATGTTGGATCATATCCCTTCTGGTAGAAGCTGCCATGCTCCTTTTTCCAGCTAAAGAACCAGCACAGGTTGGAAGAGATCCACTGGCAACCAGACAGTCCAAAACCTAAAAAAATACTTTAACCTTTCTCTCCCACATTAAGGGCACAATCCAGAGCAAGTTCAACCTGCTCTGCCCTAACTGCTCTCTCCTAACTATTCTGTATCCAGAGCAGAAAGTTATGCTGCATCCAGAGAGTCAGGAAGCCTGGGCTGCCCTAACTGATCCTAAGTCAGTGACAGCTGGGGAGGGCTTGCTCCTGAGTAGACCCCCTCAGACCGCACTGAAGAAGGAACAGCTGTGGTTCCTACATTATAAGGAAGCCCAGCAGTTCCTGACAACCAGTTACAGCTGCAGTTCTTCTAGTGAAAGATGGATGCTTGGAGTGGCCTGCTGTATCCCCAGGTTAGTGGGCTGCCATAGTTGTGCCATATCCTGAGGTTGAGAGGAAGGGGTTGCAGCTAGGATGGCCAAGAACTCAGATTTTTGGTCAACACTGCCATTCTTACTCAGGCCTTTTCATGGACCCCTATGGGTCTACTCATTACTATACCTGCTCCTGAGGTGGTATATCTCTGAGGAACTGGAAGAGGGCATTTCTGCCTTGAAACAGGCTCTGGATACAGAGTAACTGCTCTGCCCTAGGCAATGCTATACACGCCCTCAACTTGCCTCTCCTGAGCTGCTTAGGCTGCCCCAGTTAGGGCAGAGCAGGTCCACCTCTCTTAGGGCACCCTGTCTTGCCTTGCTCTGCCCTAAGCCTCTTCCAGAGTAACTGGGCTGGAGCATCTTGCAGTTGCTCCACCCTGGTGATAGATAGGGCAACCCAAGGGCTCTTAGGTGGAGAGATTAGTTGCTCTGGATGGTGCTGTAACTCTCCCATGTGAATAATAACACCACTCTTGACAGCAGAAGTCAGCATGTACTACTCTGCAAAGAGTGAGGGCATGGATCAGGTCTTTGTTAAAAATGTTTTTTTTTATTGTGTGAAAAATACAAAACATGCTATTCTTCCAAATTAGAAACAAGTGGGCAAAAATTTCCTTTTACCCCTCCCTCCTGCAGTGTATGTGGACACAAAGCTACCCCTTGGGTCCCTTGGTCTTGTTTTAACAGATGTATCCCAGGCAGAACTCAGGCATGTGGCTGCACCGAGACCACAAAGAACAACAAACTCCAAAAAGTCCATGTAGGTTTTTTTTTTTAAAAATCAACATCACACTTGAGTGTTGGTTTGTAGCAGGAGGAGACGTTGTCAAACACTTCGCTAAAATATATGTGACTCTGTAGCCACAAGCTCTTATGTGAAATTTTACTGAAAACTGTAATATGCACACTGTTCCCAAAGTACTGAAAATTGTGTTTCACCATTTGATTACTAACATGTTACTTAAACTGCCCTTCTTCATTTAAAATACTGTTAAAGACTCCTACAAATACCAGGGAGAAAAAAAGGATGAAGTGCAACTAGATGGATAGCTTTTTAAGACTTCAAATAGTTTTTAAAAATGCAACAGGTGCTAAAATCATCCAATTTTTAAAATTTCACCTATGGGGAAAAATGCCACTTAAAGTACTTAAAAAATATCACTTGTGTCATTTAAAGAACTGCAAATTTTCAGTGACACTTCATGTATTATTGGCACATACATGATGATGGAAGTTGTATGTATTGTAATGAAATGAAAAAGACTTGTTCCACACAGATTTTGGAGTGTACACTTAATTTTTTCCCCCCAAAGTAATATTCATTAATGAATAGCACTGCACATATCCTTTCTCTCCCACAAATCTAGTAATTTATTTGAACTTATAGCTGAAAAACTAAACTAAGGGAGAATTCAGATTAAAATTTTATGAAGTCTCTTGAGAGAGCTATCATGCAAACAAAAGGAGATTTTTAAATAGTCTGAACATTATTAAAATCTACTTCTATGCCAAAGAAACCAATAAATAACAAGTTTAGAGGAAGTTTATATAGTTATTCCTGACCCAGCTCTAAATGGCACAACATTTTTTGCTTCTCGAGTATTGTATTTCCAGATAGAGGGTGTTGAAAGATTTATTCATCTTGAGTTGCGCCCTAAGGTAATTTGGTTTTTAAATAAATTTGAATTGTACAGTTCTAATGATCCACAGAAGATGACCAAAAATGAACAGACTAAAGTCCTTTTAAACTGAAAATAAACATCAAATTCCATGCATGGAGGTTTTATGTTCCAAGAGCTACAATTTTCTTTCACCCCCCCTTTTTATTTTTTTGTATTAGCCCCTCAAATTGCAAATGTTCAACTGTCACAAAAGATCAGTGTTAGCGAACCGCCAGCATTAATCTTTTGTTTGAAGTGTATGAAGACAGACAAATAAAGGAAACATCACAAAATATCATCCTGAAGAAGCACTAGATATTGAAACGATAAATATCGCAACCTACGAGCACTAGTTGCAATGCTGTTGGGTGGAAGAAATTTCTAAATATCAAAGATAGTGGCATCATTGTCAGGTGGTCCATAAAAACAAACCACAGTCAATTGATGACTCTGGACCTTTTCCTTCATGCTATACTACTGTAAATAAGCATGTTCCCCTTGCCTGTCTGAATTCTACATGCCCATTTTCAGAAATGCCGTAGCAGATAAGTAACACTGTCATGTCCGTTTTGTCAACTACATGCTGACGATCCCTTCCTTTCTGCGGTTTGGGAACATTATCAAGGTCAGGAGCAATCGCTCAGAAAGCCTCCCCTGATCCGCGTGTATCTAGCAATTTCCGTAAAACAGTTTTTGGAAATAAACAGCACAAAATAATGCATAGTGAATGAATAACTTTTCCCCTAAAATTAAGTAAAAATCACATTACAAGGAACATTGCAGAAGAATGCTGAAGATATCTACTGAAGTCAAAGGACTGTACATTCATATATTATGTATACACAGGCAAGCATACACACTAAATTAAAACCATGTACAATGTTATACCATGATGTATGCGATTCCAATGTAACATCTTCAACCATCTTTTGTCAAACTTTGCCATGTGTTGGGCAAATGCCCACCTCTTTCAACTCCTTTGACCTCCACTTGTGTGTGTGTGTGTGACAAATTGGTTGTGAGGCATTTACAACTGATGCACATATCGCAAAATTATTTCTGCCAAGCTTCCTCCATGACCTGCCCGTGGGACATGACATGCTCCAAGACGCATTGCTCTATCAAACCGAATCTTTCCAGGACAATGCAAATTATGACAAATTCCATCATCCTGCATTATGCGCTTCATGCTAATCTTCCTAATTCGAGAGAATCGGGAGGGTTTGCTGTTCTGCTGAAGGGCACGTTGTCTGATTGAATGATGGTGAAGGAACATTCGCAACCCCCTCCCATTTTTTAATCCCAGCTGTGACCACCTCTGCCCTACAACCACCACAAAACCTTTTCTACTATAGAATTTTCTGCCCAGAATTAACTTGGGATCCAAGCAGGCTCCCCCCTTTCCCAGCAAGTAATAAAACAGAAGCAAGGCTGATTCTGTGGTCTTAGAGTTAAAGGGTATTTTTATTTTTAGAACAGTATTCTTAAACAAATGTTGCCCACTGTGTTTTTCCTGCTGACTTCTCCTAGGTTGTCAGCCTGTCACATTGGGAATGCAGCCTCTCTGAGAAGTTAAACCTCCTCCCACAGTGGCTTTTGAAGCAATCATTTCAATGATAGGATTCAGGCAATTTCCAGTCTGAGACACTTTTGACTTTGGGATGTTATGCTGCTGGCTCTAAGCACACAGTCAACCTGCAGGAATAAAAAAAGTCTTGGAAAAAGTCTCGTAAAGAAATATCACTTTCCTACTATTCCTGGGCATTTCAGAAGGTGGCAGTGTTACGACATGAAAGAAAAATCTGGATGTCCATAAGACCTAATCCCATGTTTCAGAAACAAACATGTTTAATTCCCGGAGAAACATATATTTTATCCTGTGGCATAATTTACTTATAACATTAAAACTCAAACATGAAACAATTTGCAGCAATAACCCTGATTATGCCGTTAGTGGCCCGAACATTACTGTCTAGATGAGATTAAATGATATCCAGCACCAGAGATCATCTGTGATTTATTTGTCGTCTTTATTATCCTCCCCATCCAGCTTTAAAAGCAAGGAGAGGGGGAAGTTCTCTAAGTATCTGAAATGGGAAATGAAATAAAAAACTGGTTTTTTGTGTGTGAAATTCAAATACACACACACACAAACATTCCCCTCAAGCAAAAAACAGATGCAAATCTTTCATTAAAGACATGCACAGAATAAATGAAGACAAAGAGTAAAATCCTAGCCGTGTCTACTCAAGAGTGAGCTCCATTGTGTTCAGTTGTCCTACTCCCAGGAAAGTGTGTTTAGGATTGAAACCAAAAACTAATACCAAAACACCTCTAATAACTACAGGTATTTTTTTTGGCACTACAAGAATCCCATTCATTACCCTTTATTGCATAACTGATTTTATGTAACTGTTGATATGTCACCAACATCAGCATCTAAAGAAAAACTTACAAAACAATTCCATTTCTTAATTACTGATCTGTTGTATTTCAAGGCAATTATATTGTCAGGGTGGGGTGATGAGATTGGATTTTCTATCTATATATAATTCCTTTAAAAGGAAAGATTCGATGTAAAGGAATTAGAAGCCCTCAATCTATTTTATGCCTCGAGTAAGAGTTTTCATCACTGGCTAGTGCAGCTGAAGTTGAAGGTCTATGTTCCCAGCACTATAGATAAAATTTCCTCTTGTGCTGCTACTTTAAATCAGAACACAATGGCTATTTTTGAAAAATGAAGCATAAAGCCAGACTTTCTTTCTAGGTGAGTAAGCTTTTCCAAAGGAGCAGACAGGCACTTGAAACAGCAGATCAAATACAGGCAAGTTTTTGGGTTAGCTTTTGCATGCCAGCCTTGAAAGGGAATCTTGCATAATTGGTTTGATGTGTTACTGAATCTCTCTACATGCCTAATAAATACAGAATACAGATCTGCATTACTGTATTAGTAAGAAGAGACAGGAAGATCTTTCCTTTTGTACATCATTCCCAGTGAAGCTCAAACCCTCAGAGGTATGTGTGCACCCTTTCAGAAAAGGCACCGGGTACACCCTGCGCATGCTACAGCTTGTTGACATGAACCAGGGCAGGCAGACACCAATAATACATGAAGTGTGGTTCAGAGGCAATTAGGATCAGTTGTCAAGGCCAGGCCATTAATGAAAGAACATGTCAGAGGAGCTGGAGACTTCAATGGTTGAGGGCAAGAAGGCGATTTAGTGTGACAGATCGAGTCCTTCCAATGTCCTCAGTGGTACATGCTAATACCAGCCTTAACAACCTTTTGTGGCACTGTATAATGCGCCTAACATGGACTTTGATTCAGGAAAATGATTGCTGCCACTGTTAGTCTGTCTCATTCCAACAACAGTAAAAGCAATGCTTCAAATAATTACACTCTTCCTTATCCTTGCCCCCCCTTGCCTCTTGCCTAATGCAGAGGGCTTTTATGCACACCATACAGTTTTTTCGCTAGAAGGTCACAACGTTGATCATGCTGTTTTCTATTTGTTTATTCATTTATTAATAACAGCTGAAATAATAAAATACTTGCCACCAACCCCGGAGTAAAATGAAATTAAAAAGAGCATCTATGGTTGAAGACAATGCCAAATATAGGAAATCACAGCAGTAGAGATAAAACACTGCCTTGCTTGCAAATTGCATGGATGGAGAGCAAAATATTTGAGGAGTTATGAACCTGGTCCTCTGGGTAGAAAGCAGGTGGATAGAGCATCCCCCCAAAATGTAGGACACGAAAGAAAAATGTAAGAAATGACAATATAAAAACTAAAATACTCATATATATTGCTTTCATGTGGTTAATTTAAAGTCTATATTGCTAATTATATTGCTAACTACTAGATATAATTTATTGCATACAATTTATGAATTACAAGAAGGCTATGTGCTCCATCTCACAAGAAAAAGAGGACAATTAAGATTTTTTCCCCCAGGATACAAGGTTTTTTTTCCCCCCAGAACATGTGCTGGAAAAAGAGGGCATATGGACATCCTGGGTGGAAACATCTACTTAGGTTAAAACAGGATCTTGACACTTGCTACCATACTGATTGTTAATGCAATCAGAATTGAACTCAAATAATTTAAAAGGGATTCTGCATTTGTAAAAATGTTAAATAGGCATGCCATATGTAACAAATGCAAAAAATCAAAATGGTTATGCTTGGAGCAAAGGGTTCTGTGATATCAACCACCATTCAAGAACTTAAATCTCATATCTTGACATTTATTTGTTTTAGAATCACATTGCTAGACTTGTAAAGTTGAAGCTTTATTATAACTTCCCCTAAATACAGCTTTTCAAATAGGTCTTCTTTTAGTTTGCTTTCCTTTATTTTTCTACCCCACCCATCCCCAAAAGTCACCCTGCTAACTGAGCAAGAGGCACTCTTTCAAGTGGGTGCTCCTCTTTTTATTTAGCAGGGGGAGAGTAAATAGCCCTACACACCCCAGCAGTGTCTGTTCAAGTGGCTTCTGCTGGTGTTCTTTTTTGCATTCTAGATTGTGAGCCCTTTTGGGACAGGCACCCATTAGCTTTTAATTAGCTATTATTATTTTTCCATTTTCTTTGTAAACCGCTTTGTGAACTTCTTAGTTGAAAAGCGGTATATAAATACTGTAGATAGATAGATAATCACTTAAAATTCACTAAAAAAAAAAGCAACTAAGAAGTAATTCGGATAGTAAGCGACAAGAAAACCGCGTATTTAACGGCAGTGCCTATTCAGTTGGAGAAATGTCTGAATGCGTCCTATGAGCTCAAGTGACAGAAATACAGCTTGATGTCTCTGTCCCTTAACTCCTCTCAGCTTTCTCTCTCCTACCTTTGGTCAGATGATGTGGGTCCTCTCCTATCACTTTTGCCGCTTAGCCATGCCTCGGTTGACCTTTCCAGAGGCAATACTTAGTTATGACTGACAGGAAAGGCCGTTTCTGGTGAGATGGATTTGCCCCCTCCAGTTTATTGTCATGGTACCCTGCCTCCTTCCATTTTTCTTCCCCTATTACCTTTCTTTTTCGTCCTTTGAAAATGTGCAAAGTTTTCTGGTCAGCAGCCTCAGCACCAAATCATCAAACTGACCTATAAACTCACTGAAGCTAGAGCAAGTTGCTGACAGGGAAATGGCGCACATAACTTGAATGGACGGCACATGTATGCCACCGGGTTGCGCCGATGATGGATGACACCTGAAAACATCAATTCCTGGTAGAATATCCACCAAGAAAAGCCAAACAGTGTCGTCTCCTTCACCTTGAAACTCTTGCAGTTTGCTTGATGCAGGCTGTTTGAATGTTGTCACCACTACATACAGTGGCAGGGAGTTTCACAGACTAATTACGTGCCTGGTAAAGAAATACAGTGGTGCCTCACCAAACAAGTGCCTCACAAAGTCTAAATTTCCAAGGAATCCTGCTTCATGTAACAAGAAAACCCCTCTGGCGCCTAATTGGCATGCGCGCCATGCAGCCCTGACACTCCATATGGAGGCTGTTTAAAAGGACTGGCCAGAGCTGCTGCCTCTAACTGCTCCCAACTTGGGAGCAGTTGCCTGGGGGTGCCAGAGGCAGCTGTCCCCAAGTGCCCACACCGGCCACCTTGACCCTCCAGCAGCAGCCCAGGTAAGCCTCCCAGGAAAGTGTCTTTGATTGCAGCTAAACCCCATTGTGTTGAATGGGGCTGACTCCCAGGAAAGTGCCTTTGATTGCAGCCTCCTAACCATGTCTATCCAGAAGTAAGCCCCATTGTGTTAAATGGGTCTTACTCCCAGGAAAGTGATTTTAGGATTGCAGCCTAAGTAGATTTCAATTCCAGTGTTTTGTCATCATTTTTACATCCAGTTAATATTTTTATATGAATAGTTTTTGGGTTGTGGAACCATTTGTCTGAGTTTCCATTATTTCCTATGGGAAAATCTGCTTCACGTAAAGAGCATTAAACTTGCATTAAACTGCTTCACATAAAGAGCATTAAACAGAATGAATTAAACTTGTTATGTGAGGCACCACTGTACTTTGTACTAACTCTCCCAACACTCATTTTTAGTATATGTCCCTTAGTTCTGGTGTTGTGTGAGAGGGAAAAGAACATCTCTCTTTCCACAGTACTCATCCCTTGTATTTATTTATTTTAAAAATTTATATCCTGCCTTTCTCGGGCTGTTTAGCCAGACTCAAGGTGGCAGACATAAAACATAATTAAAAACATAGTTTAATACAATAAAAAACAATTAAAACATATAGGCTATGTTTTGTATAATATTGTATAATATTGTATGTCTCATGTCCCACCACAGGCACCTTTTTTTTCTACGCTGAAGAGACCCAAATCCTCATAACTTTCCTCATAAGAGTAGCCTTTCCTCATAAGGTGTCTCACCCAGTAAACACTTTGGTCACTCTCTTCTACACCTTTACACCAACCCCCAAATCCAGAGTATCTACGGGAGCACGTAAGAGACTTTACATGCTCCTGTAATTACTGCACCACCTAGTGAAAACCTATGGGAAATTCATATTGGAATCCAGAGTAAATTGTTCTTACACCGGAGCAAGGACTCCCCGTAGTTACTCTGGATTTTGCCATAAGAAAAAAACTTCACATGAGCAAACTTTAACTTTGCTGAAACTCAGGAAAGTTTGATCTGGTGTGTTATTTGGCCAGAATTCTGTGCAAGGTACCTTGAGGTCCATCACAACGATGGCAAGATAAAAGTGCATTAAATTTTGTAAAATAATATTTCATAGATTGTGAGTACAAGTTTCTCCTTAACTTTTTTCCCTGCACTTTAAAAGTACCCCCCCCCCCCCCAAAAAAAAAAAATTATTGGAATCAAGTCTTTACAATCTTGGCAAGTGCCTGAATGCTGCATCTACACAAAAACTGTCAGTTCCGTACACAGATTTCTCAAACGCTATTCCTGCTTGACATAAACGTTCCCAGCAAATACAAGTTCTTTTTACTTTCATTGTAATAATGGCAAAGGTACTATTATTCCCTTTTGTAACTAAGCATTTTTATAATGTATTCAGCCTCAATAAAGTCAGACTTAAAACAGGGCTTCCTCATATATCAATTCATGCTTTAATAATATGTTGCCATATGGATATGGCAATAAATATCATTAAAAGCATTAGGATCAAAGACCCTTGAATATATAGATAGGAAATGTAATTCATAAAAAGCCTCATATTTGACTATCATAAAAAAATACATTTTTGAAATCACTGTTCTAATGAGACATCTTTCCTTGTAATTATCTTTCTCCCACAAAATGAGCTTGTTTTAATAATAAATAAATGAGTACATTTTTCATACTAACACAAAATGGAATAGAAAACTTTATTACAAATAGCATCCTGTGCAGTATTTCAGAACAAAAAGGGAATAAAATAAGAATTATATCTATCATTTAAACACACACACACACACACACACACACACACACACAGAGAGAGCATCCCTTATGCTACTGAAATGCCTTAAGAACTGAACGCAACACACACGCACAAGTTGTTATGTTATCCGAAAGAAATACCATAAATGGTGAGATATGAAAAATTATTCTGTAATCATTTTTTTTGCTTTACCCCCCTGTCTTAGTGGAAGGGCAAATACAGTCTATTTTTTTATCCATCCATATTTGTAAGGGATTTGTGTAGATTTCAATAAAGAGGGAACCAATCCAATCTATAGGGACAGTTCCCAAATCAGGGTGCCCAACTCCCCTCCAAGGGCAAGTCAGTTATTTTTTGTTTTGAAGGTTCTGATGTTGGAATTAATATACAACACAACACAGTAGCATAGATAAAGGATGTACTTATTGTACCAAACCTGAACTACATTCCCATACACATGGAACAGGGAAGTGCACACTGCCTGCCACTGTGGAGGACAGTGCCAGAGATCTTGTCAGGGTATGGGGAAAGCCTTCCTATGGATATACATTTCACATAAATAAATAATAATAATAAATATTCACATGAATAAATTTATATATAAAGTGTATTACTTTTATATAATACGGAGTGATCCAGAAGATTATAAGGCTTACTGATGGGCCAGATGGGGGGGGGGGGGGGTCTTGTGGGCCACAACTGGCCCTCGGGCTGGGTTTGGACACTCCTGATTTAAAGGTATATACACAATGTCTGCAAGTGTTACAGTAGGCAGAGGGGCACCTGAACAAGATGACCTAGAGCTGATCATTCATGCTTTAATAATATGTTGCCATATGGATAGGGCAATAAATATCATTAAAAGCATTAGGATCAATATGATGAATAGGATGATCAATATGATCAATAGGATCAATTAGGATCAATATGATCAATAGGATGAATATATAGATAGGAAATGTAATTCATAAAAAGCCTCATATTTGACAACCATAAAAAATACTTACTGGAGAATTACTGGAGTATTTACTGGAGAATTACCTGAATGCAAAATTTCAAAATGTTTAAACCAGGGTTAGCAAACTAATTTTATATAATGGGCCAAAGTTAGCATCCATGGTGCCTGTTGAAGTTTCGGAGTGATATAATCAAGCAGGAAATGATGTCATTAAGCAGATGGTGACCTAAAGCAGTTTGTCCTTATCTAGAAACTCAGAAGCAAATGACAGAAGATAAAATGTGCTAATCTTGATCATATTTTCAAGACATGGGGGATCCTAACTATTAAGCAGGATATCCTTTCAGCAGTGATGCTGCTTCTGCTGAGCAGTGTTTTCCCTAATTTTCAGGGATGACTAAATCCAGAGGAGCTTGACTCAAGTTAAAAAATGATTGAAAAATGTCGTAACAGGGAGTGTTTTCCAAGTTGCCAAGTTGTCCCTCCGAGTCATCACTTCATGACTCTCAAGGACCTGAATCAAGCCATCTCCTTTAAAAAGCCATCCAAGGGAAAAAATGAGACTGAAGCTGGGTTCTCCAAGAGGGTGGAAGAGGGTCATGGGCATAGGGTTGCCACATGTCCTAAAAAAGGGACAGTCCTGATTTTGGGGGGGATTGTGTTCACATGCTGGCAGGTGTGACAGAGGGTCATGTCCTGATTTTGTAGACGAGAACTATGAGTTATGTGAATTGCAGCTATGAGCCGTACCAGGACAACCCAATACTTTGCATCTCAGAAGTAGGTCTCTGCCACATTAGCCAGCCATGTGGTAGTCAGGATGATTGCATCAAATCTTCCCGCTTCCCACTTCCTTTTTCCCTGGGTTTCTCAAGCCATTTGTAAGGTAAGAACCCCCTTGGGATCCTCTTTCAACCAAAGAAAATATCAGAATGCTGAGTCTGAGTCACTCTGCTAATTTTCCCCCTATTAAACAGAGTAGTTGACAACCTGAGAAGTACATAATCACCCCCTACAATCCGGAGTAACTACGGGAGCACGTAAGAGACATTTACGTCAACGTAGTTACAGCACCACCTAGTGAAAACCTATGGGAAATTCATATTGCATGCAGAGTAAATTGTTCTTATGTCGAAGCAAGGACTCCCCATAGTTACATTGGATTGTGCCCATAATCATATTACAATGGGCAATTGGCAATCTGACTTAAACAAAAGCATCCCCCACTTATTGTGTGTGTAGATATGAGTTTGACACCCCTAGCTTAAGACTATACAAAAGAACAGAAAATATATGGCTTTGAGGAGAAAAAATCATTTCAGGCCTTCTTACTCAGCAACCATGTCTGATGTGCGTAAAACCTAAAGGTCAGTGGGCGATCACATTGTCTACTGATCCCCAATGACCCACAAACTGAGAGCACTGCATAGCAAACTACAAGAGACTTTTAAAGTGCATTTTGAGTTTCCTGCTGTGTTTTTCTGTGGTTGTGTGTGAGCACGGCAGCCCCCCAGACATTAGGCAATGACATCCTACATCATTGTTGAATATCCAGGTAGCCAAACTTGAAGGAACTCCAAATACCTTACCAGGAATAGTGCTCAGGAGATTCTCTACACCCAAGACAAGCAATACCACCTATTGCTCTCCTTGGTTCTCTCTCTCCAGGTTTGGTGAGCAGAGGAATCAGCAATTCCTTTACTGATAGGGATCTTGGAACGATTTATAGCAATTTGAGAAGGTGAATTAACCATGCACACAGATTTGGTTCCTACTCTGGTATTGGCATCCATCAGTCTTGAAAGACTATGGTATCATGTTCGATGCTGTATGTGAAGCACGAAGGCCTGGGTTGATTAATATGGAGGGTAGGCTGTTATCCAAGAAGCAAATCCCCCTTCTTCAGGCCACTGAAATAGTCCAATGGAAAGGCAGAGCCAAAACAATTGGTTCCAACTGTGTCACAGAGCTGGGCTAAGGACAAGAGTTCTTGGACCCTGTCTTGTGGGGACCCAGGTCTCGAACCCTGGCCTTCTGGTTAACAAACAAGGTGTCTTAACCACTTGTGCCACCCTACTCTAGTATCTGCAATGAAACTCAATTCTCTAGTGCCTTAGAAAGCCAGCAGATCATTCAGCAGATCATCTAAGGTTGCAGAATCATCTAAGGTTGCATCTAAGGTTGCAGAATGAATACTGAAAGATTTTTCCAATTGGAACAATTTACTACATCTCACAACTCTTTGCTAATTTCCCCCAAACCATATTTCTGAATATATAGTAATACAGCAGCATGATAAGATCCTGACTACTGGCAGCTATGTGAACAAAGACAAGGATGTTTTCCAGGCCTCATGGATCAAAGTTGTTCATCCTTGTTGTTCATCCTAAAGTTGTTCATCCTAAAGGATTTTATGCATGCATTACATTGAAACGTTGATTTTCTACTGCTGTTGTCCAAGACAAACATATAAAAACTAGGTATATAAAATGTGTTAAAATGTATAAATACAAGAACAAAGATCATTGATCTTATAAGAACAAAGAATTTAGCAATAGAAATTAGCAACAGGCAGGCCTACGTCAGTCTTGAAAGACTATGGTAGCGTGCTCGGCGCTGCATGCGAAGCACGAAAGCCTGGGTTAGATTGTTATGGAGGATAGGCTGTTACCCAAACAGCAAATCCCTCCTCTCCATGCCACTGAATTAGTCCAATGGAAAGGCAGAGCCAATACGATTGGATCCAGCTGGCATTGCAGAGCTGAGCTAAGGACAGGAGCTCACCCTGTCTTGTGGGGCCGACCCGGTAATCGAACCCTGGCCTGCTGGTTAACAGGCACAGCGTCTTTATGCGCCACCCACAGCCCATAAATTAGCAACAAGAACAAAGAATTTAGCCTAAAGAGAAATAATTTCACAATATTCTAATGAAATGAACTTTAATTAGAAGCCAGGTTTCTGAACTTTAATTAGAACCTGGACTTGGGAGGCCATGTGCAGACTCTTCTGGAGGTTTCCAGACACATGATGTGGAAGGCGACAGGGGCAAGGATGGCATGCAGGCAAGCCGCTCAGAGCAGTTGACTTTCTTGATCCCCTTGCATCCCACACTGGATTTGACAACACCAGTACAGAAATAAGTGAATACTGAAGTTGTGTAACAATAATAATGTTCAAAATAAGGGACATCATTAGTTGGATTAGCCATACAGTACTTTCAAGTGTCATTAGAAGTACTTCTATTAGGCCATATATGGATGCTTCCAAGTGATGTATTGTAAGTACTGATTGACATCTAAACCTATCCTTTTTCTTTGTTTTCTGGTGCATTTTGAATCCTGTTGAGAAAGAGCAGGAAACCTTTTGAAAGGGCCAAGTGTGGGGCAGAAGCGGGAGCTTGTCCTGATTCTCACAACAACATGTATTGCACACCATTCTGCCCCATTGCTTGTACACTGTAAACAAGCTGGGGAAGAAAAGGGAAGGAAACACCTATTTAAACGCAAGTGTTGTCCACGGTCACAGTATTCATTTCAACGGGATGGGCAATCCCATTTTTATTCTATTCCAGCTATGGTATAATCAACATGACCTAGATGTTGTCACACCTTGCTCTTGCCATGCAATTCCTTGGTTGCCTTAGCCATACACTCAAGTATCATTAGTGTATTTCTGTTAGGCCATATACGGATGCTTACAAGTGATATTATGAGCACAATCTACTCAAAGGTAAGACCCACTGTACTGAAAGGGTCTCATTCCCAGGAAAGTGTCTTTAGAATTGCAGCCTAAGGGCAAAATCCAGAGTAACTATTTTATTTATTTATTTTCCTAATTTATACCCCACCTTTCCTCCCCTACAAAAGGGAGCCCAGGGCGGCTAACATTGAAGAATAAAACACCATTAAAATTGCTAATAAATACAGATTAAAACATAATTAAAATACAATTAAAATACAATTAGAATAATAAAAGACTAAGAACAATTAAAAACAAGCTAAAAGACATTTGTTAAAACAATAAAACACTGCCCCCCAACCTCTGCCCTGTTTAAAACACTTTTTTAAAATAAAAGGTTTTAAGGCTCCGCCTGAAGCTCTGCATAGAGGGAGCCCTCCTCAGTTCTAAGGGGAGGGAGTTCCAAAGCCGGGGTGCCACCACCGAGAAGGCCCTATCTCTGGCCGCCACAACTCTCACATCTCTTGGTGGCGGCACAGTCAGTAGGGCCCCCTCAGATGACCTTAGGTGGTGGGTCGGATTGTACAGAAGAAGGCGGTCCCTCAGATACCCTGGACCCAAGCCGGTTAGGGCTTTAAAGGTCAGGACCAGCACTTTGAATTCAGCCCAGAAACGAATGGGCAGCCAGTGTAGTTGCTGAAGCAATGGCCCAACAGAGTCGAACCGACGAGCCCCAGCAACCACACGGGCCGCCGCATTCTGGACTAGTTGCCGCTTCCGGACCGTCTTCAGAGGCAGCCCCACGTAGAGCGCGTTGCAATAATCTAGTCTCGATGTCACTAGGGCATGGGTCACCGTGGCCAGATCTGAACGACTCAGGTAT